>JARHVA010000952.1:487500-967500 GCA_037957365.1 Torreya grandis
TAATAGAAAAATATATAATTATAAATAACCACAAGTAAAAATAATTATATATTATATAACTCAAAGAAAAATTCTCATAAGAATACAAAATAAATCACAATATATAAAAACCAATGTTGAAAATCTCATGGTTGTCAGGGTATCCAAAAAAACTTATATCTCTTATTAAAAGGAACTATTAAATCTAAAGAATAATATTTATAACTTAGTGGTCACTATGTTTCGAACAATCCTTATATCTATAGAATAATGTTGGGAACGTAGCGATTGCCAGAGTCCCAACTTATTTATATATAAATTTTCTATAAACCTTTATATAATTAACATCAGCGATATCAATTACAAATTTCATAACATCCACCTAATTCCCAACTTATTTATATTTTAATTTTGTGGAAACCTATACAATATAATTAATACGAGTGATATCATTTACAAATTATTAGGAACCTAATAGCTCATAATAATAATATTTTTCTTCAATGAAATATTAAATTTTTGTATCCTAGTACCTGCTGCATTCCAAATAACCATTATTTTTCTTGAAATATATTTGAAACCTAAGACCACTAGGTTCCCATTAAACTTATTTAAGAATAGCATAGTCACAATTTAATGAGGAAAATTATTTGATATTTTGTAATGTAAAGGAATAAATATAATAACCCATAAAATATCACAAATATGACGCTCATTAAATATATTGTACTTGAGTTCATTTATAGAAGTAGACATTCCAATTTATTTACAATATCTTGTACAAAATTCACATATTTTTTTAATCGATAATGGGCTTTAACAGGTCCCTTACCCAAATAAAAAATATCACAAAACTAAGAGGTCCAAATTGACAGTAAAAACCATCAAGGCATATGACCAACAAACTCCAAACCAAATAAATAACCTAAAAGTATTTAAAAATACTTCAAATTTACAATGAATAACAAAATACTATTACTCACTAAGTCTCACCTTTTTCACTTTGCTGTGAGAGTGAAGAGTCTTAGAAAGCCTGAACTATGTATGAGATGACCTTTTTTCTTACTAATTACAACTGTCCATTCTTATTGAGTTCTCAAAATCCCTGTATCCATACTTGGAGAGGTACACATATCTACCTATGAGCCTCTAGAAATCTTCTTTTTGATTTCAAAATTCACAATTTTTTTCAACTAAACTAGTAACCTTTGAAATTAGTGACAAATTTGCAAGATGAGGCATACTCAAATTAACATCCATCCCCTATGCTTTCCATAAAACATTGATATTAGTAGAAGAAGTAGTAGTGAAAGGATGAACTAAGAGAAGATCCTCTTTAGCATCCTTCCACCAAAAAGAGTCCACTTTACGCTTAGAGTTGGGACAAGAAGTAGCCAAATGACCTATTTTGAAACATTTTCAACATCTAAAAAATAACCTTTAATAATCAAGGGTTTGAGTCCAACAACGATCATTATCTTTAGCTCAATGGATTCAAGGAGATTATGAGAAATAATCCAAACATATAAGAATTCTGGGAAAGGTAGTTCATGAAAAAGTTGGATGTAGAAGCATCAATTTCCATAAAATATTTTAGGGTTCCACCAATGGATGATAGACAATAATCTGCCCAATATTGAAGAGGTAGATATGATAATCCCACCCAAGTAACCCTAAGAGTAAGGTTATCAAGAAGAGGGTTAAAAGAAGGGATCTAGGGTTTCAAAAAAAAGAGATGATGATCCCAGTTCCATGAATTTACCTAAATAACCTTATTATGATATGAAAGACTATAAAAAAACACAATAAAATACCCTCTAACACAAAGATAAATTTCCAAGCTATCGTCCATTAAAGGTCACCATGAATCAAAAATCTATTGATGGAACGCAAGGAGGCCAAGCTAAAATCTATCTCATTTACAAACTAAACCTCTTTTTGAATACCACTTCTCACTTTATGACACCTCCTCGAGGGCCTCAACCACAAAAGACACAAATGAGATGGTCTTAACAATTCCCACCACTATTTCTTTACCTTCCAAAATTAGATTTGTAAATGCTTTACCCCTAGTTAAAGTAATAATATCTAAGTCTAAACCAACCACATTTTTGGTTGCCCTAACAAAGGTAGAGGAAGGGCTTGAATTATTTTTTGAATTGTGAATAACAAACCTATGAAGGGATTTTCACTTTTTTATCCAACCCTATGGATTTAGGGCATCCACCTACCACCACTTGCACCAACCCAGATCCATTTGGTTCCTTAAGCTTTAGGACACTATGGTGTAGCTGGTGAAGCCTAAAACTGAAATCAATTGGCTCGATCAACCAACTATCAGGGGACATTACTAGGGTTCGAGGTAACACACTTTAACTGAGGTGATTCCTTTTGTGATTAAGTGTACCCATCATCCACATATTTTAGTACATTCAATATTGGCCACAATTCTCTTAACAAGTTTATCTTCACCTTTATTGTCTATACTAAATATCTTCATAATGATATAATTCTTCTTTTATCATTTTTTTTTGCTTGGACTCATTCATGAGTATTGTGTTTATAAAATTATAGTTTCGATTAGTCCACTCTTAAAATGTGTTTAATACTCTATAAAATATACTTGTATATCTAAAATCATTATAGCCTGTACATTGGACTTCAAGATAGTTTTCTTGAGTATAGATGAATCCCAAGTTTTCAATTTTTTAATTCTATCATTTGTCAGATTGATGGCATCATTTTGTCGACATTTGTTTTTCTCACTGATGTGTATATTACAATTTTGAAGTTAGTTAAATACTTATATATTTGTTCTAAGAAAATAATATTGTCTTTTTAATTTAATGCCAAATATTTTGCTACTTTTATATTTATTTTATTCACGTTATAAACTAGAACACCATTCATATCGAATATTATCTTTGTTCTTTGAGATTAGATATCCGTAATCAAACAATTTTTATTTTATTAACACACAAACAAAATTATAGAGTCCAATACATAATTTCAATAACTTTATGAAATTGTTCATTTTAATAATAAATTGAATTAGATTTTTAATACTAAAGTAAATATTTAATATTTAATAATATAAAAAGGGTTGAATTAAAATTTTAATAATATTGCTTTTGAATAATAAATTGAATTAAAATTTTAATAACAAAAAATATATTTAAATTTTAATAAAATAAAAGAGATTGAATTTAAATTTTAATAACAACACTCAATTCCATAAAATAGTTCAGTGAATAATTATAGTAATACTATGTAATATTGTCACCAATTATGTGTTTGATTATTTTCAATAAATGACATATGTTTTGGCATTTCACAATACTTTTTGATAATGAACACAATTTGATTCATAAATTAGATGGATATTCTACACTATGCTTCACCAAATCAACACAGATCCTATACTCTTAGCTCAACAATCGATTTATTGTTTACTTCTCTAGAGTAATTTTGATGCTAAAATATAGATAAAAAAAAGTGTCAAAAATAAAATGTACAACAAACTAAATATATTAAAGAAACATAGACTAAGAAAAAGAATAAGATGAACATAAAAAAGGACCTAGATAAACTTGATGTCAAAAACTCTAGTGGATGAGGCAATTACACTCCCTTTCCTATATGTAATTCAATAACTATAAAAGTTACTGCCAATTGTGGCCTTCATGGATAGTGTTTTCAATGCTACACTGTCTAAAGTTTGCACATAAGACTACTTTAGACTTCTCAGACACCTCACATTAATCCAACATAATTGGAATAACCAAGAAAGAAAAAATGAGATAATATGAACCAGTACCTAGACTTACAAGCTATAATTTGAATATAGCTTCAATACTTCTCACTAACTTATTTGATGTCCTCTGCCTCCACATATGCTATATTTATGCCCTTCCACCTTGGAATCCTCCAAAGAATCCAAATGAACCATAAAATAGTAGTGGAAACATTTGTAACCATTATTATTCTCATGCTTTGTCTTATGGTAAAATTATCGCTTTATGCAGATCAATGGTTTCAAAACTATCAGGGCAGTTATACATCCACCAGCTAGATACACCTATGGTTACACAACCACTGGGATGGTTATGTAACCATCATTTATAAATACCATTGGTTTTACAATCATCAAGGAAGTTACAAAACTACCACCTACAAGTATTGGTCATTTCATCATCCTTCAAAAATCCTTAGTTTTAAAGGCTGCAAGCTATTGACTCCATTAATACAAGAATGACCAACCATCCCAACATTGATTTTTCCACTGAAATTTAATTAAACAATATAATTCACATGAACACACTTAAAGAAGTGTCTTACATAGTGTTTTACATACAAGAATTACATTATTTAGTATAGTGAAAATTAACAAGATTACATGTCTAGTAAACTAAATTTATATTTTGTATCATGTCTCCCAAATTTAAGGATTTTAAGTCCCTAAATTTTTTAATAACTATATAAGTGAGAAAATATCTTACCCACATTTTCTTTGTAATATCATTTGGCCTTATCATGTAGCTGTCATTTTAACCCAACCAAAAAATGTTCTTGCTCTCTTATTCTTATTGTTATTTCCTTCTTCTGTAGCACAAAATCCTCTTCCAATTCCAACTTACTATTAGGAGTGAGCTATTCAATTGAAGATAACACCAACCATTCATCTTAATTTTCTAACAAGGAAAGCTCAAAGAGATGTAAATTCTTAACATTGACAACTGAATAAATATTCATATAAGGAGGCAAATTAAGTCTAAATGCATTATTGATCAAATGCTATATAATTTTAAATGGACCATACCTAAGAGGCTTAAACTTATTAGTCTTACCTTAGAGTCTTTCTCTACTCAATCACAACCAAACCCTTTTTCCAAGAAGGAAACTATGCTTAGGACTATGATGATCATGCCTTGATTCATACATTATGTGTGACTCCTTTAACCACTATTGTACTTGTAGGTGAATTTTTAAAAATTTATCAATGAATTTTTTATCTTTGTGGACATCTTGATCTAATTCATTATTTATTTTTTATTGCTGTTTCAAAACAACATCAAATGCACATTGAGGTAAATAGCTAAATCAAGCTTTAAAATGAGTTTTACTAGTATAAGAGTGCACTACCCTATTATAAAATTACTTAATATAGACCAAAATTTCATCCAAAGTATTAGGTTTCTTCCTATTTTACCCTATCAAGAGCTATGCCAATTTTCATATCCATATTCTCCCACAACATAGCCCAAAACTTGCCAAAAATGATTGATTCTCAATTTGAAACAATAAAAATAAGTAAACCAAAATGAAAACACACATTAGCAAAAAAACTTAGATGCATCACTACCTTTGAGGGTCTTCTTATGAGGGTCTTATTACAAGGAATATTAATACACATCTTACTAAGCTAGTCCATAACCACAAAGAGATAGTCATGTCCCTTCCTTGACACATGTAACTCACCTAAAAAATCCATGAAAATACTCTCTTATGGCCTAGAAGGAAGTTATGTTGTGACATAATATTGCACCCGTATGGAAGAGTTCTTCAGGGTCCTTCGCTCCCAATCAAACTATGGGAACAACCTCACACTGTGGGTAACCTATGATGGGGTTAAACCTACAGAGGAGGCTAACTTCCTCTTGATGGATGACCTAAACTAATGCTATCATAGAGAAAAGGGTTAGAAAGGGAAAAAGGGCTTCTAAGAAGGCTAAAAGGTGATGCACCAAAGAAAAATGGGAAATTCCCATAAGGTTAAATCCACACTAGATCAACACAAGACAATGCTAGCTCACAAAAGCTCATAGACTAGCTGATTGCATAAGTGTTTCATGGAATAGGTTCAAGCCAAACACTAATCCAGACCTTAATAGGTTGAAACCACTCTAAAGGAGGTCAAAAAGGAGGACAATGGATGAGAAAGATTCTCCTTCACTATGCCATCATGCACAACTCACTCAACATAGATCCAAGGCAAGAGATATGTAAAGAAAGTCTATTATTGCATCAATAGGTAGTTCTTAAAAATGCTTGATAGGGTTTAGCCTAATCAAAATGAGCATATTTTGTAATATCTCAGAGAGTCCCCTGATACTCCAAAAAATGAGCATCCTTTAACAAATGAGAAAGAATGGATAATATAGAGAAAGGGAGAAGAGAGAGAGGAAGACCATCCATCAAGAAATCAATCAATGAGTTGTCACCACCTTTCTTGAATTCTCCACCACATTTTAATCTAATCAGGATTAATATTTCATAAACAAGTTAGCCTCCATTTGCTCCAATAGTCTTCAATATCTTCTCATTGGTTGAGCAATACACTATAGGACAAGAGTTTATTTTGAAGATGATGAGTCATGATCTTACTATTGGAGAATATCTTTAAAGGCTTTAAAATAGAAATCAATGCTCTAATTTATTTCTCCAATCCCCAAATCCCTTTGCTTTGATCTTCCACACCACCTGCTAATTGATTTCACTATAAGGACAAAGTCCCCATACCTTCAATCCAAACAAAGCCATCACCAAGTCTGCTTTATGAAACCATAAGTACCTATTTGCTAGAGCTATGATTGTGTCAAAGGATGAGACACTCCACCATATCTCATTTATGTTTTCATCTACCCCAACTTGGATATAGATCTTTACTATAAATTGAAAACCATTATAATTTATTGGTTTTTGAATAGTCATTATATTGATGCAGATCTGCAGGTTGCACAGTCTTATTCTAAACTATATTAGGTTTAAAAAAACCCATTATGCATCTAAAATTTAATGGCATTAGAGCTTCACCATTAACAATCTTGATTGTACAATTATGTCTGCTCAATGGTGTTTGACTGAGCTCAAATGGTGGCATGACCCTTTGAAACATTGATTTTGGTTTGACCTGAACCGTGTTTGACCTTAGGTCACATTTGATCTCCATTTAAGTCCCTTAGCTTTCAAATTTTAATTTTAAACACTGATCTTAATATGGGTTTCTAGAATTATGCCACCTGGTAGCTCTTCATTCATTCCTTAAGATCTTGCTATTAGTCTATTTACTTCTATGTTTGTGCCAAGTGGTAGCTTTGCATTTGTCCCTAGGATATGTTGGATCATTGACCACTCATTCACCATCAATCGAATTGCCTATGTACCATTGGTTTTGGTTTCTCACACACCATTATATATTTGGTTTGATTGAATGTGTGTCATCAAACTTTCTTTTATTTGATCAAATGCACACCATTAATCCTTTAGCTTGCCATGATTGTAACAATTATCAGTCCCTCACTCAATATTAGGATCCTTTGACTTTTTGATTGTGAGCTCGCCATTGATCTTTGGATGCATGATTTAACACACGTCATTGGATCTACCTGGACCTATTGGATTTGTTAGTCATCATGTACTATTAGATCTCAACTTAAAATCCCACAATCTTGACACTTGTTAGTTGTGCATTCATCCTTAGAACATTTGAATTTAAATGTCTATTTGTCATAGCTTAAATTTGATGCCCAAGCACATGTCCCAATTTGCAATTTCAACTTTGAATACCTATATATAGAGATAACAATCTCATCAAGATACAAAATTTACAGAGCATGATTTAGGCATGAAGAACTTCATGTTTATGTGATCTTTTGGCTTGAGAGGATTTTTAAGTATACTTATAAAATGCACAATCAAGCTGACCAATCTATTTTTTTAAAGATGTGTTGTGATGGTCTGGTTCTTTAAAGCTTGATTTTACCATATTTTCATCAATTATGGGTCAGGAACTCTATTCAGCTTCTCTATCCACGCAGAAGCTTGGTATGTGGGCTGAAATTGGCCAACATCTTTGGTGACTTACAAGGAAGCATGCCTATTATGCTTGAGAACCCAAACTATTTGTCTTGACTGATCCATTGGGCATGGAGTCACAAGTCTGTGCTCTTAGCTGACATGAAATGATGTAAGGTTTCCCCTTTGGATAACTTCCTCTTGAAGTAATAGGAACAAGAAGAAACAAAACAAACAAAGTTCCCAAGGCACTTTGAAAATGGAAACACACATCAAGAAAGTAATGTGCACAAGGCACTTAGAGGAAAACAAGAAAACTATTTTAATACATACAGGGTTGTAACTTACAAGTATATTCCTCCTAGATCAAATGGAAAAGATTGAGAATCACTCACTTGTGGTAGACTAGGATGGAAAACACCTTGCTTTTGAGAGATCATGATAGGTGAGCTAAGATGCTTGATTGTTGACTATTTTGGCATGTTCTCAAGAGGATGAAATGGGACAAACATGTCTCCAATGTATAAATATTGGTCTATTTATTCAATGCTTTCTCCAAAATGCACTATAGGATCACTTATAACCTCCTCATCTGATGGATCCTTTTAATATCAAGGTTGATTGTCTAGGATTAAGTAAAAAAGCTCTAAGTCATCTAAAAAGTCAGCTTCCTCTTGGTCATCTGGGAAAATGCCAACTTCAACACCATCCTTAATTTTCTTACTTTGAATGGATACATATGGTAGTTCATCAACCCATCTAAGGTTCACAATGTCATGTTCTTGTGGCTCTGGATCTAACCATTCTCCTTCATTCTTGAAGACATTAGTATTGCCTTCAATTGACAATTCATCTTGAGACTGGTCAGATTCTTCAACCTGATTTGCAAGTTCATTTTCATGTTCTAGAGGAAGCATAATCTAGTTTATAAACTCTATATTAATCCATGAAATCATGGTACAAATATTTCCATACTTCATCCTAATCCTCCTTTTTCTCTATTTCTTCCTCATCTTCATCCTGATCAGCTGATTGGTTGACTGCTGTAACGACATTACTTTTTAAAATTTGCTCATCCTCATCTTTAACCCCACCACATTAAATCTCTTGGAACAAATAAAAATATCCTTTGCTCTCAGCTTCAACTTGAATACACCTCAATTCAAATATGAAGGCATAAGTACTACCTTCAGGCTCTAATTCATTAGTGTCAAAGCCATGCCACAATATCTAGTCCAAACCTAATTTCTCCTCCTGAATGGAGTGGGATACCTATCATGATATCCTCATCATATAAACTATGTTATCTTCTTCAGATTCACCTATGCTTACAAGTTCCTCCTCTATTCTTTGTAAAGTAAGATCTTCCTCCATAAGGGAGATGGTGGGAGGGTGAAGAAGTTCACCTTGCTTGTAGCTTAGGAGAGTATCCTTCTAGCTAGGGACTTTGAAGGATTTATTTGGTGGCTATTTGGGGAGGGAGATAGAGTCATGGAAATTTTATATGGTAAGATCTTTGAGCTGAGCTAACACCTCTTTTTCTTGAACTGGTTCTTAGATTACCTTAGCTAGCACTTATTCTCTCTTCTTTGTGCCCTCTTTGATTGATTTCCATGAGGGGAAATCTTAAGTCTTGGCCACCTTATCCTTTTCATGAATGGGTAAGGGAGAGGGTGGTTTCATGAAAGAGGGTATGACACAATCAAGGTCATTGGCATATGAGAAGATCCAAGATGGGATGGCTTGATGTTCTTCAGCTGAATAGCCCTTAATGATTGGCTTGACTCTTGATAGAGGTGAGATTTGATGAGGTGGGATAAGGGGTTGGGTTTGATCATAAATGGGATTAGGAGAGGGTAGTTGGGGTCTTGGGTTGGCTGCTCTCTATCTTAATAACAACTGATAGTCATTTTCCCTTTTGGCTTGGTCTTGCCTAACCAAGAATTCATTTTGAAACCTCAACTCCTACTCCTGAACATAAGTTTGGTGTTCAAGATTATATTTTTGCCTCTAATACTCTTACTCCATATCAACCTCTCTTAATTCTGTTTTAAGATCAACCCATATCTACCTAAGGCTCTTTTCTAATTGACTAGAGAGAGACAAGTTTTGACAAGGCTGATACATTAAGTCTTGAGGGCCACTTGGGGTGAAGCCATGAACATTGCTAACTTGATATGAAGGATACATAATGAAAGAACATGAATTTTGATCAAATGGGGGAGGATACATACGAAATAATGGTGATTAGGCACCTAGGCTGCTTATACTAGCTAGTGTTCATAGTGGAGTCACCATTGGTGTTTGCAAACATGCCTCCAAAGATTGATTGTATTAAAAGGAAACACCAAGAACCTTTCAGTGAGATGCATAATGCATTTAAGTCCCACCACATGTGCTAGAAACTATTGTGACATAATATTACATCCTTGTGGAATATTTCTTCAGGATCCTCCACTCCCAGTCACAATATGGGAACAAACCCAAGCTGTGGGTAACCTATGATAGGGTTAAACCTCCATAGAAGGCCAACTTCCTCTTGATGGATCACCTAAACTAATGTTGTCATAGGAAAAAGGGTTAGAAAGGGAAAAAGGGCTCCTAAGAAGGCTAAAAGGTGATGCACCAAATAAAAATGGGAAACTCCCATAAGCTTGAACCCAAACTAGATCATCACAAGACAATGCTAGCTCACACAACCTCATAAACTAGCTGATTGCATAAGTGTTTCATAGATTAGATTCAGGCAGAACACTAATCCAAACCTGCAATAGCTTGAAAACACCCTAAAGGAGGATATAAATGAGGACAATGAATGAGGAAGATTCTCCTTCACTATGCCATCATGCATAAATCACTCAACACAGATCCAAGGTAAGAGATAGGTAAAGAAAGTCTATTATTGCATCAAGAGGTAGTTCTTACAAACGCTTGACAAGGTTTAGCCTAATCAAAATGAGCATATTTTTCAATATCTCATAGAGTCCCCTGATACTCCCAAAAATGAGCATCCTTTTACAAATGAGAAAGAATGGGTAATATAGAGAAAGGAAGAAGAGAGAGAGGAAGAGCATGCATCAAGAAATCAATCAATGAACTGTCACCACCTTTCTTAAAATCTCCACCACATTTTAATCCAATCAAGACTAATCCTTCATTAACAAACTAACCTCTGTTTGCTCCAATAATTTTCAAGCTCTTCTCATTGGTTGAGTAATACACTAGAGGACAAGAGTCTATTTTTAAGATGATGAGTCATGATCTTACTATTAGAGAGAATATTTAAAGGCTCTAAAATATAATGTATACTCCAACTGCTTTTTCTAGTTATCAAATCCATTTTCTTTAATATTCCATGTGACCTTTCACTTGATTTCATTGTAAGGACAAAGTCATCATACCTTGAATCTGGATAGAGCCATCACCATGTCTGCTTTAGGCGGCCATAGGTACCTATTTGTTAGAGCTATGATTATGCTAAAGGATGAGACACTCCACCCTATCTCATTTATGTTTGTATTTGCCTCAACTTAGATATAAATCTTAACTATAGCTTGAAAACCCATCCAAATTATTCATTTTTTTATAGCCATTATATCGATGCAAATCCATAGGTTGCATAGTCTTGTTCTAAACTTATTAGGTTTAAATAAACCTAGTATGCCTCTAAATTTTAACGATAATAAAGATTCACCATTAACAATCTTGACCGTATAACTATGTTTTCTCAATGGTGTTCGAGTGAGATCCAATGGTGGCATGGCCCTTTGAAACATTTCTCTTGATTTGACCTGAACTGTGTTTAACCTTAAATTACATTTTCTCTTCATTAAAGTCCCTTAGTTTTTTAATTTTAATTTTAGCCACTAGTCTTAATCTGGGTTTCTAAAATTGTGCCACCTGATAGCTCTTCATTCATTCCTCAATATCCTACTGTCAGTCTACCTGCTTCCATACATGTACCATGTGGTAGCTTCACATTCATCCCCAGGTTAAGTTGACTCATTGACCCCTTGCTCACTATCGATCAACTTGCTTACACACTATTGGATTTGCTTTCTCATGTACCATTGGATCCTTGGTCTGATTGAATACATGTCATCAATCTTATTTTTATTTGATTAAATGTGCACTATTGGATCCTTTAGCTTGGCATAATCATGACACTTATCCTTCCCTCACTCAATCTTAGGATACTTTGACTTTTTGACTACAAGCTTGTCGTTGATCTTTGGATACATGATTTAATGTGTGTCATTGGATCTGCCTAGACTTACTGGCTTTGTCAGTCACTGCATGTCATTAGATCTTGACATAAATTCCCATGATCTTGACATTTATTAGTTATGCATTTATCCTTATAAGATTTGAATTCAAAAAGCTATTTACTGTAGCTTAAATTTGACATCCATGTGCATGTCCCACTCTACAAGTTCAACTTTAAAAACCCATATCTTGAGATAACAAGCTCATCAAGATACAAAATTTGTAGAGCATGTTTTAGGCACGAATAAATTCATGTCCATGTGATATTTTGGCTTAAGAGGCTTTCTAAGCATACTTATAAAATGCACAATCAAACTAACCAGTCCATTTATTGTAAGATGTGTTGTGATGGTATAGCTCTTTAAAGCTTGCTTTTATCATCTTTTGATCATTTATGGGTCAAGAACTCTGTTTAGCTTCTCTATCCAAGTAGAGGCTTGGTATGTGGGCCAAAATTGGCCAACAAGAACCAATAATGGCATTTAAAAACACAACTTCCTATTACTAGGCTTGCTTGTATTACATAACACACATTCCCTCATGAACTTAGCAACATCAAACTACATATTAGGCTAATACACATACCTATACAAGTGCATAACAATATTTTAAACATGAAAATATCCTACAACTTTTAATGTATGTGTTTCCCTCATTATCTAAACTCTTCCCTCCTTAGACAGACAAAGCTTACCCAACTTATAGAGTAACCTATCTTTGAGGTAATATTCCCACTTCGACTCAAATCCTTCACCATGGGACCTATTTGATTGAAAAAATGGCTACCCAAAATTTGCATTAAGCTCATATCATTCTCCCTAAGACACACACATAAAAGTCTCAAGAAGAGTTATGTTGCCCATGGATGAAAGAAAAGGAGTTCTAGATAAAATGTCGACTAGTTTTTTAGTTACACATTTCGTATATTTGATAATCAAATGAAATTGTTGTTAAAAACTCATCTATCTATAGTATCTAACTTTACAAAATTTGTTTTTTCCTTACAAGTGTTGAAGAGTTTGGTGATCCATGTGGATAATAGTTTCATTACCCCTAAGATAGTGTTTCCATTTCTAGACTAATTGAACACAAACATACAGTTTATTATTGTATGTACAATAATTTATAATTTCACCATGAAATGAATTTGAATGGTAACATACCAACTTACCTCTTTGTAGTAAGACAACCTCCATAGGATAATTACTAGAATTTGTTTCAACGTCAAAAGATAATTTTAAGTTAGGCAAATCTAATAGTGGATCATGGATAATTTTGTGTTTGAACATATTAAATACATCTTGTTGATTGTTATGCCAAATAAAAGTATTACCATTGTTGTAAAGCATGCAAAAATGTAACTATGGAAGATAAATTATTCATGAACTTCCTCAAATACTAAATTTAACTAATAAAATAACTTTTTTTTATCACATTGGATATCTTTGGCCAATTCATGACGATCTCCATCTTTGTCAAATTAATTCTAAAATTTCTATCTCTAACTAAATGTCCCAAGTAGATAAGTGATTGTTGAAAAACTCATATATTTTCTCATTCAACACCAACTTCTTCTCCTTAAAACTTTAAAAAACTTGTTTTAAATGATCAACATGCTCATCAAAATTTATACTTATAATAATAATATCATCCAAATACACAATGACAAAGGAATCAATAGATGACCTTATTACTTCATTCATCAACAACATGAAATTATCCTATGCATTGTTAGAAAAACAAGTGAGTTAGTACTCACATGTGGGAGTTAAAGTGAGTTAGGATAGAAATATTATTGTGAGTGAGAAATAATATTGTAAATGTGTGTGTGCATGCATGTGTGCGTGTTATTTTTTTGCGTTTGTGTAATGAGTTGTTCAAATAACTCATAGAGATAAAATCAAGAGAGTGTGTTGAGGGATCAAGAGAGAATAAAGGAGAGTCTCTCGGAGATAAGGTAGAGTGATTAATGGGATAAGATATTAGTGTTGAATCCTTATTTGTAGGAGATATTTTTCAATATATATGTAATATTTTCCATTGGACAAGATTAATTGAATTAAGATAGACCAAAAACTATTGAGAGCAATTTGGTTCAAATTCAATTAGTGGTATCAAAGAAGGTTCCCTTGGATGTATCTGTTTGCCCTCCATCTATTGTTTTTATATCAAAATGGTTTAATGGTTATGTAGTGAAGCCCATGTGCAAATGCCATTTTTTCCCATCCACCTTACTTGCATGAAGGTAATAATTTTCAGTGATATCATTCACCATTCACCAACATAGTCCCTCTCAATCCATCATGTTCAATCTATTCACTATCTTCCATTCCTATATTGTTTAGAATTTCATAGCCAAAAATAGAAAAAAATATGTCTATATTTTTTTAACATTCTATTTTAGGTTTGCAAAAGAAGAACAACATAGAGAAAATTAGCCTCAGGAGCATAATCATAGTATTTGATAAATGCAACTCCTCTTGTGAAGGATTTGTTGAGGATCTTAGTTTGATTCACTATTTATGTTTGGCACTCACACGTTAGTCAATCCAATTTGAAGTGGCAAAATTTAAAGGGTTTTTGTATTGGTGAGCTATCACTATTTTTGGATTGAGTTGTGTTTTGCATCAAAAATTTCACCTTGGCTCACTACGGTGATAACCCTTAAACTACAGTGTCCACTCAACCCAAATTGGGAGTTATCCCCCAAGTTACATTTGAAATATATTGGACCTTTCCCCACAACCCTCCTGTTATAGATAATGGCATAGAACTTCCACCTTGGCTATGTTGACATGTAAACCTGCATCAAGAACTATATGAAACAAGAGAAACAAATAACCTACATATTATATCAGGATTGATCTGTTACAAATAAAATCTCACCACTTTCTAATAGGAAAATTATTTGTTTTACATGAATCCATAGATCTTTTTCATTCCTCATGATGAGTTATTTTCACTTGTCTTTACAAATCCACGATCTGCCTTCTTGGCTCCATCAAAACTCTCAAATGTCATGGTATACGCTTTGCATTTGTTTTTAAATTTTATTTTTATTTTTTAGGGTTCATTTCTTTTTAAGTTTATAGATTTGAATTATTTAAGGGAAACCCAATAGTCATGCACCCTAACTTTGTACCTACATGGTGCATAAACTATGCCACATCAACATGTAAAATAATCATCAATGGATAGGGTTATGAGTATATTTTTAGATCTAGATTCCTAGTATTTGACATGGCAGTACATGCTATTAGTTTTGATTGCCGTGTAAGGGGTCATTATAGTGCCATTTTAGGGGTCAAATTGATTGGCAATATTAACATCATTGACAAATATCTAAGTGGGCACCAAAAGTTAAACATTTATACTCTAGTTAATAATGTGCATCCCATAGAATGAATACACCTGGTTAGAGGTGGCATGACATTAACACCTCACCACCCTATAATAATTACCCACTGCCATGCATTCAATTCATCGATCACCATTTTATTTGATGTCAACCTTATTTCACCTTCATCCACATTGATCCATAATATTACATGTGTGATATTGTTGAATGGAAGATGAGATGGAGGGTTAAGGTTTCTTATACCTTGTTAACGTTGTGAGCAAAAACATTTAAAAAATGCTAATATGGATTTAAATATTTATTGGAAATGAAATCATTTGATTTGTTCAATGCCATCATTCCTCATATTCTTAAACTGTAGTAAATTTTATTGTAGTCAATTTATGAATCATTTGAAATGAGATAAGAGAGGGATATGTTTTAATTATAGAGTAAGGTTTTATTATATAGTAGACCCCATTAAATATTGAGCTAATAAAAATAAGACCCCATGAAATCTTTAATAAATAGAGTGAATCCCACATAATGAATACACCCAATTCGAGGTGACAAGGCATTGATGCCTCACCACCCTATAGTTATTACCCACGATCATGTATTCAATTTGCCCATCATTGTGCTATTTGATGCTAAACTTATCACACCTTAGTCCCCATCAAGACATCATATTACATGCATGATACTGTTGAAGAGAAGAGGAGATGGAGGGTTTGAGAAATGAGATGATAAGAAGAGCAACAACTGATACATGACTGCTTACCATTGATTGACATTTCTGTGTACATGTGATATTTTTTATACCTCATTAAGAATGTGGCTCAAATCATTAAAAAAATGTTAATATGGCTTCAAATGTTTGTTGAAAAATAAAAAAATTGGTTTGTTCGATTGCCTTCATTCCTCACATTCTTAAGCTATAGTTAAATATAGTGTAGTCTCTTTGAATGCATGTTTGTCACTATTGAAGGGATGAGAAAATGGAGGGTTTATGCAAATGATGAGATTTGCATGTTTTGTAAGTTGTATTTGCATCTGCCATTTCTATTTGCTATTTTCCTACTATCTTTGCTTTGAAGTTATATTTGCTTTCTCTCTTTACTTTTGAGTGCTCTTTGCCAGATATCTTTATGTACACCATTTGTAAGTGCTATTTCCCTGCTCTATTTGCATGCTCTCTTTGCTTTTACCATTTTAAGTGCTATTTACGTACTCTATTTTCATAATTTTTTTACTTCCACCATTTTTAAGTGACCTACTCTATTTACCTATTCTCTTTACTAGTTTCAGGTGAGGTTTTTTATACGTCACTAAGGTTATGCCCAAATGGTTAAAAAATTATGAATATGGCTTCGAATGTTTGTTAAAAAAGAAGCAATTTTGTCGATTTGTGTGAATCCTTATTTGAATTCTCATACTATTAAAGTTTTAGTATAATTCGATGTAGTCTATCTACGAATCATACAAAATGAGTGGGTTTTGATTTATTTCTACCCCACACACTCTGAAAGCCAAGGGTTTTAGTTTTTAGTATTATAGGTTTATTTATTTTAACCTTATGATAAATTGGTCGAATAAAAATGTATGGCCATTTGAATGAAACTTGTGTTATAGATAGCTATTGTGATTTGGGTTATGTAATTGCAATCCCTTTATTATCACTTAATAATCATGAATAATATTATCCCTTTGTTGGGTTTTGTAAAATGAATAATATTATAACAACAATCAATTGCATGAATGCAATTCATGTAAATAAGAATCTAATTTACGTATGAACTGCATACATAAAAATATCCTCATCATACAAAAATCTATGTTGGGAATTCACACATAGCATAGGATGAGCACTATTAATTGAAGTTTTGAAGATACACTTTTGACATCCACTTAAATTTATGCAATTCTTTCTTGTGCTTATGGAATGGACTGTGAGAATAATTTCTTGTTGACTATAAAAAGAAATGAAAGTCACCATATAATAAAGTGAATGGACTGGTGAGAGCATTATCTTGTTGACTATAAAAATCATTAGAAGTCATCCTATAATAAAGGAGTTTGTAAAAAAAATCCACTAGTATAGGGTGACTTTCAACCTTCCTTATAGTTAATGAAAATTGTTAGGGTTTTTATCAACATACTACCTCTGCTCTTCCCCTCAACACAATACACATTCAAGTGACAATTATTATGAATTGCATCTTCAAAAAAATTGTCATTGATATGATTCTATAGGTTATAATTATATGCGGTTTAACATGTACATGGCTCTTCATTGTTCATTTTTCCATTTGCTCCTAACTATGGATTTACAGGTGAGGTTTTAAAACCTCACTAAGGCCATGAGCTAAAGTGTCTTAATGTCTGTAGTTAATTATTTCACTTTTGCAGTTAATTTTTTTATTGCAATTAAACATGAATAATACTGTAAGAACGATCATTTGCATGAATGCAATTCTTACAAAAATATTTTTTCATTTATTTATATGCATTATTTATTTTTATTAATCATCTATGAATTCAATACAAACAATGTTATGCCAATGTGAATCATAAAAATATTAGTAGGTGATAAATGGACATTTAAACTTCAATTAGTAGTGCTCATTCCATGTTATGCATGCACCCTGTTCAAGGTGCCAAAGCAATATTTTCATTTTTTTAATCATGGCCTTAATATCTAGATTTGCACTAGTTTTCAAGCACAATAAATCCTTGGATTTTTTTGGGTAAACTCTTTATTATGAATTGCATTAATGTAAGTGATTATTATTATAATATTATTCATGCCATCTATTACATGAGTTAAACCTAAATGATTGGTAATTTTTGTAAGTCATAATTACTCATTCCAAACGATTCACAGATTGATTACACTGAATTAAACTATAGTTACTATAGGTTTTTAACCTTAGTGAGGTGTTCAAAACCTCCCTTGTAAGCAATGATGGTTAAATTTTTATGAGGATTAATCATGTTAGAAAAAACTAGTGAAAATGAGATTGCTCTCTTGAAATCTCTGCTTGATTTGGCTTATAGAATCTATGCATTTGTAAAGCTCGAGACTTACACCCGGTTTGCCATTTCTAAAGAAGTCAATAGTAATAAACTTGGAATACTAAAAAAACTATTTCTATCACTCTAGGGGTACATATAATCTCAAAAATGATCCACGAACCATAAAATTAATTAAACTATACTTACTACAGTTTAAGAACTCACAAAATGATTCACAGTTCAACAAAATTATTTATTTTTTAAGAAACATTGGAAGCCATATTCACATTTTCATAATATAAAATTGGGTATAAATATGTCTAAAATTAGGGTATAATAATAAAAAAAATAAAAAACTGTAGAAATTAGTTTTGTAATATAAGTTATTGTTCAACTATTTTGAATATGAACTTAATATTTTTGTGAGCCTTACATGTTTTCTTTAATCACCTAGGGACTTCAATTGGAGAAATAATGGATGTCCAAGGAAAAAAAAAAAGAAGGAAATGTGGATATATAGTTGGGCATAAAAATTATGAAAAATGATAAGTTGTTGTAGAAGTTTTCACATGTTTTTGTATACTTGGTAGGATTGTGACTGGTGATAATAAGTGAAAGGACATATTATATTTAACAAGAAATATAAAATGTATATTGTTGAGCTTAATATTTTTATTTATTCATTCAAATCTTAAATTGAGATATTTGTAATTGAAATATTGTGTACTAATAATAGTGCAATATCTTGTGTACAAGTTGAAATTTTTTTATGACTCTGTTCAAAATACCAATGTTCAAGTATTGGGTATAAATGTGTTTGTAATTAATGAAAAATACATCTAATTTTAATAAAAAAGTAGTTCCAGGGTTGGTCCCCATACCCTCAAATACCCTCTCAACTATTGGGTTCTTTCCCTTAGTTTCAAGTATTATTTAGTTATTTAGGTTTGTGTTTTTTTTAATTTATTTAAGTTTTTTTTTTAAAGATTACCTGAAGATTATTATTATGTGCTATGATTATAAGCTTTTATTTGTAGTTTGTTATGATAGATACCAGGGCTTAAAGGGACCCTTGACCATTAATAAAATTCAAAAAATATTACCAATGTGACCTAGTGAATTGATGCAATCAACATTTCCACACTCACCAAGAAAATCTTATCCATAAATAAGTGAGCTGAATCTACTAATTCAAATTAAAAAAACATCAAAAATAGTACAAGATTAAGAAGCCTTATACCAAAATCAAAATAAATCACCATAAACCCCACTTAAAAAACTTTCTTATGAGAGTGGAGTTCCATATGATACTGGTTCATTTTAGAAGCAAAGTTTTTCCTATGAGAGACCTTTGTCCATCCTTTAACATCATCAACTAGACTATCACGCTGAGGAAAAACCATATTTGAGTCCAAGACCTCTGATGAATCAACACCTAAAGTAAATGGACTTAATTCTAGAAAAGAGTGATCTATCAAACTTTGGGGAGAATTTGAAGTGGTAGTTTACAATCCAGAGACCTTTTTATCATAGGGAACCTCCTTCGTGATACAAAGCTTTAGAGGACACCTTAAGAGAAGGATAATCTTTAATCATGTCTTTAGGAGAACCAAGATCCTTAACATAATTAAAATCCTTACCCCTACCTCTAAAATCCTTTTCCTTGTCCTTACCAAAGACAATTGGATGCTCCACATAAACATCTTTCCACCAAGTTCCAAATTTTTTAAATTTTAATCTTGCTATTGGATTGACCACCAAAATTCTTGGGAAAATTAATATCCATATGACCTTAAGTAATGTAATTCCTGCATCTAAATTTTTTTCTATAATAATCCAAAGGTTGATTCTAGATTTTGTTATCAACTTTGATCTTTATAACTTCATGTAATTTTTTTGAGAGATCTAAAATAATGCACATCTGAGCAAAAGTAGTACGCATGCGAGATTAAATCTCAAAAGCAAGAGAAATAAAGTCCCAAAGAGAGATACCAATGGCATGCAACAAATAAATTTGCCAAAATTATAAAGGCAAATAATACAACCTGACCCAAATTGGTGTTACAATAAAAGAATCTATAATTGGGTTAAAAAAAAGGAATCATAGTTTCATGCAAAGTAAGGCTTTATCCCACAAGGGCCCAAATGCAACAACCAATCTCTATCACTAGAGGAAGAACAAATAATGATGAAGAATCCCTTGGCACAAGGATGAATAGAGAAAATGTTATCCAAAAGAGGTTTTCAATGCTTGTAAATCCAGGTGTGTAGATTTATTGTGCTTGACTAATTTTTTTGAAATTGATAAATCACTACCATCGTAGAGAACTAGGCTTCCTCCTTTAGAACCATACTTCCCAAATCAACAAAAGGAAACTCATCTCTACCCATCCTTGGATTATTTTTAAAAAAAGGAGGGTCCACATTACTACCCACCAGAGAAACCCTCGATAAAAATACATGCAAAATTAGACCAAGAACGACCTTCAGGTCCTTTGAGAAGCATTCAAACAACTAGTTCCCATTGAAATTTCTAAGGAAACCTAAGAAGGAGTAGAAAATAAGGGATAAAAATTGTGCCATAGACCATAACCCACTTAAAAAAAAGCCATGATTTGAAAAAATGCATCCATGAGAATCCACTACCTTTCCTAGACAGTGCCATAAATTGTACCACTCAAAGAGGCCCTTCAAGGAGAGAGGATGGCATCCAAGGGTGACTAAAATCCATGCCCTAAAGTGCTAATAGAATATTTGTGGTGGGTAATAGTGAAAATTATAAAATTGCATCCATATTTACATAAAAATGTTGGGTACTGACATTTTTGTAATTGGAATGCCTAAACCAACAATGAATAGTATTCCTAGCCATGGACTATGGACTTGCCTTGTCACATTGAACACATGTTTCAATCCACATGTCGACCCCTATCACATTGAACACCAAGCCAATAGCCCATTATATTGTAGATAATTTTCATGAATAACTTGTCATAGCTTAGTGTGGGAATGATGTTAGAGAGTGGTCATCTTAGGGAATGGACCCTGAGATCTCTTACTTCTAACACTCAACCCATTCATTGCTAGGCTATCATGACTAGGTTTTAAAATTTTTGGGTACTAAAATTTTTGTGACTAGAATGCCTAAACCAGTGGTGAATAATATCCCTAGCCATGGACTATGAACTTGTCTCAATGCATTAAACATAGGTTTCAAGCCATATGCCGACTCTCATTGCATTGAACATCAAGTTGGTAGCCCATTGCATTATGTATTTTTCATGAATACCCACCATAATTTAGTGTGGGAATGACACTAAAGAGTGGTCATCCTAGGGAATGGAGTCCAAGACCTCCCACTTCTAACACTTGGCTCACTCACTGCTAGGCTATCATTGCAAGGTTTATTTATAGTTTTTTTATTAATTAATTATTTGATGATCAGTTTATAGATTTAGATATAAAGTTTTTTTTTTAATTTTTTTTTTTAGATTTTTATTTTTCATTTAAGTTATTTTATTTATTTTTTGTTTAGATTTAAGTCTTGCTTATGTTTTAGGTTTTATTTATTTTGTGTCTCATTTTTAAAATAGTATTACGAGTCTATAGTTCATCAATAAAATAGTCATATTATCAGTCATTTGTATGTATTAGTGTTATCATCATCATGCCATCTAGTAGTCATTATTTTTAATTATCGATAATGTAATAAAAAATGTGTCTTTATTTATTTTGTTCCTATGTTGACTTTAGTTGAAATGAAACAAGTATCTTTCTTCTTTTTTTCAAAAGCATCAAATAAAGATTTTAAAGGTAATTAAAAAAAGAAAGAACTGAATGATGGTTGATACTCTATAATGTAATAATATCATATTCAATTCAATGTAATGGACACATTCTCGAGCAAACCTAATGTCCATATTATAGGGCGTAATATATAGTTTTTTAGACCATGAAGTTCTTATCCCCATGTTGACACTGAGGGGGTAATGTCATAAAAATACGTGAGTTAGTAATCACATGTGGAATTTAAAGTGAGTTAGGTTAAATTTTTTATCATGAGTAAGAAATAATATTATAAATATGTGTGTGTGATATTTTAGTGTATGTGTAATAAGTTGTTGAAATAAATCTTAGAGAAAAAGTCAAGAGAGTGTGTTTAGGGATTGAGAGAGAATAAAATAGGGGATGTAGTAGATATGGTAGATTGATTTATATGAGAAGTGTTGACTCCTTGTTTTTAGGAGATATTCTTCACTATATATGTAATAATTTTTATTGACTAGAACTAATTGAATTGTGATAGAATAAAAACTATTGAGAGCAATATCATTCAAATTCTATCATGAATTTTATAGCTAAAAATGTAGAACCAACCATTCATAAAACCCTTGTGTTGTCAAATTTTTTGTCTTTGAAATATCTTCTTCCTTAATTTTCTCTTGGTGATACCTAGATTTCAAAACAAGCTTAGTGAAATACTTGGCATGCTAAAGTTAATCAAGAAGATTATCTATCAATAGAAGAGGGCACCTATTCTTGATGATTATTTTTATAAGTGCTCTATAATCATCACACATTATACATGAACCGTATTTATTAGGTACTAAAATAATAGGAGAACCACATGGATAAGTACTAGGATGGATTACACCTTGATTAATTAAAAACTGTAATTGTTATTTTACCTCATTAGCATGCTTCAAGGATTGCCTCTACAAGTTGAGATTTAGAAGCAGACTGTTTGAAAGTAACTAAATTTCATGCTCAATAGGCCTCATTGGTATAAACCCTATGAGCTCATGAAATAATTATTTGAACTACTACACCAAATATCCCATACACTTATACTCTTTGTTATCAAACATGTTACAAGAAGTTTTATGTGCAATCAATTTTTTATATTAAATATTTTTCATAAAAAGTAAAGCAAACTTCCCATTTACATTGATAAACCTTTTAGCTCGAGAGGAAATTATCAAAGAGATTTTATAATCACCTTTGTAGGCTGAAATGATGAATCTCTTGCCATACTTTACCAAACAAATATTGATTAGACCTCCTCATGAAGATAACATCCTGGATATACAAATAAGGGTTGTCAAATAATACACTACACAAATCAAGAAAGAAAACATCCTCTATAACCTCATCAATGAAATGTTCATCAATACTGAAATTAAATTTACATTTTTTTGTCACCTTGATGCCCACACCTTTCTTAACCTAACCTTAATCATATGGGCTTGGATGATTTCAAGTCTTTATCTTTAATTTGCCTACAACTCCATGCTTATCAATTTTTCTCATGAAGAAGTATCAAAATGAGGATCCACTTTCATTTTATTCATATGGATTTTAATATGGAAAATCTTAAAAAGTTCACTCTCTTGAGAATTAATTTTACCCAAACATATTTATCTATTGAGGAAGGTACAACACAAAATTTCCACCACATCAGAGTTGAAACCAATGCTTTCACCTTTGAGAGAGGGCATAAACTTCTTCTTATTCTTGTTATTGAATGTATTTAATTACGAATGAAGATTGAAATAATTTCCTCATAATGACCATCACCATCACAACTCCCACAATGACTTTTAGTATTAGTTTTAGAAACCAAAGTAGCATTGTGCTTACCTTTATATTTACATTTACTCGTATGCTTAGAACCACTTGCTTTGGAGTTTTTAAAGAGGTATATGGATCCTTATTCTTATCCATCTCTGAATAGTGAGCTTGAGAACAAGTCTTATCTACATTTTTAGTCTTGGCCAAAGAGGTCAGGTGTCCTCAAATGGATATGGAGTCCACTGATACACTTCATCAATATGTCACAGTCTGTTATATCCTTGTTCATTTTGACAACCTTATTATGGAACTCACTTGTGTAATCTTGCATGCTTTTTCCTTGATTTTGCCAAAGATATTTACAATACATGGACCTCTCTTCCTCATAACAAGTAAGATAAAACTTTTTTTTTTAATTATAGTCTTAAAACCATCCCACTTAGTAATAGGAGAAATCTTATTAATAACCAAGGTATTGAAATAAATCTTATACCAAGTTAAATCATGATTGGTTCATTTTAACGTTGTAAAATATATTTTTGGTTCTCATTAATCTAATGTAAAGTGAAATATACCTCTAATTGGGTTAGCCAATGGCATAACCTTTCCACATTCACATATATATCATATGATTTAACATCTATCTTTCCCTTAGACTTGAATGGAGGTGGAGATTGCTTGGCATGAGGTTGTTTTTCCTCATCATTCTTGGGAGCATCCTCCTTATATAATTTTAGCCCTTTGTATAAACACCAAGATTATCCACGAGAATTTCCATGATGGACTCCAACTAGTCAAGCTTGCTCACAAAAAAAGATATGCTAGCCACTCTTTATTCAAGCTTGATAAATCACTCTTTTTTTGTACAAGCATATTCTTCATCATAATGAACCTTATTTATAATCTCTTGCTTCCACTTCCTTGAGGAATTTTTTTCTTCAAGTGAAGTAGGATACCTTAAACACTATCATTATTTTCTTTAGTGACGGACATATATTACAATCTAAACCATACAAAAGTAACAAAAATGATATTAAGCCAACTTTGACACTAATATGATCTATAAACTAGGTGAATATTACACACTAAGCTTCACCAGCATGGATCCTATACTCCTAGCTCAATAAATAATTGATTTGTTACTAGTTTAGAGATTTTTAATGCTAAAATAGAGATACAAACACTAAAAATGAAATATACAACAAAATGAACATAAGAAAGAAGCATAAACTAAGATAAAACATAAAATGAACACAAGAGATGACCTTGAGAAACTTGTTGTGGGAAAAACCCTAATGGATGAGGCAATTGCACTCCCATTCCACTATGCAATTAAATAATTATATAATTTACAACCAACCATGGCCTTCATGGATAGAGTTTTTGTTACTACTATATCTAAAGCTTGCACTACAATATCTAAGCTTACACTATAGATTTTTCATTGATACAATCTGGGAACACAGAATGCATGATGCTCATTCTCATCTGGGTCCCTATGCCTCATGATTGGTTAAATTGGAGGTTCAATAACAACTGGAAAAGGGATGTTAGGGGATGAATGAAATGGAATTTGTGGATTCAACTTAAGATGGAATTCAGATGGTTGAGAGGGAGATGGATAGTAAATGGGACTATAAGGTTGTGAGAGACTAAAAGAGCTATGAAAGTCCTCAACATTGGGGGGGTCAACAAAAATCTAAAGATTATCAAATTCTTGGCAATTAGGATACTATTTTGCATCTAAACTTTGCCCTTCAATAGGCCTCCAAACTTGTCTCCCTATTTTTTGATGCAAACTTGGGGGTGAGACAAGTTGTTTGGATGAGTCACCTTTGAGGGATGATCTTAGTCCTTGCAAATTTATAAGCAAGAGAATACTCAAAGCTGAAACTAAATAGAATATTCAGAGCAAGCACTGGTCTTCCTTGAAACTAGGTGATAAAAATTGGAGTCACCACTAGAATCACAATTCTAGAGTATAATAGTTAATAAACTGATAGTGATACATGCTGACAACATACTTTTCTAAAGTTAATGATGAGAGTAAAAAATCAAAGATACAAAATCTTTAGAATAATGTTTAAAAGGGAAAAAACACCTTCCAACATGCAATCTTGATAGTCTTTTACAATAAATGCAGTAGAAGTCACTTAGCTCACTCACCGCCAGGCTATCTATTGATGCTTGGATTTGCACCCTTGAAGAGATGCTCAGTTATCCTCATCCAAGCAGTAAAATGGAATCATATCTCTTATTTTGGGTGACAATTTTGTTGAGATGAATCTCTAGATTAAGGGCTAGCTCCCCTTGATGCACCTTTAAAGCTCTCTCTAATTTATCAATTGTATATGAAAAGGGTAAGGAAAACAACTAAGAAAACAAAATGGTGATGCACCAATGAATAATGTCCTCCCAATTTAATTGAAAATACACTAATTAAAGACCAACAAAGCTTATTTCACACAAAACCCACAACTATTTGTGTATTGTCACATCAGTGTTTCACATGTTAGATTTAAGAAGGCACTCGACCTCCAGGAGAGCAACAGATAATTCTAAAAAGGAATATAGTCTTAAATCACTTCTAAGGTATGGTAATGCAAGACAGTCAATCTTTGCAAGATTTAAAATTTTAAGGGTCCATGCAAGGTGGGGTGGAAAATGGACAACCTTAGACTAATTCTACCCTCATAAATCATTTGGAGGGTGAGTTTTGTGCCATTAATTTCTTAGGAAATACAAACAATCAAAATACTAGTGTTGCCTACAATACTAGGTCCAAAAGGAGGGCTGTCAATGAAGCTCAAGGAGTGAATCAAGGACCTATTGTGACTCCTACATTATCTCCTATGGTAATTGGGTCTAATATAGCTCCTAAACTACATAAAAATTAGAGGATTCCAAATTTTAGGATAGCTACTGCAACTCTACCTCCACAAGCTACATCATAAAGTGCAAAATTTCATAAAGAGAACCCCAAGGTGAATAATCCTTCCATCAATGTGGTAGACTAGATGAAGAAGATCCATATGAATATATCATTTTGGGATTATTTAGCATTACCAGGGTAGAAAGATATACTCTAAAAAGAATTGCATGGATTGGGCAAATAGGTTGGCCCATCTAGAAATGATAATGTCATTCTGGTAAATGGAACTCAATCTATGGATGGTCAAGTGAAGAAAGATGAGAAGACTCCTCATTTTTACCTATCTCTAATTATTGGTAATTTATTGGATCATAATTGCATCATTGATAGTGGATCAAGTGTATTAGTTATGCTAAAATGTATAGCAGATAAGCTAGGCCTCAAGTATGAGCTAATGACTAAAGGAGTTTTGTAATTGGATGGATCACTAGCCAAGACTTTGGGGGTAGTGAAAGGTCTGAATTTGACCCTTCATGCTTGTCCAAAATTTTCAATTCCCCATGATGTGGTAGTATCATATTTACCTCCCTATTTTTCCCTTTGCTTGTCAAGGACTTTAAATCCAAGATAGGTGGATATTTGACAACCAATTGGTCCTACATGGTGTTTAGGATAAAATATGGCACTAAGGTGAGTCAAAAATTATTCATAGAGATTACTTGGAACCATATTCACCTAAGGTAGAAAATTTTAACTATGTTATCATTGATGGAGAGGAGCTTCATATTGACTAATCTCCATCATCTTCCATTGAAGGAGTTTCTGATTTGTTCCTAGATGAGTGGGGAAATGAAAACTATAAGCATGATCCTTACAAGTTTATTGAAGAATCTGGTCTTGGAATTTATTATATGCATGGGAAAGTTTCTTTTATGCCTAATTTGATGAATCCAAGTCATGATGTGAATGGCTTGTGGCATATTTTCTTTGATGGGTCTAGAAACAAGATGGGGGCAGGTGGTGGAGCTATGTTGGTTTCACCTTCAAAGGAAAGGTATTTTTTAGCCTTCAGATTTCAATTCTCATGCACCTATAATATGGTAGAGTATGAGGCCCTTATTCATGGTCTTGAATGGGTAAAGAAAATACACATCAAGGAATTGCAAGTCTTTGGTGATAGCGAGCTTGTTGTGAATCAAGTTAGAGGGTAGAATTTAACCAAGAACTCCTTGCTCAAATCCTATAAGCATGGAGTTTGGGACCTTGTAGAAGATTTCATGGCTTTTAACATTAGATATATTCTAAGGGAAGATAATAAACATGATGATAGGTTGACGTTTGTTGGTGCTCAATTTGATGTTCCAAAGGGCATAAAGGAAGACAAAAACTAGCACTATCTAAAGGTGATTATGAGACTATCTGTAATAGATAATGTCACAAATTGGTAGGTCTTTGATAGTGACCAACAAATAGAAATTTTTATACAAGAAGAGGCTAAGGTTTCTTCCAAGAATTAGTCTAAACTACAATAACAATATGGAGGGAAAATTATCCGACTGAAGTCTGACAAGCTCCCCAAAGGCCTAGTGACTCTTGAAAGCATATTCAATGAAGATGACTAGCTCAAGAAGGAGAAGGTAAGCATATCAACCAAGAATGAGAACTATTAAAGGAAAAAAATCTTTAAAGATAAGCTACTTGCATTTGGGACGATATGCACTAGTCAAGAAAAACATGATTTCATTGAATTATGTAAGGAGTTTAGTGATATTTTTGCATGGGAGTATAGTGATTTGAAGGGTTTTGACCCAAGATTGGCTCAACACACCATAGAGTTAGATGAAAATTCCAAACCCATCAAGAAAAGACAAAGGCCAATCAATCCCAATATTGAGCCTCTCATGAGGAAAGAACTCACCAAACTGATTGAGTCCAAAATCATCTTTCCCATCAAGAATTCTTCTTGGCTAGCCAATTTAATCCCTGTTAGGAATAAAAATGGAGAGATCAGGTTGTGTGTATAGTTTAGGGACTTGAAATGAGTGTATTTTAAGGATCATTACCCATTCCCTTCTATGGAGCAAATTTTGCATGGGGTGGTAGGTAGTGAGAGGTTTTCTCCCTTAGATGGTTATTTTGGGTACAATCAAATTTTGGTGAAAGAAAGTGACCAATATAAGACGACATTCACCACCAAATTGGGCACATATGCCTATAGGAAGATGAAATTTGGATTTTCAAATGATGGAGCTATTTTTTTATGTGTAATGGATATGGCTATTCAAGGATTAATCAATGACATTATATTGGTATATCTTGATGATGTGACAATTTTATCCAAGGAAGTAAAAGATCATTTGAATCACCTAAGACATATTTTTGAGAGGTGTAGCGAGTTTGGGATCTCCTGAAACCTAAATAAGCATGTGTTTTCTATTCATGAAGGTAAACTCTTAGGCCACATTATTTCCAAGAAAGGTCTGTCCATTGATCTGAAAAGGGAAAGTGCCATCTTAGCATTGTCTTTACCTAAACTTAAGAAGGGTCTACAAAGATTCTTTGGTAAGATAAATTTCATTAGGAGGTTCATTCCTAATTTTTATAACATGGTCAAGCCCTTGAAATTTATGCTAAGGAAGGATGAGATATTCACTTGGACAGGAAGGCAAAAAGAAAGTTTTGAAGAGATCATGCAAGCCATTGCCCAAGCCCCTACTCTTGCAAGTCCTAACTTATCCAAGGACTTCAACCTATATAAATTTGGGAATGAAGAGGTAATATATGCTATGCTTACTCAAGATAATGATGAAAATTTGGAACAACCTATTTCCTTTTTAGTCAAGGTTTGTAAGGCTATGAGACAAGATACACATATGTTAAGAAACAAGTGCTTTTAGTCATAAGGAGTTTGAATAAGTTTAGGCATATGTTGTCTAGAAACAAGATTAAATTTTTTGTGCCTCATCCTAGTGTAAAAGGCTTTCTATTGAGTAGAGATTTGAAAGAGAAAAGGGTAAGTTGGATCACCAAAGTGATGAAATATGATGTGGAGATCAAAGCAACCAGGGTAGTGAAAGGAAAATGACTGGTGAGCATCTTGCTTCATATTTTAAAGAGCAAAGGGAGGTTATTTTGACACTTCATGATGATCCTATAGTAGTTGTACCTTGAGCCACAAAGAGTTAGACACAAGACATAATTCATTTCTTTCAAACTGGTGAGTGTCCACAAGGTCTTGATAGAGCTAGAAGAAGGTATTTTAGGCATCAATCCATTCTTTATGTACTTGTTGATGGAGTGATTTTTAAAAAGGACTTTTTAGGTGTGCTTTTGAGGTGCATTGATTCAAATTAGATTGACAAAGTATTACATGAGTTCCATGATGGGCCAGTTGGTGGCCATTTTACTCCAAGAACTATAGCTACTAAGGTTATGAGAGTTGGATACATTTGGCCTAACATGTTTAAAGACACCCATGCTTGGGTAAGGAAATGCCAAAATTGTGCTCTTTTTGATGGCAAACAAAAGCTAGATGCCTTGCCTCTTCATCCAATCCAGGTTGAGCAACCCTTTATGTAATGGGGTTTGGATTTCATAGGTCTGATTAATCCTCCTTCTAGTGGTGGTCACAAGTGGGTGTTGATAGCCATTGATTATTTTAAAATATGGGTAAAAGCTATAGATCTTAAGGAGGCAAATGAAAACTTAGTCTTGAACTTATATGAAGGTATAGTAACTAGATTTGGAGTTCCTTCAACAATCATTTCAGACAATGCCTTGTCTTTCTTAAGAATAAGAACAAGAGAATGGGATTTGAAGCATGGTACCTATCTCAACACCTCCTCAAACTACTATCCCCAAGGGAATAAAATATTTGAGGCCAAAAACAAGAACCTAATTAGGATCATTAAGAGAACAATGGAGGAGAATCAAAGGACTTGGTATACCAAGCTTAAGATGTCCCATTGGGCTGATAGAATTAATCCAAAGAGAGCAATTGGGAACTCATCACACACACTTATGTATGGAAGGGAAGATAGACTTACTATCTCACTTGAGTTACTAGCTTTAGATCTTACCTATCAGTTGTAATTGATGGATAATGACAACATGGAGGTCAGATTATGTGAGTTGATGGAACTTGAGGAGACAAGAGATCAAGCTATGCACACCATGACTACTCACCAACAACAAACAAAGAAGTATTTTGATAATAAGTCCATGCCAAGAAACTTCAAGGAAGGATAAATTGTCCTGAAATGGGATGAAGATAGGTCCAAACTTGGAAAGCACACAAATTTTGATGCTTTTTCGAGTGGCCCATATGTGATCATATAGTGCAAACAACATAAAGCTTTCTAACTCTCAAAGTTGGATGGAGAGGAGCTACATATCCCAGTCAATGAGATATATATAAAGCATTGTTACTAAGGTTATTTTTTATTTTGTACATAGTTTCCTATTTTCCTTATGTTTCCAAAGTGCTAATGCACATGCGTGAGTTTTTCTTTATCTTGTTTTGTTTTGCATGGTCTTTCTATTGTTGTGTGGTGTGTTTCTTTGTGTCTTGTTTTGGCATAATCCTTGTTAGTCATCTTCAATAATCCATTGACTCCATTGGACCTGAGTTGGATAAGGCTACTGGTCTAGTTAGTATAGTAAGCATACTACCCTTATGAGTCACCAATTTGTTGACCAAATTTTGGCCTTTTAGGCCAAAATTGGGCACCCCTATTTGCAAAAAATCATCTAAGTCTATTTTTTTGGCTAGGTCCACTACTTAGTTTTTCTTTGGAAGACGTGTTCTTTGTCAAAGCTCCAAATAATGTATAAGTCTATTCCTTTCAGAAAGTTCATTTTGGTCTTTGTTTAAGTCTTTAAGGAATTCTTTCAGGTTTTTGTTTTAATCTTTGTCAAATTCTTTCAAAAAAGTTATTCGAGGCTTTTCCTTAAGAGTATTTCTTTTAGGTTTTCTTCTGGCGAAGTGATGAATTCTTTCATATAATTTGTTCGAGACAAATATCTTGAAGACTAAGTGCCAAATTCTTTTAGACAAATTATTTGCATTATTTTTTCTAAAGGTAATTTACAATTTCTTTGAAAGATATCTTTAAGCCAAAAGGAACCCTTGAAACTTTTTTGAAGGGTATGTTTGTAACTTTTTCGAAGGGCACTTTCATTTTTTTGAAGGGTATCTTTTATTGGGGAAAAGTCCACTTTAGTTTTTACAAAGGATCATTTACAACTTTCTCCAAGGATATTTTCATTGGAAAGTGGTCACTTTCATTCTTCTGAAGAGGCACTTGAATTTTCAAAGGATCATTTCATTTCACCCAAAAGGCATTTCTAAAAGCTTTGAGGACCATTTCCAAAATCCCAAAGAACCATTTCAACTTCTCTGAAGGGCATTTCAACTTCTCCGAAGGGCATTTCAACTTCTCTGAAGGGCATTTCAACTTCTCCAAAGGGACCAATAAAAAATCCATAGGAAAGGACGAGGAGAAGTGACTAAAGAGAAACCCCAAAATAATTCCTTTAGAATTTTTATCTAAAGGAAATGAAGAGAACAAACTTTGAAATAATTCCTTTGGACTTTTTGTTTGAAGGAAATGAACAAGCAATGAGCCCGAAGGAAAAGACTCGACAAAAAGTTTGAAGAAATAAACAAAAACAAATAGTTGTGAATAATTTGTCTGAATAAAAGGTCTAAAAACAAATGTTTGAAATAAATTCTTGAGGAATGATGGCCTGAAACACGTCAATTTCAAATTGTAGAGACTAGTCATTGGAATTTAAAAAAGAAAGACTCGATGAAAACCAAAAGGCAGAGATAAAGGTAATAAGTGGCAAATGTAACTAAGGCTTTGGTTCAATTGTGACAAGTGTAATTGAGGATTTGGTTCAATTGTGAAAAATCTAACTAATGTTGTGACAAATTATAATTGGTACATCTATTCAGTTGTGACATGACATAGCTTACCCACCTCTCTCCTCCATGCAATTGTAACTATTTGTCTTGAGATGATAGATATCTAAAGGGACCCTTGAACTCCCTTTGATTGCTCCACCTCTCAAAGCTATAAATATGCATCTTCATGGCTCATTTGATAGCCTCTACTGGTTATGATGAAACTCTAGCCAGATTTGTACTTGCAAAACTCTTAAGGAAATAATACAAATTTTTGCCACTCACATGCTATACTATTGTGTATCGGTTCAAATCATTTTGTTCTTGTTTAGTGAGAGTTTATCTTTCCTAACTTGTTATCCTTGATTACCTACCAAATGTACAGAAAGAGTATTGTTACAGGTCCTTGTTAGTATTCTTTCTTAAGTGTATAGATATTTTATAAGTGGTTTAAGTCTATATTCCTTTTAGAATTGTCTGTTGCTCTCCTAAATGTTGAGTGCCTTCTTGAATTTAACATGTGAAACAATGATGTGATAATACACAAAAAGTTGTGGGTTTTGTGTGAAAGAAGCTTATTTGGTCTTTAAGTAGTGTATTTTCAATCAAATTGGGAGGACATTATTCATTGGTGCATCACCATTTTGTTTTCTTAGTTGTTTTGCTTACCCTTTTCATATACAATTGATAAATTAGAGAGAGCTTTGAAGGTGCATCAACATGACCTAGCCCTTAATCTAGAGATTCATCTCAATGAAATTGTCACCCACATCAAGAGAGATGATTCCATTTTACCACTTGGATGAGGAGAACTGAACATCTCTTTAAGTTTACAAATCCAAATGTCAACACTATCATTGTTAGGTTTATTTTTATTTTTTTAATTAATTAATTCTTTGATAATTAGTTTATAGATTTAGATATAAAGTTTTGTTTTGTTTTTTATTTTTTTATTTTTTTTAAGTTATTTTATTTATTTATTGTTTAGATTTAAGTCTTGCTTATGTTTTATGTTTTATTTGTTTTGTGTCTCATTTTTTAAATAGTATTGTGAGTCTATAGTTCATCAATAAAATAGTCATATTATCAATCATTTGTATTTATTAGTGTTATTGTCATCATGTCATTTAGTAGTCATGTTTTTTAATTATTGATAATGAAAAAAAAAATGTCTTTATTTATTTTGTTCTTGTGTCAACTTTAGTTGAAATAAAACAAGTATCTTTCTTCTTTTTGTCAAAAAAATAAAATAAAGATTTTAAAGGTACTTTTAAATGGTTGATCCTATATAATGTAATAATATCATATTCAATTCAATGTAATGGATGCATTCTCAGGCGAACCTAACGTCCATCTTATAGGGTGTAATATATAGTTTTTTAGTCCATGAAGTTCCTCTCCCCATGTTGACATTGAGGGGGGAATGCTATAAAAATAAATAAGTTAGTAATCACATGTGTAAGTTAAAGTTAGTTAGGTTAGAAATTTTATTATGAGTGAGAAATAATATTATAAATATATGTGTGTGATATTTTAGTGTATGTGTAATGAGTTGTTGAAATAACTCAGAGAAAAAGTCAAGAGAGTGTGTTTAGGGATTGAGAGAGAATAACAAGAGAGTATTTATTAGATATGGTAGAGTGATTTATATAAAAATTTCTGACTCCTTGCTTTTAGGAGATATTTTTCACTATATATGTAATTATTTTCATTGAATAAAAATAATTGAATTATGATAGACTAAAAACTATTGAGAGTAATATCACTCAAATTCTATCATGCATTTTATAACTAAAAATGTATAACCAACCATTCATACAACCCTTGTGTTATCATGAATTTTGTCTTTGAAATATCTTCTTCCTTACTTTTCTATTGGTGATACCTAGATTTAAAAACAAGCTTAGTGAAATACTTGACATGCTAAAGTTGTTCAAGAAGATCATCAATCAGTAGAAGAGGGCACCTATTCTTGATTATTATTTTTCTAAGTGCTCTATAATCATCACACATTATACGTGAACCATATTTATTAGGTACTAAAATAATAGGATAACCACATGGATAAGTATTAGGATGGATTACACCTTGATTAATTAAAGACTGTAACTATTATTTTACCTCATTAGCATCCTTCAAGGATTGCCTCTACAAGTTGAGATTTAGATGTGGACTGTTTGAAAGTAATTAAATTTCATGCTCAATAGGCCTCATCGGTGGAAACAATATGAGCTCATGAAATAATTCCTTGAACTACTACACCAAATATCCCATACACTTATAATCTTTGTTATCAAACATGTTACAAGAATTTTTATGTGCAATCAATTTTTTATCTTGAATATTTTTCCTAAAAAGCTAAGCAAACTTCTCACTTGCATTGATAAACCTTTTAGCTCAAGAGGAACTTACCAAAGAGAGTTTATAATCACCTTTGTAGGCTGAAATGTTGAATCTCTTGCCATACTTTACCAAACAATATTGATTAGACCTCCTCATGAAGTAAACATCTTAGATATACAAATAAGGGTTATCAAACAATACACCACACACATCAAGAGAGAAAACATCCTCTATAACTTCATTAATGAAACGTGCATCAATACTGAACTTAAATTTACATTTTTTGTCACCTTGATATCCACACCTTTCTTAACCCAACCTAAAGCATATGGGCTTGGATTATTATAAGTATCTATCTTCAATTTGTCTACAACTCCATGCTTATCAAATTTTCTCATTAAGAAGTATCAAAATGAGGATCCACTTTCATTTTATTCATATGGATTTTAATATGGAAAATCTTAGAAAGTTCACTCTCTTGAGCATTAATTTTACCCAAACATATTTATCTATTGAGGAAGGTACAACACAAAATTTCAGCCACATCAGAGCTGCAACCAATGCTTTCACCTTTGAGAGAGGGCATAAAATTCTTCTTATTCTTGTTATTGAATATATTTAATTATGAATGTAGATTGAAACAATTTTCCTCATAATGACAATCACCATCATAATTCCCACATTGACTTTTAGATTTATTTTTAGAAACCAAATTAGCATTGTACTTACCTTTCTTTATACATTTACTCGTATGCTTAGAACCACTTGCTTTGGAGTTTTTTAAGAGGTAGATGGATCTTTATTCTTATCCATCTCTGAATAGTGAGCTTGATAACAAGTCTCATCTACATTTTTAGTCTTGGCCAAGAGGGCAGGTGTCCTCAAATGGATATGGAGTCCATTGATACACTTCATCAATATGTCACGGTCTGCTATATCCTTGATCATTTTGACAACCTTATTATGGAAATCACTTGTGTACTCTTCATGCTTTGTCCTTGATTTTGCCTAAGATATTTACAATACATGGACCTCTCTTCCTCATAACAAGTAAGATAAAACTTTTTCTTTATTAGCATCTTAAAACCATCCCACTTAGTAATAGGAGGAATCTTATTAATAACCAAGATATTCAAATAAATCTCAAACCAAGTTAAATCATGATTGTTTAATTTTAACATTGCAAAAGATATTTTTGGTTCTCATTAATCTAATCTAAAGTGAAATATCTAAATTATCATAGCCTCTCCACATTCACATATCTATCATATGATTTAACATCTATCTTTGCCTTAGACTTGAATGGAGATGGAGATTGGTTGGTGTGAGGTTGTTTTTCCTCCTCATTATTGGGAGCATCCTCCTTATATAATTTTAGTCCCTTTGTAGAAATACCAAGATTATCCATGAGAATTCCCATGATGAAATCTAATTGGTCAAGCTTGTTTAAAAAAAAGATATGCTAGCCACTCTTTATTCAAGCTTGCGAAATCACTCTTTTTTTGTATGAGCATATTCTTCATCATAATGAACCTTATTTCTAATATCTTGCTTCCACTTCCTTGAGGAAATTTATTATTCAAAGGGATGTAGGATACCTTGAACACTATCATTATTTTCTTTAGTAACAGGCATATATTACAATCTAAACCATACAAAATTAGTAAAAATGACATTAAACAAGATCTGACACCAATATGATCTATAAACTAGGTGGATATTACACACTAAGCTTCACCAACATGGATCCTATACTCCTATCTCAACAAATGATTGATTGATTACTAGCTTAGAGTGCTTTCAATGCGAAAATAGAGATACAAATACTAAGAATGAAATGTACAACAAAATGAACATAAGAAAGAAGAATAAATTAAGATAAAGCATAAAATGAACACAAGAGATGACCTTGAGAAACCTATTATGGGAAAAACTCTAGTGGATGAGGTAATTGCACTCCCCTTACGCTATGTAATTAAATAATTGTATAATTTAAAACCAACCAAGGCATTCATGGATAGATTTTTCATTACTATAATATCTAAAGCTTGTACACAAGACTAATTTTCACTTTTGAGACACCTCACAATGATCCAACACAACTGGTGTAACCAAATAAAAACTAGGAAACAATGATGTAGATTGAACAAGGACTCAAACTTGAAAACTATAATGTAAATCCAAATTCAAGACTTCACTAAATTTTATAATGTCCTTTACCTTCCATACATGTTATATCTATGCCCTTCCATTTTGGAACCTACCAAAGAATCCAAAAAACTATTCCTAAGTATGGAAACATTTGCAACCATTCATATTCCAATGGTTTGGTCAGTGGGAAACTACCAATTTATGTAGACCCACGACTTCAAAATCTTTAGGGCCATTATATAAATGCAACCTATAGGCACTGAAGGTTATACAATCACCACTTTTAAATACTGATATTTATGCAATCATTGATTCGGTTATGAAACCACCACCTAAAAATACCCACAGTTACATCATCCTTGACAAAACCATTAGTTTCAAAGGTTGTAAACGAATGAATTCATCCATATAATAATGATTGCACCATACCAACACTGAATCTACCATTGTAAGTTAATTAAATAATTTAATTTACATGAACATGTTTGAAGAAGTGTCTATGTAGTGTTTTAAGTACATGAATTATATAATTGAGTATAGTGGAAATGAACTGGATGACATGTTTAGTAAATAGATCCATATTTTGGATCATAATTAATAAAAATGTAATCTATAAAAGTCAAATGTTCCATCAAATATCCAACTAGACATGACCTTGATGCATTTATCCTCATCATCCTTATTGACATATATATTTTTTCATCTATGAATATTGTATTATTTTTAATATATACATCTTTTTATTGGTCACTAATTCAATTTCCATTCTTAATGCTTAACTCAAGTTGTTCGCTCCCCTAAGTGAAAATGAATTACTAGAAAAATTTGAATCTAGCTATATAAACCATAAAGTAACATCAAAATGTTTTTTTTAATTGTTATCAAGTCAAGACTAAGAATTTGTTGAAAATATTTGTAACATAAATGAGTAAAATATTGATTTTTATTATGAGGTTTTAACCCAAAAATTATAAAAACTCCATCCACTCCCAATACCAACCTGAAACTATATCTGTAAAATATACTACAAAATATTTTTTCCGATTTTCTTCTTTGGTTCATAATAAATTAAAAGATAAATAATTAGTAATTTTTTCCATATAGATTGTACACATAGAGCCAACATGATTACAAATTACATCATTTATCATTTAATTTAAATTTACATGAAAATTATGTATATCATGTCGTTTGGACTAATCAAAGTAATAATATCTCATATAAACAACAAAATTATGCCTAACTGGGGCTAATTATTTTTTTAATATTTCCCCCATCCAACCATCTATAGCAAAATCTTGCCCAATTACATATTTTCAAACTAACAATTATGTCACTAAAGTTTATGTTCAATAATTTTTAATAAATCCTTGACATATTTTTCATGTTGCTTGATCAGGGCTAGTTAGCATGACAACATTGACATCAACCACATATCCTTAGAACAACCCTGATCAACACTTCTCTTTGCTATAATAAAGTTTTGTTTAGTTTTCCTTTATCAATTTGATTAAAACCTATTGTATTTGTATCATTAAAAGGAACGTCTTCTCTACCCAAAAGGGTTTGCAAGTCTTTTGTAAACTTACCTTCTTGTTTCTTAGAATATTCTAACCCTAATAGATGAATGGTTTTGACTCAATGCCACTTTTTATATACAATTTTGTCATTAGTTTCTTTACATTAATGTTTGTTTTTGAATTTGATGAAAATAATAACTTGAATCTAATAGATATATACATTTTAAATGTTTACAAACCAACCTTTGTATTGATATTCTCGTTGTTAAATTTGAAAGTTTATTCTGTATATTTGATTTTTTTGAAAAATTAAACCCTCAAAAACTAAAACAAGTAATTGATATTTTCTTGTAGGTGCATAAAATAATAATTGCAGTGTTTGTGATGAAGAGATAATGACTCAAAACTTATAATGACTTAATTGGTAAAGTCAAATTATTACACCTTCAAATTGATGGCTACTTCCCTTCATCAACAAGTGATTAAATATAGTAATTATTTTTCTCTTCAACTACTATCATTTTCAAATCTAATGTTTCATTTTATGTTTAAAATAAACATGTTAGAAATAAAATGAATGGTCATTAACTAAAAAAATTTAAATACTAAGGAATATGATGTTTACAATATGTTCATTTAATGTTAGAGATCATAAAAGGTGAATGAATATGGATTTAATTGCCTAATGTTATATTCACACACGTCATTGCCTTTCTACATCTTTTATTTTTAATTTTAGTGGAATAAAATAAATATTTTATGTGAGTGTTTTTATTGAAGTTAATGATGGAAGGAATTTTTATATGAAGCATGAAGAGAATATATGAAAAAAAATTAAAGAATGTAATGTAAAAGGAAATATAAAAAACATTAATGAATTATATTTCATGTTTAAAATGACATAACAATTGAAAAACTCATATTAACAACATTGTTGGGAATCTAATGGTGAATATATCTCAAATATTAAAAATAATATTACACTTTTATCACAATATTGCATTATTGTCCAAATATTTTTATAATAATGTTAGTAGCCTAGTGGTTGGTATCCCTCAATAAATTTAACAAGATGATGTTTTGAGGACTTAAACAGAATTATATTATAAGTTTAGCATGACAAAACACCATAAAAAAATATCATGATAATAATATTAGGAACACATCGGCCACTAGGTTTAAACTATTTGGAAATATGTTCCATGTTTATAAAACCATTCCATCCAAGGCATAACACTTGCTTTGCAATGTTGGGAGCCTAGCAACTATTACCTTTCTAGGAGTTGATATTTGTAAATAAAAGAAATTGCATCTAAGAAATAATATAAAACCAATACTATGATATAATTTATAAAATAGAGGCCCTTAGTTCAACCTATTTAACAAGATGATTTTTTTTGGGAACTCAATAGTCACTAGATCTAAACAAATTAATCTTATTTAAGCATAAAAATTGCAGCTCAGAATGAATTTGAAACTAATGAATTCTATATCATGTGTAGAACAACATAATATTTTAAAAAATCATCATAACAATATTGTTGGGAACTTAACTCTTGTAATATATCAAACATTAAGAATAAAATTATATATTTATCATAGTACTACATTCTAGTCTAAATACTTTCATAATATTTTTGGGAGACTAGAGGTGGTTAGCTCTCAAGAAATTGATATTTGTTTGGAAAACAATTTCATCTAAAAGAGAATATGAAATCAACTTTATGATATTTTTTTTGGAATTTAGAGGTCGTTAGCTATCAATGAATTGAATAATATGATTTTTAGGGAACTTATTAGTTGCTAATACTCAACTTGATGATGGTGCTTATGCAAAATACTTGCATCTCAGATTGAATCTAATACCAAGTGATTTAGATTTTAGCACAAAAATTGCATCCATAAATTTTTTTTTACATAACGATGCATGCTAAAGTAATTAATGACCTAATTCAAATGTGACTAATGGATTTGACCCACATACCTCATTCACAAATGAAACTTTTGTATTTGATATTTGTGGCATTCCATTAATATCCCTAGTAGTAGGTATCAATTTTCAAACATACAAGTGAGTAGTAGTTCTATGCTGATCAATAAATTCAGATGTCTTATCATGCACATAATTATCTTTCATGGGAGCTATATTATCACTCATTGAATTTCTAATCTCTTACAAACATGATAAAACATAAAATTAAGTAGATCTCTATGCAAATATTAAAAAAGTAATTGTTATTATTTTTTAAACACTGACCTTGATTTGATGCTAAATACTTGTAATAGGACTTCAAATACACCGCATGTTTATGGCTTTCTACAATGCCAACAACATAAAACAATTGATAGTTGATGGTTTCGAGTATCACCATGTTTTCTCCATAAATCAGTATAGGTGATGTTCTCATAGATAATTTAGAAAACATACGTGTCCAAAATTATTCTAACCATTCATATTTAAAATGATAATGCTTTCTATCAAGCTTAAGACAAAGTGCAGTTCCATTTTCTAAAGGAATTTCATGCATATAGTTTTGATGAACCATATATTTTGTACATTATTAGAAAATAAAAATAAGCCTCCATTGGCAAGGTACAAATTGTAGAACTACTCATAGTTTGTTTATTATTTATTTTTTACTTTTTCATATTATTTTAATGCTTGAATAAACAATTGGGTTTTTTTTTGGATGTTTTAGAAAGAAACATATGTAACTTTAAATGCTTTGACTAACAAGGTTCAATAATTATATTAAGACATTTTGTGTAATCTCAATCACTAGGTTATATAAATAAAAAATCATTACTTCAGTGTTAAGTGGATATAAGTAAGGAAATACACAAAATGTCTTTTTAATTGAGATGGAAATGCACATGGAAAGTAAACTCATAAGTATTTGGACCTTTTGTAGGTTTTTATTTTCATGATGAAAATATATAATTATCAAAAATATTTTGTGTTACCCATGGCATTATAGGCTCATCCAACTTTCTCTTCCCTATTCTAGGGGTCCCTCTATCTTATTTCTTTTCCTTACCCTTCTCCTCTCCGAATAAAGTACATAACTGATGATAATGTATTTTATGAATTTATTATTTTTTAATCACATGAAATCCTATACTATCCAATAATAACATCTTGTCCCTGACACACTTAAATTTTTTCCAAAACCCTTCCACACATGTGTTAGTCTTATTTAATCCTATTGCATTAATAACCCAATATTTTTGAAACAAATCAAGTGTCCACAATAGGAAGAAACCAAATCTCTCTATTGAGGACTTTGTCTTCAAGGTCAGATAACTCTCTTTCATATAAGCCTCTTGTTCTTCTAAATAAATCTACAATAAATTGGTCCACCCAATTTTATTTTTTTGGGAGAGTAATCAAGGCACCTTGATAAGTTCAATTCAAAATTAATTATCTAATTTTTGAAAATAGGTTCAAATAGCAATATAAATGACCATTCCTCAAACAGACTTTCAATTGTTTTGCACTATAGTAAATCCATCTATTGATATTCAAATGTCTACACAGAGGTAAAAATAAATAGTTTAACCTTAAAATTTAATTCTCACTTTTAGAATTTAGCATAAAATAAATAAAATAATTTTTAATTAATAAATAATACATAATAAAAAATTAATTATGTTTGAAATTACAAACAAATTGAATTCTAACTATATGTATTTATGTTTTTCAACACTAATTCTCTATTGTATATTTTTAGCAATCTAAGTTGATAGAGATTTGTACATTTGCTCAATAATTAGAGTCTCTACCCATGTTTTTCTCACTAATTTTTCATATTATAGTTGTTGGTGATATCTTAATTTGAGGCATGTGCATAAATAATATGATCTTTTCTCCATTTATTTCCCTCATGATACAACACAATTATGAGATGGTATGTTGACCATACAAAACTTAAAAATTACTATCTTGAGGTGATAACCATTCAATTTTCCAATCTCCATCATCCATTTGAAAGAATAACCATACATATGTGTCTATCAATTATTTGGAGAATGCAACTCTATAAACCATTCATTATCACACTTTTCCCATGCTTACCCCCCTTAATAAATTCTATTTCAACAAATGGAGGGTGACCTCCCAAATAAATTAGCCTTACATTATATATAAAAGGGCAAGTAAATTTCAATACGTAAAGAGAAATGTTACTTCGAGTAATCATAATATGAATCTTTATATCCAAAATAATGATGATCAAAATGTAATGACTGCTAGGTTTGCAATAAACTATTATGAAATTAATATGGCCAATCTTAATAATAAATCAAATCATAACATGTAATATAAAATGCTAGGAAGTTAGAGTCTGTTAGCTTCCTAAAATTATGATTGAAATAGAAGCAAAATATATGATTTAAATAAAATCAAAGTAGAGTCTGCTATGAAATTGCTTTACCACTAGAGTAGAATCCTAACAATAAATAACTATATGATTAAAATAGGAGTAAAATATATGAATAAATGATGAGAAAATTCAAGTGGGAAACCTCCAAATTCATAAAATAAGAATAAAATTCATAATATGATGATCAAATACTAACCAATACCTCCTACATATACTATACTTATACTATGGAGACTCCCTAAGACAACCTTACTACTCCCTAAGACAACCTTACTACCAATATGAACTTGTATAACTAGTCATATTATGAATTAATTAAAGTTTATTTTTAGCCATAAATCAACCACAAATATCATAATACACACTATAGGTTAAGGGCATAGCATGTCCCTCCCCTTTAAACCAACATTATTGATCATTGGATGCTTCTGCAGGAACACTTCATCCTCCCATGCCACATCTTCATTGTACAAATTATTTCATTGATGAAATAGTTTATAATAACCCTCATCCTCAACCTCTTAGTGTGTGTTTAGAGGATTTATTTAGGTTATAAAATAATTCTTCCCTCCTTGTCAAGCTATGGTAACACTATTTGAGTTTAAAATATTTCTCTAATGACCTTTTGAGTAAGAAACATGGAAGACTAGACATGTTTTTATTGATTGAGGTAAATTCATTTTATATGCTACACTACCAAACTTATGCAAGACCTTATAAGGGCCATAATACTTAGGAGAAATATTTCAATCCTTCTCATGTTTTTTCAAAGATATTTAGTTATATGGTTATAATCACAAAAACACTAATATTTGACTTCAAAACATTTTTTACTATAGTGTTAATCAAATTTCTACTTCATGTGGTTCTACACCATTTCTAAGTTCTCTCAGAGATTAGAGAGTACCTCCTATAGCATTGAATGCATTATTTGACTGATAGAACCTTTGACTACTCTCTCAAGGATAAGATCATGAATGGTGGATGGTAATATTTTCATTGGAAACATGTACTTGTGGATGTTCTACGGTACAGGGAAGCTTTGCGGTGGGGTGCTTAACATGAAGTTCTTACATGAGGTGCAAGAGTCTATGGTGTTGGGAGTGGAATTATTAGCACTCAGCTACATGTGTGAGCATTGGTTGTCTTGTCATAATAATGGGAAGGTCCTCAAGGTGTGGGACCCTTGTGCTCCTTGGGATGAGCCTCTAGAGTAGGATGGATTCCTTCTATTCTGAATGCACCTAGTTTAAGACCAACACATAGGCCTAAAGAGTAGAAAGATAAATCTACCACTATCCTAAACCTAAAAATTTGAGAGAAAAGGGAGGGAGAAGGTAAAATATGCTAAAAGTAAAAAAGGCAATGCACCTGGAATAGAGCAAGTGCTCCTACTATCATAAACAAACTACAAACCTTTGAAAACTAGACATCTCCATAGATTCTACCAAGGACACCCAAAATACATAAGTTTTTTTCATAAAGGCATGAGAATGTAGCACAACACTAAAAGGGATGATAATCTATCCATAGATAATGTCGACATAGACCCAAATACACATAAGATACAACCTACAAGTGAGTTCTGAGTTTAATGAGGAGGTGCTAGGAATGGACAATGGTGAGAGGGGAAAACATTACCCAAAGATAAGGATAAAAAACACAAATATCACATAGAACATTAGAAGAATGGAAGGAGGTGAACTTAATTCTCATTAGTCTACAAGATTTAGCCAATACAAGTGCTCTTAGAGGGTAAATTTCAGCAGTGTGAGGTTGCTAAAAAATGTCAACTCTTTCACAAGTTAAAAATTAGGATTTTATAGTAAATAATCCTATTTTACAATCAATTCACCTCTTGGGGTAGTGGGTGTAGTTCTTAATTTCTTTGCAATGTCGTGGCCATTCCTTTGAATTCTGTTTAGTAGATCAGATCTGGAGTTGGTGGCAGGATCTTGTTAGGGCACATGTGTGTGCATAAGAATAGGATATTTTCATGATAAGGTCAGAGGGTGACATATACTCATATCTTAATGTTTGGTGGCCACTTATGAATTTACTTATTCTGGCACATGTCGGGTCTTGTTCAACTACCTTCAACTACCTCTTGACACATGGTGCTTTTTAATTGATTTTGAGCACTCATTTGATAGTTGTCAACAACTTTGTATTAAATGTGTGACTTAAATGGGGACACACATCATTTTGGTAGGCTCTCAGAGGATTCCTTTAGAATGTTAAATAGGATCAGTGTGAACATGACTTGTGTACTTTGGGGGGATACTTGTCGCTCTTAGAAGCAGTTGTGAATAGTTGTACACCATCGAGTTTTAGATTTGACGGTCTGGGTACTTACACTTGTTGATTTGAAAAGGCTCTCATGAGTCTTAGATATGATGGCTCAAGAGATTTTATGTGTTGATATTGGAAGGCTCGAGCTATGCCTTTATTTTTGGAATTACTCTTACACTAAGGTACATGCAAGAGTCTCTTGAAGAAAGCGATATATAACTTTAGATTGTACCCTGTAATGTTCAAGGGCACAGAAGTAGGATCTTGCACACTAGTATGGGAATACGTTAGATGGGCATGTGGGAGCCTTGGATAAGATCACACACAAATATAATAGTATTAGGTGCATCCTTCATGATTTATAACTATTCCTTATGCACCTCCTTTACTTGGTCATGTAGGAATTTGGGGCCCTACATCCTTGATCCTAAGTGCCTCTTGAGTTATGTGCTAAAGAATTATACATTGGGGTACACATTAATATCTCTTGATGGTCATGAATCATTAATTTGATTTTGTGCATACTTGCCCTTAATTGTCCTAGGCATAAGCGTAGATACAAAATGATTATGCACATTTTTATTGAGCGCTTGGGATCTCATAGGTGTGTAACTCATATTATGGTCTCAATAAGTTCTACACCTATTGGGGGTGCCTTAGAAAGTCAACACTTCTAGTAACCTCTACAGGTTACTTTCTTGCTAAGCAAAAATATAGTATCCTTAAGTGATCTATTGGGCATAGATTTGTAGAAGCTACAACCTATCTGGCCTTATGCTTAAATAAACTAAACTAAGTCCTATCCTCAGCAAATCAAAAGGGATAAGATAAAACAATAGATGGATGAAACACACTTATAGGAAAACAAAACTAAACTAAGATTATACAATGTGCTCATAGGAACTTAGGGAAATGTAATGCAATCTAATCTAATCTACTATATATAACCTACAAACATGCACCTTCATTCTCATAGACCAAAATAAAAACCTCTTAATTACTTTTTATTATGCACCTATGTATTATTAATATGTGATGGATGGAAGTGAGGTGGCATCTATTTATTGTGAAGGAAGCATGCCTTAATTACTTCTAAAGAGTACTCAAGGAAGCTATTTTTCCCGGGATCCCTTTTGATGAATGAATTCACCATGTTTCACATAAGCTTTCCTCTCAGATGGTTGATGTATTTGAAGTTAAACCAATCCCTCCTAGATTTCTTGGTGACTAGCTATGCTCTCTACTCAATCCTAGCCTTTTAGAGTTTGAGAGGCATGCACTTGATAATCAGAAAGCTCATGAACTCAATGGGTTACCCCTGCTCACCTTGTACCTGTTGCCCCAAGTCCACTACCCCTTTTTCAAATACCTCTATGATGTGCCTAGGCATATGAGGATCGATAACATTCATTGCCATAGTTTATTCAACACCTTCATATTACTTCTCAAGCTTGATTGGCTATGGTACTTCTCCTTTAGTTTGACCAAGCCTTTTGATGACTCATTTATGCTTGGATGTGCACCTAGATTCCTATGGGCCTCTACCCTCTATGAGGTTGTGACTTCCTCTATGTGTGTACCCTACCTTTCTACAATATGTGTTCAAAACTAATAATTGATGTAGAATTGGTTATAAGTGTGCTCTTAAGGATGTCAGTTTGTCATCTAAACTTGAGTAAAATTCTTCTAGATCATTCCAAAAGGAGTCCTCTTGTGCTTACAATTACACCTACAGGCTCACCTTGGGGTGATCACAATCATTATATTTAAACATGCACTCCTCTTAAAGGTTTGATTCTTATTTGAGGTCTTCTTCCATAACATCAAATGGTAGCCCTTCTACCCAAGAGAGGTCTAGACCAAGATTTTAGATGCACTCTAGAGTAGCATGGATTGACTCTTCCTCATTAAGATCCTCCCCTTTTACCACCAGGTTGTTCATACACTCATCAAATTGATGCTCAATTTAATTATATCTATCTTCTTCTTATAATAGGATTGATTTTTATGTTGTGGTAGCATAGAGGGGACTACTAATGATCATCTCTTCTTCATTTGAGGTACCTTCTTCCTCTTCTACACAAGCCATATGCACTCCACACCATTAATCATCCTTTGAATAAGGAAATGGTGAGTAAAAAATGGGTATCTATTGGAACAATAGGAGTGGTCTTAACCGAGGTAGGCATTTTAAAGTTAGAGTGTTAGGTCTACAAGGGATGTCATGATTGTGTTTGAGGCTTCTAAATAAGGATGGGTTCTTGAGCTGGCATGAGCATAGGCTTTTAAAGCTTGGTACTTTAAAAATGAGGGAGTTACTTAAAGGGGAAAAGGAATTATTTTTCCTTATAGGCTAACCCATGAACATAGGAGGAGTTTACTTGAGTCTAGAAAAGGAAGGAGTGGAGGTTGTTGGCTATGATTCAATTCTTTGTATTTGTACAAGCAACTAGTATATTTGATTTTCTTTGGCTACAATCTATCTATCCAAACATTTTTATCCAAATATTTGCTTTTCTATCAACTCTGGCTATTGGGTGTAAGATTAATGAGCAATCTCTTCTTATCACTTACCATACCCTTACTCTCTTTCAATCTACCTCATCTATCTATGAAAATCAATATGTATATCATTGATGCTTTTTTGAGGCTGATTAAGAGGGTAATAATGTGAATTAGGAGTAACATAGCTTACACAGGGCTAATTAGAATCATAAACATGTTATCATAGGGGTTGGACTAGGGAAAGGCTACAAACACTCACATGAGCTTGATATACTCACAGGTGCTCTATGGAGTGTCTTCAATACTTGATAACTAAGGGTAGTATCTATTCCCTAGCTCTTTCTTAAAATTGGTCCACCAGGTGTGCCAAAAACTATTGTCATTCAAAATGTACACCCATGGATGTTCTAAAACATGGGGAAGCTTTGCAGTCAGGTGCTTAGCACAAAGGTATTATATGAGGTGCAAGAGTTTATAGCACTAGACATAGAATTATTATCACTCAACTATGCACAAGAGCATTAGTTATATCATCGTAATGATGGGAACGTCCCTAAGGTGTGGTACCCTTGTATTCCTTGGGATGAGCTTCCAAAGTAGGTTAGATTCCTTCTATTCTAAATGCACATGGTTTGAGACCAATGCACAAGCCTAAAGAGAAAAAAGGTAAATCTACCACTAGCCTAAACCTAAACCTTTGAGGGAAAAGGGAAGGAAAAGTTAAGAGATTCTAAAATTAAAAGAGGTGATGCACTCAGAATAGAGTGAGCACTCCTACTACTGTAAACACACTACAAGCCTTTGAGGATAAGACATATCCACACATATTCTACCAAGGACACCCAAAATGCATAAGTGTTTCATATATAGGTGCAGTGATGTAGTGCAACACTGAGAGGGATGATGACCAATCCATAGATAATGTTTACACAGATCTGAATGCACATAGGATACAACCTACAAGTGAGTTATGAGTTAAATGAGGAGGTTTTAGGAATGGAAAATAGTGAGAGGGGCAAACATTACCCATAAATAAGGATCAACAAACACAAATAACACATAAAACATCAAAATAATGAAAGGAGGTAAGCTTAATTCTCATTAGTCTACAAGATTTAGCCAATACAAGTGCTCTTGAAGGGCAAATTTCAATAATGTGAGGTTGCTAAAAAATGTTGACCCTTTTACAAGTGAAGAACCATGCCTTTATAATGAACAAGGGTGAGTGGAGCTCTTAATTCCTTTGTGGTGCCATGGCCATGCCTTTGAAGTTTGTCTAGTGGATCAGATCTAGAGTTGGTGGCAGGATCTTGTTAGGGCACACATGTTTACAGAAGAATGGGAGATTTCCCTGACAAGGCAAAGGGTGACATGTACTCATATCCTAATATTTAGTGTCTAGTTATGCATTTAATTATTCTGACATATTTCAATCCTCACTCAACTACCTTCAACTACCTCTTAACATGCAATGCTTTCTAATTGATCTTGGGTACTCATTTGATAGCTGTCGGCAACTTTATATTAAATGTGTGACTTGGATGGGGGTACACATCATCTTGATGGGTTATTGGAGGAGTCCTTTGGATTATTAGATAAGATCAGTGTAGGCATGAATCATGTCCTTTGGGGGGACACTTATTGCTCGTAGAAGGGGTCATGAATAGTTGTACACCATTGAGACTTAAATATGATAGTCTAGGTACTTACACTTGTCTATATCAAAAGGATCTCATGAGTATTGGATCTAATGACTCGAGAGTTTCCATGTGTTGATCTTAGAAGGCTTGGATTATGCCTCTATTTTTAGAATTACTCTTGCAATAAGGTGTGCATGAGAGTCTCTTGAGGAAAGCAGTGTGCAACTTTAGATTATGCTCTGTGATGTTCAAAGGCATAGAAGTAGGATTATGTTTAATAACATAGGAGTATGTTAGATGGTCATGAGGGAGCCTTGGATAGGATCATGCACAAAGATAAAAAGTCTTAGGTGCATCCCTCATGATTTATAACTATTCCTTATGCACCTCCTTTACTTGGTCATCCAGGACCTTGGGGCCCTACATCCTTGAACCTAAGTGCCTCTTGAGTTGTGCACAAAATAATTCTATACTAAGCCACATGTTAAGAGATCTTAATGGGAATGAATCATTTATTTATTGATGCACATACCTATGCTTGATTTTCCTAGGCATGATCATAGATATAGAATGCTTGTGCACATTTTTATTGAGTGCCTAGGATCTCGTAGGCATTCAACTCATGTTATGGTCTCGGCCAGTTCTATGTCTACTGGGGCTGACTTAAAAAGTCAACAAGTACCCATATAGTGCTAAAAATGGAGAAATTTTGGATGAAGTATGGAAATAAGTGTTATACCACCATTATGCTAGTGACAACGATTCAACCCATCTCTCCTATTTATCTAATGAAAAAAAATAGAGATAATGATCCAAAAATTTATTGCCCATCTCAATTTTTTCTCATTATATTTGTTATTATATGAATAACTAAAACCTAGCTAAGTGCTCAAATATGATAATAACTCAATCCAAAAATTATTGGTAAATATAGGATCACTATCACTTACTGTGAGTTTTGTGTCTCATGTAGATTTTGAACTATATTCATAAAATATGGTGTAATAGTACTAATTACAAAATGTATGTGACTAGGTATAAAAATGAACCAATTTTTTGAGCTTATCCATGACCACCATGATGACGTTTTCCTCTTTAGACTTGGGTAATGTTGTGATGAAATCCATGGAAACCTCCTCCCACCTTTGACTAGGAATATATAGAAGTTGTAGAAGACCTAGGGTCTTAATTGTCTCACTATTGATTTGATGACACAACATGCATTCAACCACAAATTTGTGGACATCCCCTTTTAGTCCTTCCCAAAATAAATATTACTTGATTATGTGATAAGTATTCAAGAAGCCAAGATGCTAAGCTACTGAAGAGTCATGGAGCTCCATTCGAACCTTATATTTAAGTTTTGAGTTCTTACATAGGTATAACCTATCCTTGTACCATAAATAATATTCTTTCCACACAAATTTTTTCTAACTTTCTCAAATCTTGTTGTATATTTTGCATGAGATTTTTTGTATTTGTGTCATTCTTCCATTTTGATCTTTCCTCATCCACCTAGTCTGCTTGCATATGGACATGACACACAATAGTTCCTTTGTGGAATCTTCCCTTCCATATAATGTATCAAACACTAAATTATCCTTCCATTTATTGAAGGTGATCTCAAATTCATATCCCAACATCTTCATGACATAATTATATTATTCTTTAGATGATAACTATTTTTCCAATAAATATTTTAGACTATAATTATTTTTCTTCACCTTGAAGTGTCTTTCCCTTAGATATGGTATTGATTGTTTGATCGCATGAAGGATAACCATGAATTCCTTCTTGGAAATGCATTTTAAAATATTATTTCCTTTAATTTGGTGACTCTTAAATAAAATAGGTTGTTCATCTTACATGAGTACTACACCCATACCATACCCTAAAGCATCACATTCAATAATGAAGGTTTTGGAAAAAATAGGAGTTTCTGGAACTAGAATTATGCACATGGCCTCCTTTAACTTATAAAATGCCCTAGTGATTTCATAATTATGATGGAAAGAGTCGCCATTCAATAAAATTTGAAGTGTTTTTTCCATACTGCCATATTTTTAAAAAAAATTTCAATATCAACCCATAATCCCTAAGAAGCCCTGTAGGTTCTTTAGGGTTCTAGGTAATTTCCATTCTACCACGTCCTTTATCTTGTGAGGGTCTTGTTGACCAAATTTTGACCTCAATTCAGAATTTTTCATCCCATTTAGGTTTAAACTTCATAGGATTATCAAAAACTTATCACAGCCTTGTCATAGTCTTAAATGGTTATAAAGAGTTCCATATGATCATATTTGTCCTTGTTTAGCATTGTTCAAAGTTTGATTTTATGTTCACTTGTTTAGTCCTAGGGGTCAATTTTAAGGTCTTGATTTTGTCAAACATGGTCAAATGTTTGGTGAATTTAAAATTCACTATAAAAGGTTATTGAGGTGTCAATAATATTATAATATCATGAACTAACCTTTTATTTGACTCTCATATGTAAAAATCACATTTTGGCCACCTTTTGGCCCATGTGGAGGAGTTATATGTAACATATTAAAATATAAACATTTAAAGAAGATTAAAAACATACTTTATGTCAAAAAAAAGTTAGATAATGTTCAATTATAGTCAGAGATTGACAACATTTATAGTTTAATGCCTACATGACACTTTACAAACACTTTTGGGCACTTGTACGGCCTTACAAGATCATATTTAAATTGGAAATGGTTTTTAAGTGTACTTTGGGCTCCATAAGATAATTTTAAATCTTTAGAACAATTTTCAAGTCTAAATGAAAGTTCATGCACTCTTTCTCCTTCATCCCTGCCTTCACAAGCTCAAGAAGGCAAATTTGAACTGAATGGTATGATCAAGAGAGAGAGAGAGAGTTAGGAGTTGAAACTTTATAAATAATTAGGAGTCCTAGTAAAATTCAAATTAGTGGATTATTTTTACATATATATGAACTCTTATTTATGAACAATCTCTAAGAGTGATAGCAGGTCACTATGTCCTATCCATCTGAGCAGGGTCTATTCTTGCATCTATTTCTCCACTTAAGAATTTGATGGAGAGTAATGATTTTGAGGGATGTTTATAGTTGTGAATAAGACCATTTTCATTCTGGTTTCATTAACTAACTCATCTCCATGAAGTTTCTTCACTTGAAGGAAAAATGTCTTGGTGTACAAGGTGTTTTAGTGAATCTTTATACAAGTTTTGTTTTGTCTGAGATATTTGTCATATTTAGAGGTTAAAAATGATTCATCACTAATGAAGGATCCATAAAATTCATGGAATTCATGTCTACTTCCATTATGTTTGATTCTTTTTTATAATCTTCAAGTGTTTGGTCTTTGGAAACATTGTCAAGGTTTGAACAATCCACTACATGCTTGATTGCCAATTTTAGCTCAAATACTAGTGATATATAATAATATAATGCCCTGTAATAACATTAAACTACTGAAATTATGGGAATATGAAGATAATAGTGTAAATTCACCTTCTAATGAGAGTCATAAGTGCTTCTTCTATAGACATACCTCTATGAAATATAGAAGCGAGATGAAGATGGCCATATCTATGGGGTAAACTTGACAAATATCCTCATACATTCATATGTTTATGACTTCCCCATTTCCATAATCAAGTTATTTAAATTGACTATATGCCCTAAGACTACACATAGACCTATGTATGGGCTAATTGTACATACAGGTCCGTATAGACTGTAAGGTGAGTAGAAGATGAAACGCTCAGTCATAAGCTCTGGAAGAACTTGAAGGGGTGATAAGGAAAAGTGGTAAATTTGATATTGTTGAAGGGTTTAAGATATCAAGAAGTGGTTATGTAGCCTAAATAATCAAGTAGTAACCTACAATACCTAAGCCTATAGGTCCTCATTGTGGATCAAATCAATATCAAATCAACACTAGAACAAACTAAAACTTGGATACTTAACTTCAATATAGATGAACATCTCATAAATAAGATGAAAACACCTAGTTACTAACAAGTCAGATGAAGGTCAAATGGGACTAAATTCATAGTCAAATAGGCACCTATAGGATTGTGTACATAATATAGATGGTCAAGGGTCTTACTGAGCTAAGAAGATCATGGACTCTGCATGTATAATGAAGTTAACTAATTTAGTTTATATTCTTTCAAGCATCATAGCATGTGAGAGGACTAAGTTTCAAATGTAATGCTCAAATAGCCCTCTAACACCTATAGGTTGTTAATGAAATAATTAAGATTAGACCTAAGGAAGGAAGTACCAAAGTTGTTTGAGATATGCTTAGAGCCTAATTGAAACTTCAACCAGTTCAAAGGCCATTTGGAAAGTCAATGATGTGGAAGTGAGTTTCAAAACCCCTATACATAGTCAAGAAGTCACCTACAACTAATCCCAATGGATAAGTATAAAAGGTGAATAGAGTTTCAGGCTTTGAAGTTTGTAAGAAAGATGATAAAAGTTCAAAAACAAAAACCCTAAGATTGATCTACTTTTTGAGATAACAAGAGATGAAGATAACCTAGGTTTAATCATTATGTGCATAATCAACACCACTTATAGACCTGCTCAGTCTAGGTAAGGAACCATATTCAATAGCATAATAGATAAGAGGTTTGGTAAGTATGTAGTGAAGTTTTCAAATGGGAGAAATTACCTTAACTTATCCAAATAATGATCTTGATCTCCAAAGTGGCATCTCATGATAAAGACCTGGAAAGCCTAAATGGGCTTAAAGCTCTCATTGCATGATAAACCTAATGGGAAACACCTCAAAACTTGGTGGAGATTGATAGGTTGAAAGATATTGAAGATTGAAATGGTGTTTGGCACCTTCAAAGCTCTTTTTGAGTTTATTGAATCTTTCATAGTAACATGTCCTAAGGAGGTTCTCAAACCCTGTAGTCACTACCTACAGTTAGTCTTGTACACCAAGAAAGAAATATGTTCAAGGACCTACATATAGGGTTATCTCCATTTTGATATAGAAATCCATAATCACCTCAAATATCATGAATAAAAAAGAAACACAATCTCTCATAATAGGATCACTAACTACAGGGATCCATAAAGGCCAATGTAGACCTACAAGTACACCCTAAAGACTTTAAAAAGTGACTATGTAAAGTGCCATAGATATAACAAATGGCTTAGATGGGATAACATGAGTGACTTAAGGGAATAATTTAGTGAGTTACATGTAATCAAAAGTGTCTTAGTGATTGGATCACTCCTTTCAAGAGTAGAATATAGAAAATATAGTCATTAGGCCATAGACCTAATACACTCCTCAAGACACCAACATGTAGAGACTGAGGTCCAAAGCAGAAGAGGTTGAATGGAAACCTAGTAAAAGTATTAGATCCTTCCTAAGGTGTTTATAGAGGTGATAAAGGTATTTATTTTTAGAGGGAAACTTGGAGATGGTCATTTTGGCTTAGAACTTCTACTAGAGTGCACAAAATACACATTTGTTACCTTACAAACACCTTCTCACACTCAAAAATTTCATGAATATTTGCAAGGACCCAATGGTGATTGGATGTGATTTTTGGGTCCCTTAAAATTAATCTTGTGGCATTATGAGAGATAAAGAGGATCTATTCTTTGTGAACAATCCTTAAGACCCAAACAAGTCTTAAACGCTCCTAAAACCCTGATAATGACCAAGTAGAAAAATGGAACTCTAAAGAATATTTAATATAATATTTTGATCCTAAAACCTCTTGGATTTTGTTAAGGTCTCTATGGAGGTTCTCCACATGTACTTATTATGTAATTGTATGGACTGTAATAAATGCCCTATTTTTCATGTTTTTTGGTGTTTTACAAGTGTTATAAAAAAAGAGACTTCCCAATCATTAAGTGAGGTAATTTAGGATGTTTAATAACTATTAAATCCCCAAAATATGCACATAATATTCTTGAGGTGATTAGACAAGGATTGTTTTCCAAGCCAGTCTCAAACATGCCTAAAATGAGACTAGGTGGCAAGGTCATTTCATGGTTTGCATACTTCTACAGGGTATCATAACCTCAACATTGACATGGAGGTTGGTGATATCATAGGTAAATTTAATCACATGATTTTTTGTTATTTAAAATGTGTGTGAGAAGTTTATAGCAAGAAAATAGTGTTCTCGATAAGGAGGCCTAATTGAAGAGAGAGAAAGGCAAAAAAGATGGACTTCCACTCAGAGTTAGAACATGAAACTTGACATGAAGACGTAAGGATATAAAATGTCCTAGAATATGTATTTTATTTTTTACTAACATCTATGCATTTTCCTACACAAGGAGGTTGATAGGTTTTTAGGGTTATAAGGAAAATAGGCCTAGTGAGGGCTTGAGGAACAAAATGAGTTCTTAGGATTTATTCTAGGAATAAAAATGGTTTGTCTTAGGCCTGATAACACATTTTTATACCATACATGGAGATAAGGTTACTTTAACAAGGTTAACTTAAGTTTTGGGTGACTTGGACTAAGTTAGGCATGGGAAATAAAGAGTTTTCAAGACACCTATGCATATGAATAATGGAATGTCAGATCATAGGAGTTTATTAGGGCATGGAAGGTGTCTAATTAGTTTTATAAGATAATTTCATGTTTAATTCATGATTCATAATCCAATTTTTCATTCTTCTTATGCAAAGAAGGGTAATTTTCAAGAAGCTAGTCAAGGTATTAAGCCAATTTGTAATTTCTATGCCAAATGGAGGGTTAGAACATATTAAAGAGTGAGACACATGTATTTTAAGGTCTATTCATGAATTTTACATAAACCCATTTATTTTTGTAACACATAAAGACACTTGTCAATCCTTCTCTACTACACCCCTCTCTCTCTCTCTTCACACTTCTCTATATAAGCAACCATTTTTGGCTTTGTAATAAATCCACATATGATATGGTAAAGCTTTGCTAGTTTGAGTACTATTTTTGCCTTTGAATAAAATATTTCACTCTATTTTTGAGTTCTCAACTTATAATCTAAGTGTGTGAAGTAGTGCGTAGTTGAATGACAAGTGATAATCATCAATCCTTGTGTTCACCTCACTTTTTCATGTTTTGTGCAAGTAGTCTACTCTCTAATAGGTTAAATGAAGTGTAGTTAGTGTTACTGTATGTATATAAGTGTAAGGAAGATTACTAGTGTCTAAAATTATATCTCTTATTCATCCACCTTGAGAAGTGCATTGCATCTTACCTCCATGTTGAAATACTTATGTTAGAGAAACCTTTGATGTCGAGATCAATTGTTTGAATCACCTTTCATAGTGAAAGTTCATGGTAGTATTGTGGAGTTAAATTTTTACATCACCTCCTTAGGTTAGGTTTATTTCATGTTTTTTTATATCTCTTTCCATCTTAATAAATTAGTAACATAGGTGATGAGCTTGAATAGATATATCAAGGGAGCTAGCCCTTCAATCTAGAGGTTTACCCATACTATAGAAAACCCACAGGTCTATGGTTAATCCCATTATTTTACTCAATTGGATTAAGCTTGAAATACCTCTACAAGGAATCAAAATTGAGTGACATTTCCTAGCATGCCCAATGGGATAGTTATCCTAAGAACTTCTTGTCAAGGTGAATGTTGTTCTTGACAATATCATAGCTACATAAGTGTTTCCTACTCAACATTTGGAGACTCCACTAATGGTATAACATCTGGTTGTAGACTAATTTATCATTATTTTCCTGCTTCATGGTCTTTACTAGGCCAGTTTCTAGTAGAGGTAATCATCCTGCAAATCCACTCCCTCATCATGAGCTTCCTCTTGAAGTTTAATACCTTGAACCTATCTTGACACTTGAAGATCCTAAAGAGTATGAAGACTTTAAAATTCAAAAAGAGAAAGAGAGTTAAGAATATATTGAAGGTAACATGGCTAGGCAACATGCTTTCCCATATTTCAATACTAGAAATACCATAAACCTTGCTTCCTATGATGATATCCTTCCTAGTGCCACTAAGAGTGTTCCTTATTTCAATGGGGAAAATCCTATCACCCCAAGTCAACATATTAGAGACATATCTAACTTCTAAAATTTCTATAATATCACATAGATTAATATAACAATCAGATTGCTTTCCATGTCTCTAAGGGGAAAAACATTTGATTAGTATTGAACCTTTCCAGTAGGATGCATTACTACATGGGATGAAATTAGGGAGTTGTTGACTCAAATTTTTGAGGATAAGAGTGATCATACATCATTGATCCATTAGTTGAATGTCATCCAAATAGGTCCTAAGGAATCCATTTATCATTTCAATGAAAGGTTCTAAAGGACATGGAATAAGCTTCCAACTCTTATGATACCCCCTGCAAGTTTTGTTTTCCCAACCTACCTCAAATATATTAGGACTGATATAGATATCATGTTGTCGTCCGTGGGAGGATATACTTTTCTTGAGGCCTATGATGTGGATATTAGAGATAAGAATGGTTTAATCTAAGCTGGTAAACACCATCCAAAGGTCTCAATGCCTATCTTGCGTAACATGCCTACTACTCCTCCAAGCCTTACTCCATTTCCAAATCCAAATGGAAAGTATAAAGCTTTTCCAAAGAAATCAGATGATGTAATTGATTAGCAAGCAAAATAAAAAGCCTTAGAAGCTTCAACTAGATAATCAAATAAATAATTTAGAGCTTACCAAAACTCCTACTATTACCCTCCATAAGAAAATAGATTTACACATCAATATAATGGTCAAGGGAAGGGATAAGGTCAACCTAATTTCCATGGGTTACCTAATACCTACAATCCAAATTTTACTCTCACCTCAAGAGCCATGGTTTTAGTCCATAGAAACTTAGTTCAAGGAGAAGAATGGCAGCCTCAAGAATAGTACATGAATGCTAATGAGGTTGAAGGTCAAGCTTTGGTTGCTCAAGGAGGGACTACTCCTTGACATCAGAAGATGATGGCTCTATGCAAGCATAATCTAATGGAGAATGTAGTAATCAAGGATCAATCCTTATGAACCTTTAAATGGAGGACAAGTTTGCCTTGAATCATAGCTCCTTAGTTACATCAAACACAGGGTCAAAGAGTAGAGATTTTGGAGATGCTCAAGATGTGGATAGAGCTCTAAATAACCCTCCTTCAAGGTAATAAAGTATGAATGCAAATGTGGTACCCTCTACAAGTCCTACACCTCTTCAAAATCAGAACTTGGGAAGGGTGGTTAAGCCTCTATTACCTCAAGTTCAAGGTACTTCATTACCTCTAAGGATGAAGGAAAAGGTTAATGGCTTTCCTTTGAATATCATTGAATATTTGAATAATAGTACTCCATTTGCCTGGTAAAAAAGAGTTACTCTAAGAGCAGTTGTCCTAACTCCATATCAGTCCCTGACCATCAAAGCATATTAATGTAACCCTAAGAAATTCACCTACTCATATTTTTGAACCTTACACCAAGTTTTGAAATACCCCTCATTTCTAACTTACCCTAATTTTGGTATATAAGTTAGTCCATAATTACATTATAGATAGAGGGGCAAGTACTTGAGTTATGCCTAAACTAGTTGCAAACAAGTTGGGATTGAAGTATGAGCCATATAGAAAAGGGGTGTTGCAGCTTGGTAGAACACCAACTAAGTCAATAGGTTTCATCAAATGTTTGAAAGTGTTCTTTCATGACATCCCAAGTTTTCCAGTTCTACAAGAGATAGTGGTGGTAGATCTACCTGCACACTTTGCCATTTGCCTATCAAGAGTTTTCATTACCAAGATAAGAGGGTATGTTTCCAATGATTGGACTTTCTTAGATTTTATAATGAGGTATGTACCTAAGGTGATAATAAGAATGTAATCATTGGCCAAGTTCCACATTGAACCATATGTGGAAACTAGTTCCAATCTGAATTGCACTATTAATGAGCAAGAGTAGCATGCCATAGATGATGGAGCATCTTCCAAAATTGAAGATATTTCTGATTTCTTAATGAATATGGTGATAATTCCTATGAGTATGATCCCTATGATTTCATTAAAGAGACAATCCTTGGAACATACATCATTCATGATGAGGCTAATGAGCATACTAAGGTAAGTATTGATGACTCCTTCACACAAGCTATAATGGGTAACTATTATCTCCATATAGATGATAATGATAAGTCTCCAACTATGATAGAGTATGGTAAGGAAGATAATTCAATTATGATTACCCAAGATGAATAAGTTCATGAGTGTGACAATGATGAAGAAGAAGATGATCTATGGCAGCAGTTTTAAGCCATAGTACAAGATTTTGAATAAGTAGGTAAGGCAACTCTCCCTTAAAATAAATATGAGGTTGATAGTAAATCCATTAGTAGACCTAATTAGCATGAATGAGAGTGTCAAGTCACTGTCAAGTAGGTTGTAATCTTGGAAGAGTGAAATCATACCAAGGCAAAAGTTTGTGTGATTGAAGAGTAGCCTAATACTCAATTTGGCATTGAGTCAATTGCAGACATGATTGACCAACAAGAAGGTAGGTATGATGGTTCTAGACATAAAGTACATCATGATCTAGATGAAGGTGAAGTTGAGAATAATTTCATGACTCCCAAAGAGAAAATTTAAAAGAACTAAATGATCATGAAGGAGATCAATTAGGTTATATTGTCAATAAAACCTCAAGGAGAGTTAAGAGGATAATTCAAAGGAGTTTTAAGTGATCCACTTGTAGATATTAGAGGTCCTATGAGTTAAGCCCTTTGATTACATCCACAAGCAAATTTTTTTTGAACAACATCCATCATATAGTGACTTATTCTTATGGAGCAACTATGACTCATGAAACATTATATTTGACCCTGGTTGAACCAAGAGGAAGTATTTCATCACCTCAAACATGTTTTGAGGTTTGTACATAGTATGTTAGGTGTGTTTTTTGAGTATTTTGTGTGTGTTTTCCCTAAATACTTTGAGCACAGTGTGTTTTATTCTTGTTGTGTGTTTGGTGTGATTTTGAAATATTTATAAGGTATATCAATTTTAGTTTAAATCATAGGAGTGACTTTATTTCCCAATGGAAGGACAAGGCTACTGGTCCATTAGCATTACAGGTATGTTACCCCTATGAATCACCAAGATTATTGACCAAATTTTAACCTCAATTCAAAATTGGTCACCCCCTATAGGTTTAAAGTTCATAGGGTTATCAAAAACTTGTCATGGTCTTAAATGGTCCTAAAGAGTTCCATATGGTCATATTTGTCCTTGTCTAACATTGTTCAATGTTTGATCTTATGTTCACTTATCTATTCTTAGGGGTTAAATTCAAGATCTTGATGTTGTCAAACATGGTCAAAGGTTTGGTATATTTCAAAGTCACTATAAAAGGTTATTGAGGTGTCATTAATATCATAATATCATGTACTAACCTTTTATTTGACTCTCAAATGCAAAAATCACATTCTGGCCACCTTTTGGCCCATTTGAAGGAGTTATGTGTACCCTATTCAAATAATTTTTTTTAAAGAAAATTCTTAATGTACCTAATGTCAGAAAAAAGTTAGATAATGTTTAGGGATAGTGAGAGTCTGAAAACATCTATAGTTTAATGCCTAAGGTACACTTTATAAGCACTTTTGGGCACTTGTCCAACCTTGAAAGATTATATTTCAGTTATAAATAATTATTAAGTGTCCCTTGGTGTCCCTAAAATCATTTTACAACTTTAGAACACATTTCAAGTTAAAATAACACTTTAGACACTCTTTCTCCTTCATCTTTGCCTTCACAAACTCAAGAAGGCAATTTGAATTGAATGGTACATCTAGAAGAGAGGAAGAGTTCAGAGATGAAAATTTTAAAATCGTTAGGGGTAATAGTGAGATTGAAATTAGGTTCATTTGTTTTAATATTTATGGAATCTTATTTATGAACAATCATTAAGAGTGATAGAAGGTCACTATGTCCTATCCATTTGATCATGGTCTATTCTTGCATATGTTTCTCCACTTCAGAATTCGATGGAGAGGAATGATTTTGAGGGATGTTTATAGAGTTTGAGAATCTCTTTTTCATGGTATTTTCATCAGATAACTCATCTCCATGAAGTTTCTTCACTTGGAGGAAAAGTGTCTTGGTGTACAAGGTGTTTCAATGAATCTTGCTACAAGTTTTGTTTTTTGTAAGATATTTGTCATATTCAGAGGTTTTAAATGCTTCATAACTCATGAGATATCACTCAATTTCATGGATTTCATGGTTACTTCCCTGATGTGTGATTCTTATTCATAATCTTCAAGTGTTTGATCTTTAGAAACATTATCAAGGTTTGAATAGTCCACTACATGCTTGATTGCAAATTTTGACTCAAATACCAGTGATATATCATAATATAAGGTCTTTAAATAACATTTCACTATTAGAAGATGAAGATAGTAGTCTAAATGCACTTTCCAATGAGAGTCACAAGTGCTTATTCTTTATACAGACCTGTATGGATTGTAGAAGTGAGTTGAAAATGCCAAGATCTATGGGTTAGACATGACACATCTGCTCATACAGTCATATGTTTATAACTGCCCCACTGCCATCATCAAGTTGTTCAAATTTACTAGACGCCCTAATACTACGCACATACGTATGTGTGGGTTGACTATACCTATAGCTTTGTATGGACTATAAGGTGATTTGAAGATGAAATGCTCAGTTATAAGCTCTATAAGACCTTGAAGGAGTGATAAGTAAATGTGGTAAAGCTAATAGGGTTGAAGGGTTTAATATATCAAGAAGTGGCTTCGTAGCCTAAATAAGCAAGTAGTGACCTATAGGCCCTAAGCCTGTAGGTCCTTATTATGGATCAACTAAATATCAAATCAACACTAAAACAGATAAAATTTGGATATTTAACTTAAATATAAATGAAACAACTTGCAAACAAGATGAATACACCTAGTCACTTGTAATTTAGATTAAGGTCAAATGGGACTGAGTTCATAGTCAAATAAGCACCTACAAGATTATGTACAGAATAGATATGGTTAAGGGTATGACTAAGATAAGAATATCATGGGTTCTACATGTATAATGAAGTTAACTCCTTTAGTTTAGATTCTTTCAAGCATCATAGCAAGAGAAAGGACTTAGTTTTAAACCTAATGCTCAAATATCCCTCTAGCATTTACAAGTTGCTAATGAAATAACTAACATCAAACCTAAGGAAGGAAGGAGTAGAGATGTTTGAAATATAATTGGAGCCTAATTGAAACTTTAACCAGTTTAAAGTCTATTTGGAAAGTCAGTGGTGCGGAAGTGAGTTTCAAAACCCCTATACATAGTCAAGAAGTCACCTACAACCAAGCCCAATGGATAAGGATAAAAGTGAATAGAGTTTCAAGATTTGAAGTCCATAGGAAAGTTGATTTGGGTTAAAAAAAAAACACTAAGTTTGATCTGACTTTTGAGATAACAAGAGATGAAGATAGCCTAGGTCTAATCATTGTACACATAGTCAACACCACCTACAAGCCTGCTTCATCTAGGTAAGGAACAATCTTTAGTAGCATAAGTGATAAGAGGTTTGGTTAGTACGTAGTGAAGTTTTAAAATGAGATAATTTACCTTAACTTCTCTAAATAATGATCTTGATCTCCATAGTGGCATCTTATGATAAATACCTAAAAAGCCTAAATGGGCTTAGAAGATCTCATTGCATGATAAACCTAATGGGTAGCACCTCAGCACTTGGTGGAGACTGATTGGTTGAAATATATTGAAGGGTGAATTGGTGTTTGGCACCTTCAAATATCTTGTTGAGTTTACTAAAGCTTTCATATTCAAATGTTCTAAGATGGTTTTCAAACCTTGTAGTCACTACCTGCAGTCAGTCTTTTACACCAAAAAATAAATGTGTTCAAGGACCTACAGACAGGGTTAGCTCCATTTTCATGTGTAAATCCATAATCACCTCAATTATAATTAATAAAAAATAAAAAAAAACTCTCATAGCAAGATCACCACCTACAGGTGTCCATAAAGGTTAATGTAGACCTACAACTACACCCTAAAGTCTTGAAAAAGTGAATATGTAAAGTGCCATAGAGTGAACAAATGAATTGGGTGGGATAAAATGAGTGACTTAATGGATTAATTTAATGAGTTACATGAAATAAAAAGAGTCTAAGTGATTATACCACTCTCTTTAAGATCAGAACATATAAAATGTAATCATTAAGCCATAGCCCTGATACACTCCTCAAGACACCAACATTTGGAGACTGAGGTCCAAATTATAATAGGTTAGATGGAGACATAAGACAAGTATTATATCCTTAATAAGGTGTTTATATAGGTAATATAGGTATTGGTTTGTAGAGGGAAACTTGAATATGGTCATTTTAGCTTAGAACTGTTGTTAGAATGCACAAAATGCACACTTGCTACCCGAGGAACACCTTCTCACACTCATAACTTTCATGAAGCTTTGCATGGGACCCAATGGTTATTTTAGGTGATGTAATGGTAACATACAAACAATATTATGGAATTATGAGAGATAAAGAGGATTTATTCTTTATGAACAATCTTTAAGACCCAAACAGGTCTTAAACCCTCATAAAACTCTGATAGTGACCAGGAGAAGAAATAGACATAAAGAGAGAATTGAATGGAATTTTTTTCTCCTTAATAATCTTGTATATTTTTGAGGACTCCAATTAGGTTATCCACATGTTCTTATTTCATACTTGTTGTTGTATGAACTGTAATAAATGCCCTATTTTTCATGATTTTTGGTGATTTGCAGGTGTTCTAAAAAGGGAAAATGTACCAATAATTAGGTGAGGTAATTTGGTATGTTTCATAAATATTAAAAAAAATATATGCATATTATATTCTATATATTATCAAACAAGGCTCATTTTCCAAGGCAATCTCAAACAGGCCTAAAATAAGACTAGGTGGCAAGGTTATTTCATGGTTTTCATACTTCCACAGGGTCTCAGGACCTCAAAATTAACATGGTGTTTTTTAATAGACTATGGAAAGTGAATACATTTTTTTGGGTGATTTTAAACGTTTTAGAGAATTTTGTATCAATAAAATAGGGTTCTAGGCAAGGAGGCCTAATTAAAGCCTAATGTAAGAGAGAGAAAGGCAAAAAAGATGGAATTCCAGTTAGATTCAGAGCACAAAAATTGAAATTAATATTTAAGGATATAATGGGTCCTATAATATTCCATTTGTTTGTTAGTAACCTATATAAATTGTATAACACAAGGAGGTTTATAGGTTTTTAGGGCTACAAGGAAAATAGGCCTAGTGAGGGCTTGAGGAACAAAATGATTTCTTGGGAGTTGTGAAAAGAACCAAAAAGGTTTTTTCAAGATTTATAAAATATTTAATGACCATACATGGAGATAGGGTGACTTTAATAAGATGAACTTAAGTTTTGGGTCACTTAGACCAAGCTAGGCGTGGGAAATGAAGAGTTTTCAAGACACCTATGCATATGAATGATGGAATGTCAAATTAAAGGAGTTTATTAAGGAATGGAAGGTGTCAAATAAGTTTTATAAGATTATTTAATGGAAAATTCATGATGGATAAGTCCATTTATCACTCTTATTATGCAAAGAAGGGAAGTTTTCAAGAAGCTAGTCAAGGTGCCAAGCCAATTTGTAATTCCTACACCATATGGAGGGTTAGAGCATCTTCAATAGTGATACACATGGATTTGAAGGCATATTCATGAATTTTTAATAACCTCCTTTATTATTTTAACCCATTAATACACTTGTGAATCCTTCTCTACTATGCCCCTTTCTCTCTCTTCACACTTCTTTATATAAGCAACCACTTTTGGTTTTGTAATATATACACATCTGGTATGGTGAAGCCCCAATAGTTTAAGTACTATTTTTTCCTTTGAATAAAATATTTCAAGCTGGTTTTGATTACTCAACTTATTTTCTAAGTGTGTGAAGTAGTGCATAGTTGAATGACAAGTGATAATCATCTATCCTTGTGTTTACCTTACTCTTTCATGTTTAATGTAAGTAATATACTCTCTAACAAGTCACAAGAAGTGTATTTAGTATTCTTGTATGTATCTAAGTGTAAGTAAGAGTACTAGTGTCTAAAATCATAGCTTTTATTCATCCATCTTGATAAGTGCATTGTATCTCACCTCCATGTTGAAATACTTATGTTAGAGAAACTTTTGATGTTGAGATGAATTTTGTGAATCACCTTTCATAGTGCAGGTTCTTAGTAGTCTTATGGAATTAAATTTGGTGCATAACCTCATTAAGTTAAGTTTATCTCATTTTTTCTATATCACTTTCCATCTCAATAAGCTAGTATCATAGGTGATGAGCTTGAATAGATATATCAAGGGAGGTAGCTCTTCAATCTAGAGGTTTACCCCTACTATAGACAACCCATAGGTCTAAGGGTAATTTAATTTTTCACTCAATTAGATTAGGCTTGAACTACCTCTTTGGGGGTGAAAAATTGAGTGACAACAGGTCCTCCTTCATTCCTTCATGATATAAAATGTGACCCAAGTATTCCACCTCTTTGACTCCAAAAGTGGACTTTGAAGGCTTGGAATAAGGCTGAAGTTGCTCAAGAGTTTTGAAAACCTAATTTACATGATGAAAATTTTCCTCCCATGTGTTATTGTAGATTAATATATCATCAAATAAAAGTAAGGTTCTTTTTTTGGTAGAATTGTCTTAAAGATAGAGTTCATCAAGCTCCAAAGTTTAGATGGTGAATTTGTGAGGCCAAAGGCATCACTAGAAATTAATTATGACCCTCATGTGTTTTGAATGTTATCCTATGAATATTTGTATCCATAATTCTAATTTTATGATACCCTAAATGGAGATATAATTTTTAAAAATAAACAACACTGCGTAACTCATCTTACAAATCATCAATTAACATAATAGAAAACTTATCTTTGATGGTGTACTTGTTAAGTTCTCTATAGCTAGACATGTGTTAGGTATCGTCCTTATCATGCATTATCACCGTTGGAGAGGATAAACACATGGACTATGATGAATAATACTTCCAAAATATTTTGTACCATATTATTGATCTCACTCCATTGCACATGGTTATCTATAAGGTGCGTTGTTGGGAGGTTCACTCCCTAGTACTATTTGAATGGCATGATGATGATATATTTTGGGAGGTAAATGTTTTGGCATTTCCCAAAAAATACTAAATAAACATTTATTTACCCTTATTACAATTTTATGAAAAATAAAGATTTAAAAATGAACAAAAAGATATATATAAGCATGTACAATAGTAAAGTACATAAATTACATATACTCTAGTGTCAAAATCAAGAACATAGCTCAAGTGTAGCATAAAAATGATAAATTTAATGAAAATACATGTAAAAAATCTAAAATGAACACACCTTGACTATCTATAAAATTTTAAGCCTTATTATGATTGTGAAAACTATATAACACATGTGTGTAAAATGTGAGTCTCTTGGGTATATTCATCTCATATTAGGAGTTTGACCTAGGCAGAGCCCTCGTTAGGTAAAATTACTTAGTAAGTTTGATTGTGTCCATTGAGTTTGACCTATGCACATTTTTTGGATTTGTGCTTTCTATCATTAATTATTTGTTTGATATAGATTTATCCTATCCATTTGCATTATTGTTTCACAGGTAAGAATGTCTATTTTTACTATTTCATCCTTCTTGACCCAATGTGAAACTCATAACAAACAAAGGTTTATGAAGTTTGAAAACCACCAAGATGGGGTTGTAAATTATGTATGTTGCATGCAAACATTAGGCCTCCATAATTTTTTGAGTGTGTCTAAATGGAATATATTGTGAAAGGATTTCAATCCTTCTCTTCCCTAGAAGTGATGATGCAACTACATGCAAAGCTAAACCTTCATTTGGTACAAGAGGCAAATGAGATACCAAGGTATACAACTCCATTGAAAGTGTGTAATATATAAAATAATGAATCTCAAATATAATTATAAGGAATGATCAATATTATGGTTTAGAGAGGATATTATCTTGGTTCTTATCCTTAGTGGATTATCTTCATTCTTATATTATTAAAATGACTTAATATGACTTTGTACCTATAGGGTGTCGTAAGACAAGTTACCCATATAGGTTGAATAAAAAGGAATGATAATAGGTGATAATTAAGGTGAAATAATTTTTGAAAATGGTATAAGGACCCAAAAATTGTCCCTGGGAAAATTCACCAGCTAAAAGATGATTGATGAATTTGACTAGGATAGGTTTTTATGGCATTCAAGTTTGAATAAGGATAAACAAGGCTTAGATCATGAGACACAACATGTAACTGTGTGATATTTAAGTAATAGATAGATTATGGTGAATGTTATTCATGTTTACAAGACTAAAAGATTTTCATGAAGCTCATAATGGGTATAGACAAGTCCTAAAAAGGAAATTAAGCACAATTAAGACAAGTATGATAAATGAGAAAAAAATACACTAAGGAAAAGGGTCTTGCACCAAATTTTGGTGTCCACATGATTCCCCCACATTAACATGGGTATAGTGAGGGGAGTTAACTACATGGGTGCATCAAAGTATAAATATAAATAATTAAGGTGTGTCAATTCACTTACCTAAGAAAGATTAAAGTGTTTTTTATGCAAGATTGAAATACATAGTCTATTCACACTTGATTTATCAAGTGTACTTGAAAAAATTGTACATATTTTAATAAGTAGTCAATATTTATAGTAAAGAGGTATAAATTTTGAATTTGAAACATAGCGTAAGAATGAATACACCTAATAGTATTGCCCCAAATATCACAACAAACTTATTTTGGCAGTATACTTTTGATAAGTGTTGAATCAAAATAAATACTTATTTGGGAGTCTCAAGTGGCCCATAACTCAATTATTAAACTTTTGACAAGTGATAAAACATAGAAAATAAATATCTATGAGTTTTTAGTGCTCAATCCTCTTCTTGATTAGGGAAGTAGATAAATATGCTAATAAAAATAGTTGCTCAATAATTTTCACTATTATGGTAATATTGTAAAAATTCTCATGATCTAAATTGCTTTGGTGTATATATTCCACCATTTTGAAATGAGGTATGTGACCTCTTTTTGAATTCACTCATCCCAAATGAAAATTTTAACTACACCATATGTTAGGGAAATAATATAGACAAAGTGTCAATATCCTAGAACATATGCAATAATAATGTAAACTTACATACAATATGGATGAAATTGGAATCTAGTTGTGACATAAAAGTGTAAACACTCCAATTTAGTCACTCTTTTGTTAAATTTTAAATTAGAATGAATTTCTATAACAATGCATAAATCAGGTCAGAAATTATCAAAACACCCAAATTTGCCAACACACTTGACATGCATATTCTGAAATGCTTTGAAGCATCCTTTATTTGGGTAATACACCATATCCTATCACCAACTTCATCTAATTCATATTGAGTCAAATTACAAATTTTTAAGAGAGGTTTTAAGATTAATTAGGTCGAATAGTTATTTGACTTCTAAAAGTCACATCATTTTGTATTAAATCAATTAACCTTTGTTAACTAACCTAATATTACTCTAATGGGAAATTCCACAACCTTTTTTAATTTCTTATTTTCTTAATTCATTAATTGAATTATTCCTTCACTCACATGGAAAGTGTGTATAAATATATATAATCATGACATCACATGGAAAATTAACACAAATGCTATAAAATATCAGAAAATCCAAACCCATGCCTCATTAATGCAGAATCAAATCCCAAATATTAATGGCATTAACTCTCTAAATTAAACTAAATTTTGGATACACATCTTAATTTTGATCTGAATATTAAAATAAATTTGAAAAGTCTATAAATACAAGGCTCATTTGGCATTATAGATAATCTTTTCTAGTGCAAATTTACTATACAAAAATCAAACAAAAGCTTCAAACTTTCTTCCGCTCTTCACCCAAATCACAAATAATCAAGGGGAGATGTCATCCACATGAAGTGGTAACATTGACAAAGACTCTTAACTCTATAATCTGGGCCCAAACGTGCTTATAATCTAGCTTGGAGAATGAATCCATTGGGAAGGTATAACTTTTTAGTTTATGCCTTTCTATTTTGTTTATATTCTTCTAGACCTTGACCAATCTAAGGAGCACACCCAGGGTGTTAGGTTGCTTATTTTGTAATGCTTGTTTTCAAATCTAACACAAACTAACCCACTTTGTAATTATGTATTTACATGCCACGCCTAGTGGATCGACACACCCCATAATTCTCTTAATAACATTCTATCACCTTCTAAATTCAAAATAAGATCATTTGGACCTTATTTTTGCTTTTTTATACTATTTTTATGTGTTTTTGTTTTCTAAAAATTGACAAGAATGCTCTACATTTCAATTATAAATCTATATATTTTAGTAGGATCATTCACCATAATCAACAATATCAGCCTATGTAATGGTGATATCACTCCTATAATATTTTTTGCCCCTATGTGTTTTCAAGAAAATGGTGAGAAATCTAAATATATTGGTGATAAAACATTGTAGATCAGTGGGAACACTCTACTACATTTAAATTATCAAATGCCAACATCATAAACCCTAATGGTGGGAATGTCTTGTAAATAGATGAGATAGACTTGCTAAATGATGAGATTGCCCTATATAACGATGAGATTGTGAAAGTAACATTTTATATTTTTTGCCTTTATATTATTTTTAATATTAACAATAATATCTTGTAAAATGATGATATTACCTTGAAAATTGGTGATATCACCCTGCTAGAATCACCAATTTTCTATTTACTATTTCTTCTCTTTACATAATGGTTGGATCACCCTACTAAACTATGAGATCACACTATGTGTTTATCCCATGAGCTAAAGACATAATTTTTTAACTTTACATGACTAATAAAAAACACAATTAAAAATCTTAACTTGTTTATTATAGGTCCACTTGACCAACACTTTTTGAACACTTTCTTTTTGGTGCAACTAAAAAGAACCAACACTTCCAATTTGGTGTTCTAAAAAAAATTCTTTGCTTTCATTCGTTACTTTCATGTTTGATTTGTTTGTTTTCCTTCTTATAAAATATCATGCATATACTCTTCCCTTTCCCCCTTTAAGGAGTCTGGGTGACCAAAAACACTTAGATTATAATTATCTTGTTTTTATTCTTTGTTGACTTTTTATTGTGGATTTTATCTCCTCCTTGCACGTTCTTAGGGCGTGATACATGGGGTCACACCTACAAACATATGTACTAAGTCCATACATCCAATGAGAGATATAAATTGAGGGTAGTTGTCATTAAGAGCATAGAAAGATTTCTCATAAAGAGTTCATGATAGTAAGGGGTTTAACCCTAACGTTACACTCTCAAACTTCACCCTTAGAGTTTGAATTTATGGTATCACTTCACCAAGACATTTTAAAACTAAAGTGGTCATAAAGGGGCTAGATCTTATTAAAAATTGCCTATTATTCGTTCTTCTTTGATAGATTTTGAGCCCTACGTACCGTAAGGTATATTGAGGACCATTTAGAAAATCCATGTCAAAATTTTAGATTAAGACCTTCGACCATAAAAAACTAGTAGTGCAAGGGAAACCAACCTTCCCCAAGATTTGATGATGTACTGATTGAAGTGAGGGTTAGGTGAAACTAATCTATCACTACTTCAAGTAAGGTAACTTTGTGGATTACACTTCGATTGCACAACCATCCTTCCCCTAAAGATAGGGGTTATTCTGAATGTGTGTTGCTAATTATTTACTATCTTATCCTCATTTTGTGTGACACATCTTACACATCAAAAAAGTTAGAAATATCCCAAGTCCAAACATTATCATATTACATTTGCATGATGAGATGTTACTTTGCCTAATTTTTGAGGCATATTGTTATCATGAGATAAGACGTAAGATTTGGTGAGTATAATTTATTATTTATAACTAAATATTCCATTATATGTAAATAATAAAATAATACGTAAATGCTTTCTTTTTGGTGCAACTAAAAAGAACCAACACTTCCAATTTGGTGTTCTAAAAAAAATTCTTTGCTTTCATTCGTTACTTTCATGTTTGATTTGTTTGTCTTCCTTCTTATAAAATATCATGCATATACTCTTCCCTTTCCCCCTTTAAGGAGTCTGGGTGACCAAAAACACTTGTAAAGTGTCCTCCTTATCATTTAGGAATATTTTCCTATTCTTTAAGCATTAAACCAATCTTGAATGTTGCTCCAGTGGGATGTCCAAAGTTTCTAAGATTTTCCACCCCCAATAAGACAAACCATTAGTCTATTGAAGTTCCACATAGTTGACAACTAGGGTGCCCCATGTTGCTGATAAAATATGCCTAGCTTTAGCCATATGAGGTAACTCAAAAATTGGATTGTGGCCATTCCAGGAGTCCTCACAAAAATTGGTAGTTTTCCATTATTGATATTCCAAGAGACATGATCCATTATTATAGAACTGTAATTCAACAAAAAATTCTTAAAGTGTGACATTTTGGGGTGGGGGGTGTTTCTATCGCTAATTCGCTTTCTACATTCAAAAGATGAATAAAGAAACTAAGGAAATGGACAAGGCTAGAAGTACCTGGATATAGACTGCGCACCGTAATCCAGACGCTTGTGAGCACCCCTCTTTGGCTGTGGAGGAATGACACCTGCAAGGAAAAAGAAACTTGGACAAGAAAATGTTAGATGGATAGGCGGTGGGTTGCCAAGCGAAAGCTTGTTCCCGGAAGTGTGAAAACTTCCTCAAGGGAGGTCAACCCACTGATAACAGACAGATAAAAGACCAAGAAAATATAGAATGCCAGAATACAGAAGTGATAAGAAAGGAAAGAAAAGACAAATGATTACCTGAAAAGAGCTGTCGGGCTGATGATAGTCGCCGAGGTCGGAAATGTTTCCGGCGTCGGTTATCTGGTCTGTCGACGTCGGCTATTCTGCCGACGTCGGTTGGGGAAGTGACCGGCGTCGGTCGGGGTTGTGGCCTGTGGTCAGGTCTGGTTTGTGAATAGGGTCGAGACAGAGTCTGGGGACGAATTTGGATGGGCTGGGGAATGGTCTGGTTTTGATTAGGTGCCCTGTATAGGGTCTTTGTTGACAGGGGGATGAGGAAGTTGTCTGGGATTGTATAGGAAGGGGGACAGTGTGAGAGAAAGATGGACAGAGGACAGGGCCTGAGAAGGCTTTTCAGCCTCTCAGGGGGAAGAACAGAGGGAGTAAGAAACAGCAGATATGCCAGATAACTGAAAACTTAAACAAAAGAAAGAAATAACAGACTCTGCTTACCTTTTAGCTTGCCGAATGAAGAGTGGGAGAGCTGTTGTTGAGACCACAGAAGGCTTTACAAGAGAAAATCTCTGATCAAGAGTCTTTGCACCTATTACTGCTGTTGCAAGAGGTCTAGGGGGAGAAGAGACGAATGCCAAAATGCCAAGAGAATTCAATTTTCGAGCTCAAGGGTCCAGGCGCTGCAACGGATGTAGAAAGGGGTATTGAAGGCTACCGATGCCGGCAGTTTCGCCGACGTCGGCCGAAGGGTCACCAACGTCGGCGGTGGCAGAATGGGGACAGAGGCTAAAAATAGCCTCTGCGCATTCTTGCACGCCGCCAGGCGAGGGATTGTGGGAAGAACGGTTATGAGGATGCTTAAATGGGTGTGGGGGGAAGATAATGAGGAGATTTGGCATAATAAATGCTAGGAGGAAGGTGGAGGGATTCAAGGGAGGATCCAAGGTGGCAAGGGTGGGGTGGAAAGGGGGCCACTTAATTAAAATATTTAAGTTATTTTAATCAAATGGATGGAGAGGACTAAGGCCAAGGGTTAGGATATGGGTTTGAGGCGGACAAAGGGGAGAACCAAGGTGCAGACACATTTGCGGTGTCTACATTTGCCCCTTTTTGTCTTGTTGGTTGTTCTTGACGAACTGTAAGACCAAAACAGGAGTTGGTTGACCCAAGAAAAAGATGAGGTGTTCCCCCCTCAAAGAGATAGTCGAGAGAAGGAAACCGAAGATCGAGTGTCGATTTGATAGAGAAATGGATAGAAGAGAGTGAGTGAAAACACTGTAATAGTCGTGATTGCTCGTAGTCCACTTCACGGGAAGGTCGGGTCAAATTGTCGCATGTTGAGGGTCAAGGAGTGCCAAAATTGAAGTAACCGGGCCCCAGCATTTAGTCGTTTGTTGATCGGGTGACTCAATCTAAGCTGAAACTCCAAATGGTCATCATGTTCCAGGTATCCCAGGCTCAGGAAGTGCTCCCAGAGACACGAAAAAGCCACAAGTAGTAGGGATCAACTGGCTTGCGATCCTATACTTGCGAGGGGTCAAAAGTAGTCTGTGGATAATTTTGCTAACCAGCCGAGAGGTAGCATACATGCAAAAACAACCTAGACAACATTGTCTTGGAAGTGGTCGAAGGTCGAAGGAGATAGGCGTGATCTCCAATGGTCATGGGTCAAGGTGGATGGATGGATGAAAGGATGTGGCCGAGCTAACCTCAGAAGACGTCATGTGATCTGAGTGCTGCCTACATAGCCCTTGTGTGAAGGGCCTCAGGCCAATGTAGTTCTCCCTAAAAGGGAGGAAGGGTCAAAGAGATGGATTGGTCTTGGTCAAAGTCATCGATAGACTGGTTGTGGTCAAGGTCAAGGTCACAGAAGAGAAGGTTTGTCCATCAAAGAGATGAACAAACGATGGTGGCTGAGCTAACCTCAGAAGATGTGGTATCTGAGTGCTGCCTACATAGCCCTGGTCATAGGGCCTCAGACCAATGTAGTTCGGATAAAAGGTCTGATTGATCAATGATTGGATGTGGTCAAGTGTCAAAATGATGAGGGTAAGATGATGCTACAGATGTCACATTGGTCGAGAGGCTTTCATCCCTAGCAAGTTTCCATAGTCGTGATGGATGTATGCTAAAAATGAAGGAGTCTATTTATGCTTCAGCAAGTATTGGTTTATGCTTAACATAAATTGGGCCTGGTTGGTAGTTTCCATGTGTATTGGTGTCCATAGAAACTATGTGAAATGGACTAGGATGATGCCTGATGCTATGAAGATGAAAAATAGCTTGGTTCGAGTTGAGTCGACAATTGATGTGGTTAAATGTGACTAAAGTGTAGAGAAGAAGTGAAAGGCGAATCGCTCTTTCATTGACAAGGACCAGAAAGGAAGCATAGATAGGGGTTATTAGAACCAAAGCCCCGTTCATGCATTACGTCGTTGACCAGTGTGGTGTTAGAACGGTAATCGAATCACTTTGACATTAAAGTGAGCTCGAAGTCCCCTGAGCAGGTGATAGGAGGTGGATAGGGTAACCTAGTTTAAGAGCAGGAATAACCTTGCCCCTTTTTATAGGAGACCCTGAGACAACTACAAGCCAAGTCCATGACCCTTTTTTTTTTAGGTGCAGGCTGATCAATGCGGGAAGCCTACATAGAGATGTCTTTTAATCTATGGTCATGTTGCGAAGCTGATCAATGCGGGAAGCTTCTAAGAAAGGTTGCTGTTTGATAGCCATCCTTCGAGGGAGTGGTCTATATTTTTGCTTTATAAAATATTTGAATAGCTGTCCTTTGAGGGATCAGTCTATTAGCTACAGCAATGATAATACAGCTATCCTTCTAGGGAGCAGTCTATCCTTTTGATTTGATTTTGTGACCTTGGATTTGTTTTGACATCTTGATTTTTTTTTATTTTTATTTTATTTTTATTTTTTTAGAGTTACGGACAAGGCTGTAGAAGTTCAAGGACTCCCTTTTATTAGGACAAAGCATCAATGCATCACGAAAGGGTTGTAGAGGACTTGTTAAAGGGGAATAGGGTTGAAAGGGATGAGGTTTAAGAGGATGAAGATTGCTCAAGGGACGAGCTCAAGTTACGTGTCAAGTAGACGAGTACTCGACTAACAGAAGAATGGTCGAAGATGCAACACATTAAGAGGCTCAGGTTCTGGCTGTCCATCGAGGGAGGACAGACGATAAGTCCCTGACCCATACTTGTGCGTGATGATAAAAGGTCCAAGCCAATTGGGGGCGAATTTGCCTCGTTTACTTCGCTCCATATTGGTCACGTGTTGATTCTCTTTGAGGATGAGGTCTCCAATGTTGAAATCTCATTCTCACAGATTTTTGTCGTAGGCCCGCTTTATGCGACTTTGGTAGACATGGAGATGATTGAGGGCAGCAAGACGGCGCTCATCAAGTAACTCAAGTTGAGCTAAGCGATCTTGACGAAAGTCATCGTTGGAAAGAATGTCATGCAGGGAGATGCAGAGAGACGGGATCTGTACTTCGAGAGGTAAGACAGCCTCTGTTCTGTACATGAGGGAGAAGGGAGTAGCACCCGTAGAGGTTCGGATGCTAGTGTGGTAGGCCCACAAAGCGAAGGGAATATGAATGTGCCAATCCCTTCCTGTATCATTGACCACCTTCATGAGAATTTTAGTCAAAATTTTTTTGGAAGCCTCAGCCTGCCCATTTGCTTGTGGGTAGTAAGGCGAAGAAAAGCTGAGTTTGATGCCAAATGAGTCACATAGTTTTTGGATAGTCTTGTTTTTTAAGGACTTGCCGTTGTCGGTGATGATTTTGTGAGGGACACCGAAACGATAGATGATGTGGCTGCTGATGAAGTCGACAATTTTGTCGGCTTTTGTGGAGACAAGAGGAATGGCTTCCACCCACTTGGTGAAATACTCAGTGGCAGTGATGATGGACTGATGACGAAGGGACGAGTGAGGGTTGATCTCACCGATGAGATCCAAGCCCCACTAAGAGAAAGGCCAAAAATCCTGAGTGACTTACAAGGCATGGCTAGGGAGATGAAGCAGGTTAGAGTGCTGCTGACACTTGATGCAACGTCGAACATAGTCGCTACAGTCTTGATGAAGGGTGGGCCAATAATAACCCAGGCGAAGGATGCACTTGGCAACCGAGTTTCCACTGAAGTGTCCACCACAAATCCCGTCGTGGACTTGTTTTATGGCTTGAGGGGCTTCAGTGGAGTGAGACAGCGAAGAAGGAGGCCGTCGAAGCCTCGCTTATAGAGAAGACCCCCTAGCATGGTATAGTGAGCTGTGTGCTTGAGGAAGGCTCGCCACGCATTGCTAGAGAGGTTGGGAGGAGTGACAGAAAGAGACAAGTAGTCCACGAGTTGCTTATACCAGTCATCTCGTGGGCTAGAATTGATAGTGTTGATATGGTCGATGTGAGGAGAGATGTACGAAGGCAAAGGTACGCGATGCACTGTGACAAAAAGGCGAGATGACGATGATGCAGATGGGATATGCGAAGTAAGAGAAGCCATGGTGTCGGCAAACTTGTTCATAGAGCGTGGAACAGTCTACAAGAGATAATGGTCGAAAGATGCCAAAAGAAGGTCAGCACGATTTTTATACCTCTGCAAAACTTCATTTTTATAGAGATATGAACCGTTAACTTGATTAACGACGAGCTGCGAGTTGCTGAAGATGTTGATAGACTTGATGTGGAGGAAAAGGGCAGTCTGAAGTCCCAAAATTAAGGCCTCGTATTCGGCCATATTATTGGTACAATCAAAGTCAAGCTTGAAAGATAGAGGCATGGGCTCCCCTTCGAGTGGGATGAGGATGACCCCCGCACCCCCACCGAGTTGACATTTGGAGCCGTCAAAGAACATGGTCATTTGGTAGACGGTGTCATCGGTGGAAAGGGTAGCGATAGACTTGTCAGGGAACTCACAGTGTGAAGGTTGGTTGTCGAGAAGAGGGGCATCTTTCAGTTGGTCAGTGATGGTTTGCCCCTTGATAGATTTCTGCTGGATGAATTTGAGGTCAAACTCAGCAAGCAGCATGAGCCACCGAGCCACACGTTGATTCTGATATGGCTTGGAGTGCATGTACTTGAGAGGGTCGATGTGAGTGACGACAAAGGTTTTATGGTTGAGGAGATAGTGGCGGAGCTTGGTAGCGGAAAAGACTAATGCCAAACAGAGTTTCTCGGTATGAGTATACCGAGTTTCATAGTCGACCAGTGTTCGGCTGATGTAGTAAACCGCTTGCTCACGATGATGCTGGTCTCGATGCGCGATCATGGCACCTAACGAATGATTGGTGGCAGAGATATAAAGGTAGAAGGGTTGGTCATCCTTAGGTGGAATGAGGACTGGTGGAGAGACCAAATAGCTTTTGAGGGCTTCAAAAGCCTCTTGACAGTCCTCATCCCATTTAAAGGAGACGTCCTTCTTAAGGAGGTGATGAAAAGGTTGGCAGCGGTCTGAAAGCTATGAGATGAAACGGTGAATGGACTGGAGCTTCCCTTGTAGACTGCGAAGCTGCTTGAGATTGGTCGGGGGTGGCATTTCGAGGATAGCGTAGATCTTGGCGGGATCTATTTCGATGCCACGAAAGGAAACGATGAAACCGAGAAGCTTCCCTGAGAGGACCCCAAAGACACACTTCTTGGGGTTAAGGCAGACATTATATTGAAGAAGGTGAGAGAAGATGATTGTGAGAATGGTCAAGTGGTCGCGGTGAAGTTTGGACTTGCCGAGAAGGTCGTCCACATAGTCCTCCATGATTTTGTGGAGGAGATCGTGGAAAATGTAGGTCATGGCGCGTTGATATGTGGCACCAGCATTTTTCAAGCTGAAAGGCATGACTCGATAGCAGAAAGTCCCCCATGGGGTGATAAAGGTAGTCTTGTGCTGATCTTCCAGTGCGATCAGGATTTGATTATATCCTGAAAACCCGTCCATGAGAGATAGCATCTCATGGCCGGTCGTGAGATCAACAAGTTGGTCAATGTTAGGAAGAGGGAAGTCATCTTTGGGACAGGCTAGGTTAAGGTCGCGATAGTCTGTGCAGATCCGAATCCCCCCAGTTGCTTTAGTAACTGGGATGATGTTAGAGACCCACTGTGGATAATCGATGGGTTGGATGAAGGAGACAGAAAGAAGGTGCTGAAGCTCCTCTTTGACAAGGAACGCAATGCGAGGATGCATCTTTCGAAGCTTTTGCCTAACAGGCTTAGCCTCTGGTTTGGTGACAATGTTATGGGTAGCAATGGTGGGGTCGATGCCATGCATGTCGCTGTAAGTCCAGGCAAAGGCCTTGCTATGGTTGGAAAGGAACTGGGCATAGTTAAGCTGCTCCTGAGTGTCTAAAGATTGGCCAATCTTTAAGACGTGAGGAACATCAGAAGAAGAAGGGAGGTTGATGTTAATGGTGGATTCATTTAACATAATCTGGGTCTTGGAAGGGAGGAAACGCTGGATGAAAGAGTCATCGGCACCCATGTAGGAAAGGATGGCGTCATCGTCAACGCAGTGGACAGTGTGAATGGTTGCCGACTCATCCTCTACCATGCTAGGAAAAATGAGAGGGAGAGACCTGGACAACCCATTGAGCTGATAGGTCAGGGGTTCCAGGCGAATGGTGTTTATGGAAAAAAAAACTAGGAGGGATGGAAACCATCGACTCCGTAGGTGACGAGGGAGAAATGGGTGAATTTGGAGGAGATTGGTCAATGGTTGGCTTGGGACAAAGGACGGAAGGAGCCTGAGTGGGGTCATGATATCCCAGGCCATACCATTTTTTGGCATCATGATCATTGAGCGGCTCGATGGGCTGATGGGAGCCCTGCTCATAACGTCTGAAACCAAAACCCTTCCATGCACACCTGTGAAGGTAAGTGTGTGCAAAGGCGGGGTTGCCAAGAAACGAGAAATTTGATGTGAAAGGCTGGGGTGAAGAGGGGGAATTGCTGTTGGTAGGAGTTTGATTGAGCCCCCCGTAAACAAAGTTGGTTCGGAAGTGAGGAGGACCATAAGGTACGACCGTCCCGATCTGATGGTCGTAATTAGGAATGAGGTGAAGGCATCCATACTCTTGAGGAGTTTGGAACATGTCTAGGGTCAACAAGCGATATTCCCCAAGTGATAGTCGTTGGAAGATGTCTTCCATGGGGTCTTTGGTCGGCGCTTGAAGAGGAGGGGTGTGGGCGACCGCTGATTGCGAACTGGTCGAAGCTTCCGCAGATGGAGGCAGTGCCGGAGTTGACGGCTTGATGGGAATGAGGACATCGTTGGGACGATAGGTTGTGTTGCAAGTCTTGAAGGGTGAAGGGTCAGCGGGGATGGTGTGGACTTGCCCATCATGCTCAAACTTCACACAACGATGCAGGGTGGAGGGTATACAGGCCATGGTACAAATCCAAGGTCAACCCAGTAAAATGTTGTATTGAAACTCTCTTTCGATGATATAGAAGAGCTCCAGGACTGTGCATGGACCAACGCGAATGTGAAGGATGACTGTGCCAATGGTCGTGGCGGTGGTGTCATTGAAAGAGCGTAAGATCGCGTCAGTTTTGGAGACACAATTCTTGGGAAGAGCCAGCTGATCAAAGGCATGGGTAGAGATAATGTTGATGCTAGTGCCGCCGTCGATCATAACACGTTTAATGCGTGTCCGATCAACATAGGCAGTGATGAAGAGGGCGGCGTCCTGATCTTCCGTGTTAGATGTGGGAATCTCAGAATCGCTGAATGTGATGGAGGCGACAGGAGATAAAGAATGGACGAGGGCAGCGAGTGGTTGGGGGTCCTCAAGTTGGACCTCCGCTGCCTGCAAGGCTTGGATGAGGGCTTGACGGTGCTGAGGTGAGGTTTGGATAAGGTCATAAAGAGACATCTTTACAGGTGTCTGGTGAAGCTGCTTCAGCATGGAGTCGTGAATTGGCCCAGAATAGGAAGACGAAGAAGGCTGAGATGTGCCAAGGATAGAAATTTTAGGCTTGGGCGCAAGAGGTGGCTTGACGAAGGGATAGGTCCAAGGAATGGCAGCTTTTTCTTTGGCCTTGTCCTTTTGCGACCTAGTGGTTATATGGATAGCATTGATTTCGAAAATAGGAGGTGAAGAAGGGGTCATGTCTTGCTAGTGAGATGTCGACGTGTTTGAAGAGGTTGGATGGGAAGGAGTCAGGGTCTGGTCAAGAGTGTCCTCAAGGAGAATAGTGTCCTTCTCCATATAGCGGCGGATGATGGCTTTGAGGGCACAGCAAGTCTCGGTATCATGCCCTGGTGTACGATGATATAAGCAAATTTTCGTGTCGTCAAACCAGGAGGGCTTGGACCCGAGAGGTTGGAAAGGCTTGATGGGTGGAAGGGTTATGTCGGAAGTCTGTAGAAGTCGGCGCAATATCAACGAGTATGAGCCCACTAAAGGGTCCGCGCTAGTTGATATGTGTGAGGTCAGTGACTTTTGCTTTGGCGAGGTTGGGAGAGGTTTCCGTACCACCTTATGGGTTAATGGTGTGGTGACAGGCAGAGACGGCATTTTCTTGGTGATTGGTACCGCCTTTTTGGGAGAGGGACGACTGGAGGTAGGCAGAGAAAGCAAAGGAGGCAACGAGTTTTGTTTGGAGGCCGGAGTGGGAAGGATTCTAGCCAGGGTCGAAGGATGGGGGCCCAAAATAGATGGCAATGGTGACGGGGAAGGAGGCATTCGCTTCGGCGGTCTGGCAGTCTCCTTTGACTTGGTTGGAAGACTACTACTGGTCAAGGTCTGGTCTAGGTCCACCTTCACTTGCGGGTGAGTGAGGGTGGAGACAGGACGAACGCCAAGTGACTTGATAGGCTTAGACGAGAGAGATGCAGGCTTCGATTTTGATGAGCTTGGTTGAGGTCTGAGAGTCTGGTCTTTGTCAAGAGTCTGAAGAGATTATGCCTTAGGAGGATTAGCAGTATGCAATAAGAGGGTGCGGGTATGTTGAAGGGCTTTAAGACGCTCCCACAACACCTGAGGCATCACTTTCTTCGGAGGGAGAAGTCCGATTTTCTCCACTAACTGGGAAAATGGCTGAGAAGAAGATGTTGATGGTTGCGAGGTAGAAGACGAGATGGGTGTAGTGGTCTTAGATGCATGGTATGGTGAAGACAAGACAGATCTAGATGAAGACGAAGGGGAGACAGGTTCTTCCCCGGGTGGAGAAGAAACCGGGGAGCGAGGCTCCTCCAGTGGGTAAAGGGTAGGGATGATGGTGCCCTCTACTTGTGGCTGAAGAGTAGGAAGGGTCGGGTCCTCCATAGGCAGTAAAAAGGAGGATGGTGAGACCGGTGGTGCTGGTAAAGCTGAGGTGTCCTCCAAGATGAGAGAGGTCGATGGAAAACTAGCCGGGGAAAGAGGTTCGTCCACATGTGATGGACTGATTGATGGCCTAACCTCTTGAGGTTGATTGGGGACAAAGGGAGAGACCGTATTGACTGTTCGAATGTTGTGCTCATGATTGTCGTCAATTAAGGTCTGGACATTGTTCTGAGTTGGCAGATGATTAGGGAATGGCTGTTTGAAGATGTCAATGGCCTGATTAGGAGGTGCATTTGGATTGTCTAAGATGAGATCCCCCTTTTCAAGCATATCTTGGATTATGTTCTTAAAAGTTTTGCAATTTTCCATGTCATGTCCCTTAACACGGTGGAAGCTGTAGAAGTCATGCTCCCTATACCACGTGGGGATGGCGCGTGAGGGATCGAATTGTGGAGGAGGTCGGGCTTGAGGGAGATTGAGGGCCCCCTGTTTAACAAGCTTTTCCAGCACAGACGCGTATGATTCTCTGAGAGGAGTATATCGTCGTTGTACGTATCTTTGCTGGAATTGGTGAGTGGCGCTCTGAGATGTGGATGGCTCAGGCTGATTGGTCGAAGAAGATGAAGGTCTAACAACCACGGCATTAGCTGAAGCCTTGGATTTAGAATTGGATGATGATGGCTTAGCAGAAGAAGAGTCATTGGTCTTAGAGCTGGGATTCTTGCTCCACAACTTGACTTTATTCTCCTCGATGGCACGCAACTCAAGTTTGTGGGCCATCGTGAAGGCCTCGTCAAAAGTGCAGAAGGTTTGAACCCTCAGGGTGGAAGAAATATGTCTGGCGCAGGCTTGGGAAAAGAGTTCAATAAGCTCGGCCTGGGGTAAGGAAAAGGAGAGTTGATTGATGAGGCCTCTCCATCGAGCAATGAAGTCGGCTATGGACTCGTCCTCGAATTGCCGGATAGAATAGAGGTCCGTGATTGAGACCTTCTTGGTTATGTTGATGGAAAAGTGATCGAGGAAGAGCTGGGCCAATTGTGTGAATGAGAAGAGAGAATGGTTGGGAAGGGAGCTGTACCAGTCGAGCACAACACCCGAGAGAGACATAGGAAATGTGCATAAGAGTAACGCATCGTCATGGCCAATGAGGTAACAGGCATGTCTGAATGCCCGCAAGTGTTGCTGTGGGTCTTCCTTGTTTTGAAAGTGAGAAAACTTCGAAAGCTCCCACTGGCTGGGATATGGTCTGATTGGGACAGAAGGATGAATGGGCTCGTTGCAGATCTGCTCGTATGAGAGAGCGTTGTGCGAGCTAGAAATAGAGGTCTCTAGACTGGTCATCTTTTCCATCAGCATTTTGATGATGTTTGCCGACAGATTGACAGGTGGCGCGCCCCCTAAGTTGTAGGGCACTTGGAAGAGGCTAGGGGAGGCATATGACGTAGTCGGTTGCCCCTGTAAAGGCACAACGTAGGGGTAACTAGTCGTAGGGATAGATGAAGAGGCTAAAGGCGGTTGGGTAGAAGGCATAGCTAAGCCCGATGTTGCCACGAGAGGTTGGACTGTGGTAACAGGGGCCAATGGATAAGAAGCCACCCTGGTGTTGATAGGGGCCAGGGTAGGCAGAATAGAGACGATAAGGTTTTGGAAAGGAGTGGATAGCGGTTGAGCGGGTTGAGGTTGACAGGGGGCCGGAACCCCGGTGGAAGTGGGCCCAATGATAGAGGGAGAGGCCACACTTGGAGGATTGGTCAAAGTCTGGTCAGCGGTCGAAGTGATGGCTCGAGTGTCTGAAGGTTGAACTACGAATGCTGCCGATACAGCCGTAGTCGCAACAAGAGAGGTTGGCATTTCGTAGATTGGATTACCCAAGGAGTCTCGCATTTGACTATGCGTGAGATAGTGTTGTAAGGCCTTGACGTTGAGGTCCAAGAATCGTTCGAAGTCTTGGTCCCCTTCTTGGATAATAGGAGTTTGCGGCGGGGTTAGACGGGTAGGAGTTCTTTCGGTTTCCGAGTTGAACTCCATTGTAGGCCTGGTCGCGGACGGGGTAGACGGAAGTGGTTGACGGCTAGCGTGGTTGACAAGAGCCTTGGCTTGGCTACGAGTCAAAACCATGCAAGGCAAAGAAGGTTCAGGTTTCAGGAACTGTGTTGTTCAGTTTCAGAAAACTAGGATGGAGTCTTTGACAGAGAAGGGACAGGTTTTAGGCTGCTGGTTTTGAAAAAAAAAAGGACAGTGACAGAGACCGACGTCGGTTGAAAAATCGATGTCGGTAATAAATATGGCCAACGTCGGTCAGATAACCGATGCCGATAATAGGGGAAGGCCGACGTCGGTGGAAGAACCGATGTCGGTGACTGTGTTTTCCAGAGAACCAAAAGATTTGAAGATTCTTGGAAAAATAATGAAGAAAGCGTCCTCACTCACTCAAACAAACAGATGAAAAGAGGAAAACAGAGAGGGACAGACAAGCCTAAGCGATAAATCCTAGGAATTAACTTTAGAAACTGTGGCTTATGCCTTAGATGAATGTTTGGGGGGATTCGCTGTCAAGAAGGTCCTAGAAGAAGCAGTCTAGAGCTGGTTTCGGGTCTTGTTTTAGGTGCTCAAAAATCTGTGTTAGGGTCTGGTACGTGGCCTGGTGCTAAGGAGAAAGCTCCCCTCACTTCACGATTCCAGTGGTTAGCTGGTCTCGCTTAGCTAAGATATACCTCGCCTAGAGTTTATCCTCCGCCAGAGAATGGAGTGGGCTTCCCCCTTGGTGATGAAATCCAAGTAGGGTCACTGGGATGGGTAAGGTATCCGCTGGGGGATGAAATCCCAGTCGGGCCTTGTCTCAAGTAAGTTTTATGTTCGTTTTAGTGCATGTGGTTTGGTAGTGTAACATCAAGTGTCTATGATTTATTCAATATGCGTTTAAGTTACTAGATGTGGACTAAGAAGATGCAAGCACAAGCAGAAATGAATGCAAAGTGTTTTAATGCCCAAGTCGAAATGTGATGTTTGTTATGAAGACAAGTTTGAGAAAGGGTTGAGAGTATGACGTTGGACTAGTCTAGAATGTGCAAGAAAGAAAAGAAAGATTCTTTTTAATTCCTGCTTATAGTGTCATTGAGAAGAAAAGGAGGAGAAAAGGTAAGAACCTAATACTCCTAAATGAATGAAGAAGAAAAGGAACCCAGGAGGAACCTAGGGTCCCACCGGGCGTGCCAGAATGTTTCTATCGCTAATTCGCTTTCTACATTCAAAAGATGAATAAAGAAACTAAGGAAATGGACAAGGCTAGAAGTACCTGGATATAGACTACGCACCGTAATCCAGACGCTTGTGAGCACCCCTCTTTGGCTATGGAGGAATGACACCTACAAGGAAAAAGAAACTTGGACAAGAAAATGTTAGATGGATAGGCGGTGGGTTGCCAAGCGAAAGCTTGTTCCCAGAAGTGTGAAAACTTCCTCAAGGGAGGTCAACCCACTGATAACAGACAGATAAAAGACCAAGAAAATATAGAATGCCAGAATATAGAAGTGATAAGAAAGGAAAGAAAAGACAAATGATTACCTGAAAGGAGCTGTCGGGCTGATGACAGTCGCCGAGGTCGGAAATGTTGCCAGCGTCAGTTATCTGGTCTGCCGACGTCGGCTATTCTGCTGACGTCAGTTGGGGAAGTGATCGGCGTCGGTCAGGGTTGTGGTCTGTGGTCGGGTCTGGTTTGTGAACAGGGTCGAGACAGAGTCTGGGGACGAATTTGGATGGGCTGGGGAATGGTCTGGTTTTGATTAGGTGCCCTGTATAGGGTCTTTGTTGACAGGGGGATGAGGAAGTTGTCTGGGATTGTATAGAAAGGGAGATAGTGTGAGAGGAAGATGGACAGAGGACAGGGCCTGAGAAGGCTTTTCAGCCTCTCAGGGGGAAGAACAGAGGGAGTAGGAAACAGTAGATATGCTAGATAACTGAAAACTTAAACAAAAGAAAGAAATAATAGACTCTACTTACCTTTTAGCTTGCCGAATGAAGAGTGGGAGAGCTGTTGTTGAGACCACAGAAGGCTTTGCAAGAGAAAATCTCTGATCAAGAGTCTTTGCACCTATTGCTGCTATTGCATGAGGTCCATGGGGAGAAGAGATGAATGCCAAAACGCCAAGAGAATTCAGTTTTTGAGCTCAAGGGTCTAGGCGCTGCAACGGATGCAGAAAGGGGTATTGAAGGCTGCCGACGCCGACAGTTTCGCCGACGTCGGCCGAAGGGTCACCGACGTCGACGGTGGCAGAATGGGGATAGAGGCTAAAAATAGCCTCTGTGCATTCTTGCACGCCGCCAGGCGAGGGATTGTGGGAAGAACGGTTATGAGGATGCTTAAATGGGCGTGGGGGAAAGATAATGAGGAGATTTGGCATAATAAATGCTAGGAGGAAGGTGGAGGGATTCAAGGGAGGATCCAAGGTGGCAAGGGTGGGGTGGAAAGGGGGCCACTTAATTAAAATATTTAAGTTATTTTAATCAAATGGATGGAGAGGACTAAGGCCAAGGGTTAGGATATGGGTTTGAGGCGGACAAGGGGGAGAACCAAGGTGCAGACACATTTGCGGTGTCTACAGGGGGTTAGTAATAAAAATCATACTCCCAGGGTTGTCTAAAACCATATATTTACTTCTCAACAATTTAGACCAAAGAGAGTTGGGTTTGGTTATCATTACCCAAAACAATTTGGCCCCAAGAGCTTTATTTTGAAGGCTCAAATTATTAACTCCATCTCCTCTCATTTTTTTAATTTTGCATACCCTTTCCCATTTCATTAATGGAATTTTCTTCTAATTTTTTATCCTTACCACAAATTTTTTTAATGATCTAATTGAGTTGCTTAACTATATGGAAAGGAGGATGAATCACCAAAATGAAATAAATATGAAGGGATTTCAAGACTGATTTAATGAATGTGATTCATCCAACTAGTGTCAGCTAATTACCTTGCCAAGAAGTTAGCTAAGCTTTACTAGAGTTAACCAATCCATCCCAATGAATTGTTTTTGTCATCCCACAAAAAATATGAACCCATAGATATTTAGAATGCAACTTTCCAATGTTAAATCCTAAAAATAAAGAAATAACCTATTGTACTTGTTTCAAATAGTTTATGAAGAAAATTTTAGACTTTATAGTGTTCACCATTTGGTCAGACATCACCTCATAACTGTTCAAAATGGATTTGAAAATTTGAGCTTCACCCATCAAAGCTTGGCCAAAAAAGAAAGTATCATTTGCAAATTTTTGGTTGGTAAGATTTTCAATACCTTTAGTGGCTTGAATGTCATGGAGCAAGGAAGTTTCCTTAGCGAATTTCACCACCCTTCCCAAAGCTTCTGCTAGTAGAATAAAAAGAAAGGGAGATAAGGGATTGCCTTGTCTAATACCCATGCAAGTTTTAAAGAATACTTCCACACTTCCATTCACTAGGATAGAGTATTTGGGGCTAGAAATGTAGGTGAATGTAGGCACTAGAAATCCATACACTACAACTCTAGATGTCACGTTAACCTTTAAACCACCCCTTAACCCCCCTTTTGATTAAATTATTTATTAAATACCACTCCTTGTGATAATTTAATTATTTAAATAAATTATTTAATTCTTATTTCCACCTCACCTACCCAAACCCATGGCTAACCTATTGTCACCTTTCCTAGAGACCATTTTTACCCTGACATTTAATGCCCTAGCCACCTAGACTTATTCCTCACACATCTTCATGCCCTTTTAAATGCCCTCAAACCATTTCCCAATGCCTTAACTACCAATCATTCATGAAAATGGATAATTTTAACCATTTTGACCTCTTCTCCCTCACTATTGGTGGTCGACCCTCGACCAATGATGGTTGACTAAGACTGTCGATGGTTACATAACACTAGCCCAAGAACCTCACTTGAGAGGTGGAATCATGGAAGATGAATCTGGATTCATTGAGAGAAAATGATTAATCATTATTAGTAAATAGAGCCAAACTAAAACAAGATAGAGACCAAGAAGGCACTTCCACATTCTCAACACCAAGGATTTGAGAACCGTCACTATGTCCAAGTTGCTCTAGACTCTCAAGTGGCTCCCTTTCAACTTTAAGACTTCTCCAGGCCATCAAGCACCAAAGTTAAGTATTTTGCACTAGTTTTCAATTAAGTTATTTGGTTTTAGTAGTTTAGATCCTTGACCCACTTCTAAACTCCTCCCTATATCCCTCTTGTGTTTAGAGTTTTGTAACTCCAAACACCCTCCTCTCCACTAGAACACCCATTGACCACTCTTAACCATTTGAATGATAAACCCTAACCTTAACATCTCTAAGGTTCCCTTTTATCTCCATGACCCCTAACCAACACCAAAAAACCTATAGAACCCTTCTGAAACTAAACCCAAATACTATTCTACGTGAAACCAACACCTTATCAAAACCATAATGATTGGTAGCGGTCACCATTAACCGGCAATGATATATATCAATCGATGATAGTCAACCATGACCAAAAATAGCCATATATTAACCAGTGATGATCATTAGATAACCTATTTTTACCAAAATAATAATCTTAAAACACTTATTCATCTCAACCAAAACCTTGTTTCTCAATCTCTATCACTACATAGACTTAGCAACAATAAACTGAACCACACCTTAACAATTTAACATTTATCTTTAATGTTATTTTAATAAAACAATCATTTATTTTGAAGAGTATTTATTTAATTTGTGATTAGATACTTTTGTTATTATATTCAACCTCTTTTATCAACACTTTGTTTAACATTAACTTATCTAAAGGTGGATTGATAGCCTCCAAGGAAGTCTAGTACTTCTTGGATCTAGCTCCAGCTAGGAAATCCACCCACCCACCTTATTAATTAACCATTTTATAGTGTATTTCTTATTTATAGGTCATCCTTCTTAGACAAAGAGGATTTATCCACAGTCAAATGGATCATGCGTGCACAACCAAACTAGGTTCTTATTACCTCACCCTTATTTTAATTGTTAAGGTGTGGTTCAGGTTGTTGTTGTTGAGTCTATGTATGTGATAGAGGTTGAGAAATAAGGTTTTTGTTGATTTGAATAGGTATTTTAAGATTATTATTTTAGTATAAATAGGTTACATAGTGACCATTTGTAGTTAAGATATGACCATTTTTGGTCAGGGTTGACCATTGTTGATTGATATATGACCACTACCAATCAATGATGACTGTTGCCGATCACTGTGGGTTTTGATAGGGTGTTGGTTCTAGGTAGAATAGGCTTTGGTCTTGGTTGTAGAAGGATTCTATAGATTGTTTGGTGTTGGTTATGGTTCATGGAGATAAAAGGGAACCTCAGAGATGCTAAGGTCAGGATTTTTTCATTCAAATATCTAAGAGTGGTAAATGGGTGTTCTAGTGGAGAGGAGGGTGTTTGGAGTTATATAACTCCAAACACAAGATGGATATGGGAAGGGTTTATAAGTGGGTGTAGGCTCTAAGCTACTAAAACCAAATAAATTAACTAAAAACCAATGCAAAATACTTAGCTTTGGTTCTTGATGGACTGGAGAAGTCTTGAAAATGAAAAGGAACCACTTGGGAGTTTGGAGCAACTTAGACAGAGTGACAATGCTCAAATCCTTAGTGTTGAGAATGTGGAAGTGCCTCCTTGGTCTCTATCTAGTTTTGGTTCAGCTCTAATTCACCAAGAATTATTAGTCCTTTGATCTCAATGATTCTAGCTTCATCCTTCATGATTTCACCTCTCAAGCAAGGATCTTGGGTTAGTGTTATGTAACTATCGACGGTCCTAGTCAACCACTGCCGATCGAGGGCTGATCACTAATGATTAGGGAGAAGAGGTCAAAATGGCTAAAATTAGCCATTTTCACTAATGATTGATGGTTAAGGCAATGGGAAATGGTCTAAGGGTATTTAATGAGGCATATGGATGCATGAAGAGTACATTTAGGTGGTTGTGGCATTAAATGCCAAGATAGAAATGGTCTCTAAGCTAGGTGTTGATAGGTTAGCCATGGGTTTAGGTAGGTGAGGTGGAAATAAGAGTTAACTAATTTATTTAAATAATTAAATTAGCTAAAGGGGTAAATGGGTATAAAAGGGTATTTAATAAAAAATTTAATCAAAAGGGGAGTCAAGGGGTGGTTTAAAGGTTAATGCGATATTTAGAGCCATAGTGTATGGATTTCTAATGTCTACATTTTTCCCTTTTTTGTTGAGTAGTTTGTGTCAGCAAATTGTAAAACAAAAAATGGAAGGTTGGTGGAAGGTTGGCAGAAGGTTAGATGCCCCAAGTATGGGAGGAGGTGTTCCCCCTCAAACTGGGAATCAATGAGGTGAAATATAATTAGGTGTGGGTTTAATGAGTTGGATAGGTGGGTGACAGGGTTGGTTGGTTGGAAATGTAAGCATAAATAAGTGAAAATAATATGACTAAGTGAAATTGTGTAGATAACACATAAACTATCCTAACATAGTTGAGGTAATTGATAAAATAGGGTTAGTACTAGAATGACAAGTGATAGGGTAACCGAGCCACAATGTTAGGCATAGATGATATGGGTTACTCCTATAAACACAAGTCTTCTAGGCTAGGTGTCTGTATTCACAAGGGTCCAAAAGTTGGGTGAGCCTATAAAAATGAAATAGGTCACAGGTGTTGGGGACCATAACTGGGTCATGTTCTAAGGCACCTAAATGGTAGGTGCACAAAATTAGTGCATGGTTGTAAGGTTCTCAAGTATGGAAAGATAGTTAGTACAGTCAAGTTAACCAAGGTAAGGTTAGTCACAAAAAGTGTGAAAGATAGGACAAATTGACCAAGGTTGAGGTTATTTAGTTGGTTGGGTTGGTGGAGAATAAGGTGCTCTTTGGTCTGTACATGGTTGTGGTAATCTAGTTGTGTTAAAAATTTGGGTTGGGTGGTGTTTAAATTGGGAAGACACATGCCTTCTCAAGTGGTCATGAAAGTAAGAGGAGGTTGAAATGATCTGATTAACAAAGACAATAATGGAAAGATGGGTGGGCTTATAAACATAAAACCCTATCATGTTTTGCATTATTTCTAGTTCATTGGTTAAAAAAGTTAGCTTGATCACATGGTGTCAAGTAAGCTCAAAATCCCTTGATTTGTAGAGGGGGTAAAAGGGAAGATGGATGAAAGAGGTTAATGGATGGTAGTGTAACCTTCTTGTGGGGATGGCTTGCCCCTATTGTAGGTGACTTAGGAACCATTATAAATAAGTCCTTGCTCTAAGTTTGGTATAGACTAATTGAGGTTGGAAGTCTATGATTGTTATGTGAAAGCAGATTGAAGCCTTCTTTGGGATTACTTTTGTTTTTAATTTTTTATTCGGGTCTTTTGATGTTTTTTATTTGATGGGTTTGGGAAGTTGATTGATGCAAGAAGCTTACAAGTGATATTTTTATATAAAAATTGGTTGACTTATCCATCCTTCAAGGGAGTGGTCTAGGGTTTAGATTTGTTAGGCTTAGATAACTGTCTTTCAAGGGAGAAATCTACCTTATTTTTAAGAAATTTTGATTAGTTTGGGCAACTATTTTTAAAGGGAGCAATATGTAAGATTTAGATTTTTTACCCAAGTGATATTTGGTATCCTAAATTTATTGTTTGTTTGAACATGGAATATTCTATATAAACCTAAGGATTTTGTTTATGTAGGCAAAACCTGTTAGGAACCCCTCCAAGGAAGCATAATTGATTACTTTTCTTATAAGCAATTAAACATGAAATTATACCATAATGATTAACTAGAAACTTGAAACAACAAAGAATTTGAGAGACAATACACAATCTTGTATTAAATACTCTTAGAAGAAAATACAATAAAGAAGATGCCACTTCTTCTTCCACCTCAAAGGCTTGCCACACCTCAAGACCTTCTTCCCTCTCTCTCTTGCTCAACCACAACCAACTCAACAACCTGAGTTGTTATCCCCTCCTTGAATGCTTCAACTGATCTCCTTGACCTTACACCTTGTAGATCTCCTTGACCTTGCTTCCTTGCTTCAATGCTTTTACTTGCCTTCTTGATTACAATGCATGCCTCATGGGTCTTTAAATAGGATCCCATGCATACAAAAATAGACCTCTAATTACAATAATTAGACACGCATCTCGAGACTATAATTAGCCCTTTAACATGCAAACACTCACTTCACTTAACTGACTGTTCGTCAAAAATAGTTTTGGAACCGCCACAAGCGACCGACATCAGTCCCTATCTGTCTGGTGCTGACCGACGTTGGCCGACGCCGATTGCCTTCTGCACTGTATGTGATCAATGTCGGTTACATTGCCGATGCCTGTACTTCTAAAACTTCAGCAACCTCTCCATGTCTACAATAGTTGAAGCTTTTAGCTCCACAACCTAACAATCTCCCACTTGGAGATAAATAGCTGAAATTGTACCTGTACACCATCTAGTTTATTCTCTTGGCTCTGTATCCCTCTTCAAAATCACTCTTGAAGACCAACCACCACAAAACCTGTGATGCTATACCTGTCACTTATGCCAAAAGAATTTTTTTGCTCCCAAATTCTTCATGACATACCTCTGAACTAACTTTACCCTTAGCTCAAAAACTCCCTGTATATGTAACCCTTTAACAAGCAACACAATACAGTAATAGGATAATGTAGCTAATATTATCCAACCTGGTAAAGAAAAATACAGTGGTTAAACCTCCATTGTCCTATAGCCTAATCAAGACCATATACCCTAGCCTTCTGTCTCACATATCCATCCACTCTCTTCTCTAACATGGGAATCCATCCCTCTTCTAGTGCTTTCTTGCAGCTGACAACTCCACCAACAAACACCTGCTTGGTTCTTCTCCAAGGACTCACACTCCTCATCCATGCCAAGCTCCCACTATTTTTGGATTCTACCTGCATTGCCTCTTCACATCTTCCTAATTCTTGACCATCAGTAAGCAATAAATAAAATAAAGAAGGTGAACAATGAATATGAGGTTCACATACCCTTTTTGACCTCCATATGGGCGTTTGAGACTCCTTGACAGCGTGCTATCCACCCAACATTTGTTCCAATGACCGATCTTGGCCATCTCCCAGTTTGCATCCGACCGATGTCAGTTCCCTACACTGACCCTGACTATCGACATCGTTTCTCTGGCCGACACCGGTGTCCCCTCTGCCAATGTCAGTTCCTGCCTGACCAACATTAGACTTCTCCTGCCTGACTCTACCGACCCTGCTAGTCTGCACATGACTGATGTCGGTATCTACCTGATCGATGTCGGTTCCAAGTGACCGACGTCGGTGTCTGTCTATTCCTGTAAGTGATGAATTATTTATCCATGAGCTCACCTTGGATCAAACCCCTATCCATACTGCCCTGCTCAGAATCATTCAACCCCTGTGACTGATCTCTGTCCATCATCTCCTCCACAAACACCAAGGCTTCCCTGTTCTTGTCAAAAGCATCAAATTTCCTTTTCCTACAATGAACTTGATCTATGCCTTCCGAATCTGAACTCATACCTTTTGAATCAAGAAAGTCCATTCCCTTCTTATTCATGTGACCAAGCCTATTAAGCCACATCTTCGAATCTATAGCTGAAGTAGATAAACCAAAAGTAGAATCAATAATACAAGTAGATAGATAAAGAGTACCTACTTTCTTACCTCTTGCTAAAACAAGTGCACCCTTGGTAACCTTCCAAGAATCCGCTGTGAGGGTTACTGTGCATCCCTCATCACCCAACCTTCCTACAGAAACCAAACTCTATTTCAAAATTAGGACATGTATAACCTCCTTCAACACCCATGTGTTGTCCATCTGCAATTTCAGCTGCACTTTCCCTTTGCCAACTATTTGACAAGGCGTACCATCCCCTAAATAAAGCACTCCAAAGTCTCCCTGGATATACTCATGGAACAAATCTCTGTTTGGGGATGCATGAAAAGAAGAACCAAAATCTAAAACCCATGATTTTATCTGACTATCCAAAGAAAGTATGAGAGCGTCCTGTGCCACAATACCTGCATCCTTTGCTTCTTCATTACCTTCATGTTGATTTTCTTTATCCCTCAACCAACACTCTTTCTTTGTGTGTCTTCTCTTTCCACAAAACTAACAGGTGACACCTCTAGATTTGGATCTCCTTCCCATCTTCGACCTTGATTTCCCTTGCTCAACCTTCTCTCTTTGCCTTCCCCTACTTTCTGCACTTAGAACATTCCCTGATGATTCACCCGTGCTCTTCCTGTGTATTTCTTCATTCAAGATTACACTCACAACATAATCAACTTTTAATATTTTAGAAGCAGACACAGAATTACTTACTGCCATAACCAAACTATCCCAACTTTTAGGTAAAGAGCATAAAATTAAGAGAGCCTTTACTTCATCATCAAAAACAATATTGACTGAAGCTAACTGGTTTACCAAACCATGGAAATCACTAAGATGAGTATGTACCGATCCACATTCCTGCATTTGCAAAGTAAATAACTGCTTCATAAGAAATACCTTATTTGAAGCCGAGGGCTTTTCATATAAATTTGCCAAAGATTTTATCAACTCTTCCGTTGTCTTACACTGTGATAAGTTGGAAATCACAGACGATGCAAGGCTCAACCTTATGGATCCCAGAGCCTTCCAATCAAGAACATTCCATTCTTCATCCTTCATATCTGTGGGCTTGCAACCCCACCCAATGGTAAGTAAAAATCCTTTTGATACAGATAGTCCTCTATCTGCATCCTCTAATGTTGATAATTCTTGCCATTAAACTTCTCCATTCATAGCTTACTTTCTTTTGCCATTGCTATACTGCCACTCAAATAGAAACCCCTGTGAATGACCTGTAATCAAACAATAACCTACTTTCTGCAACCATAGCTCTGATACCAACTGTTAGGAACCCCTCCAAGGAAGCACAATTGATTACTTTTCTTATAAGCAATTAAACACAAAATTATACCAGAATGATTAAGTAACTAGAAACTTGAAACAGCAAAGAATTTGAGAGACAATACACAATCTTGTATTAAATACTCTTAGAAGAAAATACAATAAAGAAGATGCCACTTCTTCTTCCACCTCAAAGGCTTGCCACACCTCAAGACCTTCTTCCCTCTCTCTCTTGCTCAACCACAACCAACTCAACAACCTGAGTTGTTATCCCTTCCTTGAATGCTTCAGCTGATCTCCTTGACCTTACACCTTGTAGATCTCCTTGACCTTACTTCAATGCTTTTACTTGCCTTCTTGATTACAATACATGCCTCATGGGTCTTTAAATAGGATCCCATGCATACAAAAATAGACCTTTAATTAAAATAATTAGACATGTAGCTCGAGACTATAATTATCCCTTTAACATGCAAACACTCACTTCACTTAACTGATTGTTCATCAACAGTAGTTCTGGAACTGCCACAGGCGATTGACGTTGGTCCCTATCTGTCTGGTGCTGACTGACATCAGCTGACTCCCTGTCGATGCCAATTTCCTTCTGCACTATATGTGACCGACGTTGGTTACACTACTGACGCCGGTACTTTTGGAACTTCAACAACCTCTCCATGTCTGCCACAGTTGAAGCTTTTAGCTCCACAACCTAACAAAACCATATCACAAGAAGGTTGATGATGGGTAAATGAGGTTTAAGTGACAATGACCATGGGGATCCATCCTATAAAGGATAAAAAGTGTCCATGAGAATCATGCCATAGGTAGAGCCATGGTACCCATTTTTAAGATTAGGTTAAGGCTGTGATGGATAATCACATGATCCTATTTTAATCAGTTGTACTTAAAATAAGTAAATGAGGGTGGATGAAAATAAGGGATGAGCTTATGTTAGACACTAGATGACTAAAAACTTAGTTTAACAAAAGAATGGGTGTGAATGCAAATCATTGAGGGGTTCAATATCAGACATGCCCTAGATCCACATTTATATGTAAATGGTTTGAGCCAATCAGGAGTGAAGAGGTCCCCCAGTTACTTTGTGATACTTGATTAGACATGGAAAAGATTCTAGATTGATAAAGGTAAGGGGTAAGGTTAGTTAGGCGATGGTATTGAGGCTTGCTTGACTAAAAAGGTGTTTGGGTAAGATTTGGTAAGCTAGTTATAGGTGTTTTTAAATGAAAAGGCAAGGTTTAGGTTAGGCCTTAGTTATGATAGTGATTGATGGTTGTTAGGGGTCAATCGGTGATGGTTTACCAGAGACTAGTGTCGATCAAGGTTTAAGGGTAGAAGAGGTCTAAAGTCATGGTTAAAAGGGTTAGTTAAGATCAAGGTTGGTTTGGTGCTAGGCTAGGTTGAGGTATAAGTTCCAAGGGTTGGTTTTGGTCTTAGTTTGGTGTTAAGCTAGGCAAAGTGAGGTTGGGTTGAGTGGAATGGTCAAAGCATTTTGTAGAGAAAATTCCTCCAATTAATGTTTCCATGTACGTTGAGGTGGGAAAAGACTCCCAGGTGAAGATATTGGTTTGTAAAGAGGGTTTAGGAAGGATTAAGATGAATTCATTTTATTCCCAAGGGTTATTAGTTGTTAGTTATTAGTTGGATTTTAATTTATAGGTGGTGGTTCAAGCAAGATTTCCTCTATGATGCTAAGGTGAGGGAAATGCTACTAGGTCAGATTTGGGTAGGTATGGGGTCTAGTAATGATGTTGGTAACATCATTTTGGAACGAAGATAGATTAGAAAATAATGTCTAATTATCCCAATGAATGAGCTTAGGTATGGTGTGGGTAGCTTGGATAAAAGAGGAGATAATATTTTTATCTACAAAATCTCTAATGAAGAGATGATTTTGGTTTAGGTTGATAGATAAGTCAGTTATGGTTAGGTTAAAATTTGGGTTGATTTGGGTTGATTGATTTAGTTAAAAGGATGGTTTGATTGGTTGAGGGAGGTAAGATAAGTGGTTGATTTGGTTTGCTTTTTTATTTGGCTTGTTGGGTGAGGTAAGGTGACAAAGATTTGACCCTGTTCTAAAGGGAATCAAACCAAAAACAATGGAATTAGGAAGATGAAAATTAGTAGGTTATAGAGGAAATGGATTGACTTGGTTATGGTTGAAGTTGGGTTGGCTATAGGTGAGGTTGGGTTGAATTTTATTAAGGTAGTTTGAGTTGGGGTTCGATCCACTAAAAGGGCAGGTGGAAGAGGTAGGTTAGGTTGGGTTGGGTTGAGGTTTGCTCTAAAATAGGAAGTGAAAAAGGTATTTTGGTTTGAGGTTGATCCACTAAAAAGGGAAGTGGAAGAGGTAGGTTAGTTGGAGGTTGATCCACTAAAATAGGAAGTGAAAAAGGTAGGTTGGTTTGAGATTGATCCACTAAAATGGAAAGTGGAAGAGGTAGGTTGGTTTGAAGTTGATCCACTAAAATAGGAAGTGAAAAAGGTAGGCTGGTTTGAGGTTTATCCATTAAAATGGGAAGTGGAAGAGGTAGGTTGGTTTGCTAAATTATGGTTTTGAAGGAAAGTTGAAAAGGTTCTACTTGGTTAATAAGTGGGTTGGTCAAGGTTGGCTCTTCCTTAGTGAAGATGGCAAAAATAAGTTGAAAAGGTTGCGCTTGGTCAATAGGTGGAGTGGTTGAGGATTCAATTATGGTTTCCTTAGTTATAGGTTCACTAAGGATGAAATCTAACGAAGGGACCTCATTGTGTTGAGGGCTTTGATTATGGGTTTTCACAATAATCAGTGTAAGAAGAGGTTCAAGGAGAGATTGCTTTAAGACATTCAAGGCTAGGTTAGGGGGAACATGGAGAGTATGATTTGGGACCTACTTTGGGGTATAAGGTTATGGATGAACATCTTAAAATATTGACATATATATACCACATACCTATTTGTGCGATGATACGTACAAAACTCATTCTCTATAAACCAAATTGGTTTTGGAAGAGAACGATTGATGGATTTGATTTGAGGAATTATGATGATAGAAGACCTTAAATTTTTTTCAAGGATTGAGGCATATGATTCCCCCAGTGAGGTATAATACCTAGGTAGAGGGTGCACCAATGGCTCTTGAGGTTATGAGCTAATTGGTTGGTTTGATGAAGTTGGTTTGTTTGACATTGTTGAGAAATTTGATAGGTTGGGTAGGTTTGATAAAATTTGTTGGTTAAAAAGGTTTGGTTGGTATTTTTTGGTTTGACTTGATGAGGTTGGTATGGTTGATAAGGTGGGTAAGTAGGTTGATAGTTGTTGGTTGGATTTGATGAGGTTAATAAGGTAGGTTGGTTTAAAAAGTTTGGTTGATGGTTGAGGGGATAAACTAAGTCTTGGTTTTGAGATGAAAAGGGTTCCATAAAGTGGGTTTACATAATTGATATGATGGTCATGGTGGGTAATCAAAAGTTTGATAAGGTTGAGGTAGTTGATATGATGGTTAAGATAGGTAGTTGAAGGATTGGCAAGGTTGAGATAGTTATAGTTGAGGTGGGTTTTGGAAATGGTCAAATACGTATTGAAAGGTTGTTGGTTGGTGATAGTTGAGATTTGATTGGTTATAGGTGAGGTTGGTTTGGTTATAGACAAGGTTGGGTTGATTGTAGGTAAGGTTGGGTTGACCATAGGTAAAATTGGGTTGACCATAGGTAAGGTTGATTACAGATGAAGTTGGGAGCACAAGTGGCCCATAATGCAAAATAAAACCTTAAGGCAAGAGGGTTATCTTATAGGAGTATAACAAAGTTAGGATCTCCGGGAGAAAATAAAGGAGGGCTCCCCATTGAACAAGGCAATGGAGATGAGGTGGATGAAGGCAAGATGGTAGAAGGTAAAACACACACTAAATCACATTAAATCTTAAGGTTCTTTTTTTCTCTATTGTGGCTTATTCCTTAAGTTATAATTATGTGACTCAACTTGGTTTTGTAGAATGGGTACTAGAAAATAAGTCTATTGTTGGTTTTAGGTAGTTAGGATCTCAAAATTGTCTATGTTAGAAATGATACATGGCTTGATATTGGTGCCTACCCCATCATTTCACGCATTACAATGATAAGGGTGTCGGGTGCTTAGCCAAGATATACTAAATGCTAGAGATTAAACTTAGCCAGAGAATTGAGTTTTGGTTTCTCCCCTTAGTAATGAGGTCCAAGTGGGATAGCCAATGGGTGAAGGTTTACCACTAGGAGATGAAAACCTAGTCAAGCCTTATGTCTAGTGTTTTGATGTTTGATTTGGTGTAAGTGGTTTGGTTTATGTGTGAAAATAAGTGAGGATACGGTTAATTTACTTGATTAATTAAGCTATGTGAGCTAATTATACAAGCAAATAATGTATAAAAGGTGAATTTTATACCCAAAATAAATTTTGATTTTTCTTAAATGAACATAAAATAAGAATAAAATCACCTAATAAAGAAAATTATGAACCCAAGAAAAGACTCAAGGGTCCCATCGGGTGTGCCACATTGTTTCACTATTTTTTTTTTCTTTAGAAGAGAGTAAAACTTAAAGAAGAAGGGTGTGTCAGAAGAACCTAGTTTTGTTGTACATGCGTAATCAAGTAAATTATACACACTCCTCTTTGTCTGGGGAGGATGACCTAAAAATAATAAAGACAATAGAAAATGGTTGATTAGTAAGGTATGTGGGTGGACTTCTTAGCAGAATCTAGATGTAAGAATCACAAGACTTCCTTGGAGGCTGTCAATCCACCTTTAGACAAGTTAATGTTAAGCAAAGTGATGATAAGAAAGGTTGAATAAGTAATGAAAAATATTTAATCAAAATGAAATAGATAATTTTCAAAAGAAATGCTTATTTAAAAAAAATAACATTAAAGATAAATGTTATACTGCTAATGTGTGGTTCAGGTTGTTACTGTTGAGTCTATGTAGTGACAAAGGCAGAGAAACAAGGATTTTGTTTGAGGTGAATATGTGTTTTTAGCTTGTTTTTTTGGGTGAGATAAGTTACATAGTGACCATCTTTGGTTAAGGTATGACCATTGGCATTCAAGGCTAACCATGACCAGTCAATAGGTGACCATTGATAGTCGAAGATGACCATCGATGGTTACTGTGGGTTTTGATAGGGTGTTGGTTCTGGGTGGAATAGGTTGTGGGTAAGCTACATAAGGGTTTTGGTAGGTTTATTAAGGTGGATTACTCGTCATGGAGATAAAATAGGACCTCATAGATGTCAAGGTTAGGGTTTTGACATTCAAAAGGATAATAGTGGTCAGTGGGTGTTTTGGTGGAGAGGAGAGTGTTTTGAGTTGAAAAACTCTAACACCAGAGAGGGTATGGGTAGAAGTTATAAATGGGTGTAGGCTTATGATACTAAAACTTAAACTAATGAACTTGTGAAAAATACAAGATACTTAGCTTGGTTTTTGTTGACCTGAAGAACACTGGAGTTGAGGTGAAGTTGCTTGAAAGCCTAGAGCTATGCAAGCAGAGTGACATCACTTAAATCCTTTATGTTGGGATGATGAGGTGATTTTTAAGTCTCTAGATTGGTTCTGGTTCAACTTTGGTTCACCAAGAGTTGTTTGTCTTTTTTCTCTAAGTGATCTTGTTCCATCCTCTATCATTCCAACCTCCTGAGAGAGGGTCTTGGGGTCAGTGTTATGTAATTGTCACTGATCTTGATAAACTAATGCCAGTCGAGGGGTAACTGGCGATGGTTAGGGATAAAAGGTTAAAATGGCTAACATTATCCATTTACACTTATGTTGTTTGGTTAAGGCATTAGGAAATGGTCCAAGGTCATTTAAAGGGGCATGGGGATGCATGAAGAATAAGTCTAGGGAGTTAGAGCATTAAATGCCAGGTTAGAAATGGTCTCTAGGCTAGGTGTCGATAGGTTAGCCATGGGTTTGGGAAGGTGAGGTGGAAAAAGGGATTAACTAATTTATTTAAATAATTAAATTAACTAAAGGGGTAAATGGGTGCAAAAGGGTATTTAATAAATAATTTATTCCAAAGGGGGTTCAAGGGGTGGTTTAAAGGTTAATGTGACATATATACCCATAGTGTACAAATTTATAGTGTCTACACCAACCTTAAAAAAAAAAATTATCATTTTATTTTAGAAAGAATATATAGAATTAAATATTTTATTCATTTATTTTATATATATATATATATAATATCAAAAAAAATTCAAATATAAGTAAAAAGTATATAATTATATTTAATACTTTAACTCCCTTGGAGTAACCCAAGGGTGCCCTACCTCAGCTAGGTTTCTCATCCCATTGTGAGGAATTAGGGTCAACACAACCCTTATTGTTTTGCCAAAGGCACTATCTCAAAGAATAGTCCACGTCTAGGTTCAAGATTGGTTGGGCCAAGCATGGCTAGGGGTTGGGCAGTCGAGGTGTGGCAATCAGGGCTCTCCCTTTTATATCTATTTTATAAATTATAAAATTATAAGATAAAATGGGAAAATTTTGTAGATTTATAAGACTTACTATGATAATATAAACTATATGTAAAGAAGTAGATACTAACATGATTTTATTTTTGAATGTTTGTGAAAAACATTGTAGTAGGTTTTGCCTTAGGGCTTACTAGGGACCCTAAAAGCCATTTAAAATCACATTAGATTAACCAAAAAACTTCATAAAAAAAAAATGAAAAGTGGTTTGATTCAACCTAAAAAATATTAAACTATTCCTATTGTTGTTCTAAATCTACAAAAAATAGAAAGCATGAAAATGGTTTATTAGGGGTCTATAGGAGGGCCTAAGGAGTCCTCCTACACCCCTAATAGTATGGAACCTCTTCCAATATTTTATCCACCTTATTTTTACCATGTTATTCAAATAGACCAGCATTAAATTATTTTATATAATCTCAATAACTAATTTAGAAGAAAACTAAGTAAGACCTTCGACTTGTAGCAAACACCAGTTAATGAATACAATAAATAAAATTACTATATCTACCAAATATTGATAAGAGACAATCAATATGGTTTCCATGGAAATGGAAAACTCTTTTATAAATGGTAAAGGCAAGGAAAGAAGCATGGCATCCTCTTTACCTTCCCTCTTTTTTTCCTCCTTGTCAAACAACCTAAAACTAAGCTTTTCCTCTCCTAGTTTCATCATGTGTGAAGTCCTCATGTGCATTTTTCATTGCTGGATGTTTTGACTCTTATTTTTATTTGTAAGCACACTTATTATGTACACACAGTATGACAAAACAACTAATCCCCCCATAAACTTAGACATCTAGCATAAAAGTTTTAAGAGACCCCTCACTCTAATTTTTAGATCGGATTTGTAGGACAATCACTCCAAAAAACTCAACCATATATCATAAGGTTTTCAAAATCCATCTCACTCAAATTTTAAACTAAATTTATAGATTAGCCTATGTTTTATCATAAATCCAAAACATGTTATTGGAAATAAACTACAAAAAATAAGATTTTTTTTTGTGAAATAGTTTTCTCCTAGCCAGTTGCCTTCTTGTTCATCTTCTTATATGTGGTTACTAAAAATAAGGCTTAATAATACCCCCATTCAAGTGTCTTTAGATAAATTATCCATTTAACTTGCACAATATGCATGCACCTATCTCCAATACACTATGGATAATGTATTAACCCATCCATATGATGTGAAAATTTCTAAGATGCTTGGCATATCTTTTGTTATATAAGCCTATCTTCACCCCTATGTGAAAAACTTTGTTCTTGATATGATTATTGTGTTATATATTTTTCTTGTCTTCTACATTCTTTGAATCTATCCAACAAGTATAATTTTCTCATCTAAATTGTTTATTCATAAGTCTTTACTGAAAGGACTCTCTATCCCTGAGGTTAATTTTGTAGATCTAGATTGCACCCTAGCTGAAAGCAGGAGTGTTCAGGTCCTACTTCTAAATCTAGCTCAACATGGGACTGACCCAAGCTATGGGTATCCTATAATAGGGTTAGACCTCTAGGCTTTTTAACAAGGCTATCTCCTCTGATGCATCATTTATCTCATTTCCACTACTAAAACCTACTAATGACCAGGGAAAAGCGAGAGAGAGAGAAACTTGAAAGGTAAAATTAAGCTAATAGTGGTGATGCAACTAATTTATGGTTTAATCTACCTTATTTAACTCTTATAACAATGATGAAATGAGTAAAAGACTAAATTAAATATCTTAAATGTCTATCATACACAGTGTTTCATGAAGAGGTTCACCAAATGATCTAGGTTGAGGGAAATAAAGGAGAGGTCTAAAGTATGACACTCAAAAGAATGGTATCCCTATGTGGGCTTCAATCAAGAGATGTAGAAAACTAAATGTGACCTACATAACCAGATGAACTAGTAACTAGGTGAGTTCACAATTTGACAAGGGAGAAACTTTTACCACATATGAAAATCTAAAATGTACACACTATACCAAAAAAATGAAATATAAAACAGGATTGTATTCATATCAAGAGGTTACAAGCTCCATCTTGGCAAAGTTTGGTCATGCCCAAGAGAGGGAGTAGAGAATATATAGAGAGGATCCAGTTTTTGGCTGAAAAGCCTCTATATATAGCTGAAGAGAGAAAAAGAGATGATAATAATGTATTGAAGAGTGGAGGAAAGTCCTCAAGACTAAGAAGTGAGGTGTTAACATTTGATTACTTTATGTTTATGTGCCTTGATCAATAATGGATCTCCTTCTATCCCACTAGTCTTCAAGCTCTTCTCATTATTTGAGAGTGTCTTACTAGAGACAAGGGTTTATTCCATGATGACTGAGTCTAGTTTAGTAGAATCAAATGCCCCTAACTACCTCTGCAAGCACTAGCTCACCATCTCAAGACCCTAAGTCCACTTGACGTGCTTATGGGGATCAAATCCTCAAATCTTGATACTAACAATCATGCCATGTCTTGGGTAGTGGAGAACATACTTTGTTGATGAGGGGCACCCTTGTATTTATTGCATATTTATTCCATTTTTATATTTGGATCATAGGTCCCACCTATAGGTGGAAAACCAATATAAGGTCATTGGTTTTCATATAGTTATTCATACCCTGGTTGATGTTTGGTCCTATTTAGCCACCAACTTGTTGACCTTTGCCTTATATTAGGTCTAAAAGACCTATTTTTACTTTAAGGATCTTTGTTAGAAATGCTTGGTTCTTATATGCATTTTATTCTAACTCAGGTCGAGCTTGAACTCAGCTCCATGTACTTTTCACCAGCTCAGGTCCATTAATTTGGTCTATTTGAAATTGTCCCAGCTTGGGCCTTATGTTTATTAGCAATCAAAAGTCTAGCTTGGCTCATTGACCGTTAACTTAGCTTGCTCCATTGCATCTTATGCGAGCCCTCAGATCTATCTTTGAATTGTCATCCTTCTCCCTACTTATGCCACATGTCAAATGTGTTTTAATCCTTAGGGTTTTACTATTATTCTATTAGTTCACACACTTATGCCATGTGGTGGCCTCTTAAGCTATCTAACTATTTGACCCATTTTGCACCGTTGGATCAAGATGTATGATCGAGAAAGGACCATTGATCTTGTCAGGACCCATTGTTTGAAAGCTAATGGCTAGTTCATAATCCTAAAAATGATGTCCTCACTCCCATCAAATGATGTTCACATGACCATCATTGACGATCTTGTGACCATCAAATTTCAGCTTAATAAGATTTATCTTGATTTGTCTTAAATTTGATGTCCTATCAACTGTTAATTGACATCCCATAAAGTGTAATTGATGTCTCATAGACTGTCAAATTTAAACACATATATATTTTTTCTTGAGATTTATTTTGACGTTAGCATGAACATCTTATGTTGAAGGTTCATTTTAACCAACTTTGTATATTTATATCTTGAAGCGTGAGAATCATGGAGGCAACAAAATTTTAGGAGATGTTCTTGAGGACAAAAGGAACAAACCCATTTGATCCATTAGTTCTAAGAGATTTTCAAGTGAAGATGTTAAATGCACAAGTTGACTAGTCTATTTGATTTTACTTGATTTCTTGGCTCACAAATGGCTAAGTATGGAAACTTAGCAGATTTTACTTGAGAGGCCAACTTTAGATCTAATGCACTTTGGTAGAGGACCTAAAACTTGGCACATATAAACTTGACACAAATGTGAACAAACCCATATGACCAATTTTCCTTGACTAATCCACACGTGTGAAATATGATGTTTTCAAAGTGCCTACTCAAGAATTTTACCACTAGGCCCAAGATGCATAGATAAACACAAGGAATAACTAGATAGATCCCTTGCATTTCCACACTTATTCCAAGAACTTTTGACATCCCATAGTGTCTTTGTAATATGGTCCATGATCCAAATGTTTAAAACACCTGAGAACTTATATGATCTATTCCAATTTGCAATCTTTGACCTCTTTTTTAATCATTTGATCTACTGCATCATCAAACCATGCAAGAGCTTCTTATGTGGGTTAAAAGTGGTGAAAATATTTGGCAAATCATAAGGGTTGCATGGCCATCTATACAAAATAACCCATACCATGTGCCTAGTCCAGTTTATTTGCCATGGAGTCTCTACTCTATATCCCATATATTGACTACTAATCCTACTCTAACCTCTCTTGAAAAAAATACAAGGACTAAAAAGAGAATAAAATAGAATAGAGTACCCAAGTCACTTATTGAAAGGAAACTAACCTAAAATAGGGACAACAAACAAAAATTTCCAAAAACTGCACTTAGAGGAAAGCATGAATATTATTCTAACATGTACATGGCTGCAATTTAAAATTATCTTCCACCTGGGTCAAAGGGGAAACTATTTTATGCACCTTGGAAATTTGAAGCATACTTGCCTTTTCTTGATAGCTCTCTTCTACAACTATGAGCAATTATATGCTCATGTCTTCTTTGGGAAGCAACTGGTTTCTCTATTACCGATTTCAGGTGCATGAAATGTAAACATGACTCCAAGACCCAATCATAATTCTTTGAAACTTATGGACTTTATACGAACTGCTTAAATTCTTCCTCATTCCTAAATTGTTGATCATGAACATATAGACCATCTTGATGTGTCTCCTTTAACATATTTTTTAGGTTGATCTCTAAGGGAGATGGACATGATCTTGTGACTTATTGAGGCCATTTGAGCTCATTCTCAGCTTCCAAGAGTAGAGAGATGTTTGAAGTTGGATAAAAAAATTTATAACCATGTTTGAAAAGTTCAAACATGTCATCTCTTGAGAGAACAACTACCTCTTTCTTGATGATAACACTCTTCTTATCTTGCACTGGACTCCATTCAAGTAAAAAAAAACTTGAATGCAAGATATCAAACAAATTAGAAGATTTGTTCTCATGAAGATATAGTTCAATTGAATCCCTTTCAAACTAAATGTCAAAAGCAAGCATATCAATTTATTGACCAAAAAAATGAGGTTGTGAGCCTTCTTTTGATATCTTAGATTGGTCAAACAACACTATTACATTTTCAATATCAAGCTGATGACTGAGCATGTTCTCAATTTCAGCTTGTTATTCTCATGCAAGCTCTTGTCCTTCATGATTAATGGAAGTTTCTGTGTTATCAATGAAATCATGAAAAACATCATCAACTTGTCCAACTAGGACATCCTTCTCTTGTACATCAAAAACCTCTTCCTCATGTACTTATTCTTGTATATGTATCTTAGCCTCTCCTCAACTTTCTCTTTCACTTGTTTTATTTTTGCATCATGATGGAAAATGAGGCAAGTTTGTCCTTTCCAAGAGGTGTCCCAAACATTATTTCTCCTTCCTAGTTGCTCAAGTCACCTTCATATCCTAATTTTTTAGCTGCATCTTCTTGATTAGCCTCATAGAGGAGAGGCTCTTTCTCAAAGAGTTGCATGGAAGATCCTTGAAAGTACTCAACAAGATGAGAAAGGTCCAAAGAAGTTACCATAGGTACTAATTTTGCTTTTCAATTTGTTCTTATTGGATCACTTTCACCTCCTCTTCTTACTTCTTTGCCTCTTGAATGGCTCTCCATGAAGGGAAGGCTCTAGGATTTTGAGGGGAAAGGAGTGGAAGCTACATAGTCTCTTATTTGACTTCCATAATAAACACTTCTTCCTTATTTTACTTAATACTTTGAATGGATTTCCAAGATGTAAATGACCTAGATTCTTGAAGAGGGAGGCATGGGGGCTAAATGACCTTAGATTTGCTTGACTGCATGATTTGGTTCCAATATGGAAAAGACTAAGGTTCTACTTTGACCTTTTGTTTCTAGTTCTCCTCCTCTTTCCTTGTCCTTGGCTCTAAATCTTTTATTTGATTTTCTATATTCTCTTGGAATATCTTCTCTCTAAGGTGATCAGTAGCTTTATGAAGATAGGGAACACTATAAGGCTCTTAAGGAGGGGTGAGAGAGGTTTGTATAGGTTTAAATCCTTCTTTAACTTGGGTCCTCAAATCTAGATCTCCCTCACTTTACCCAACCCATGATTCACCACTTGGTTCCAACCTAGACCCTTGAAGGACTTCATACTAGGTTCTTGAGGAAGGATGGAATCTTGGAGCATAATAGCAGGCTATTCCACAACTCCTTTGTTTGATAACTCTCTTGGATAGATCTCCAAGAAAAAGGGTTTGAGGAACACATGGAGAACTTGGCATACTCAAGGGGGCACTTGAAATGAACTCTTAATGAAGAATGGATGGAACATAAGAAGGTTGAGGTGGTGTATATGTAAGCACATGAGATTGGTGAGGTTGGACATGCTATTCCTCATGGCCTTTTAGTTTTTCCTCAATTCTCTAAATGTAACCACCTACATTTATCATCTCACTTGTGAGATTATTCCAATTTGCTCTCTCAATAGGTGTCCATTCTTATTTTATCTACTGCAATGACTCTCTCATATGATGAACTTGGTGAGTAGGGACATCTTGGCCATAATATTTTTGTGAGCACAAATCTAGTGCATGCTTGTCAAGGCTTATTAAAGTTTGATTAAGTGTTGGAATAGATGGCTCTTGATAGGGTTGCTAAGGAGCACTATTATGATTAGATTGAGGTTCTTATGGAGGATTAGGGTAATATTATTGCATATATGGCTGGTATTGGTCCCCATATTGTTGGTAAGGATCATGAGGAAGGTAAGAGCTAATCCCTTGATAATAAGGATCATGAGTAACTTGCCAAGGTTCCTCATAGCTTTAATAGAAATCTTGATAAGGCTAATTAGGCTCATATGAATCATGAGGGCCATATTGGGGGTGTTGATAAGGAGATGGATAATAGGAATATTCACCATAACTATCCATATTGACCTCATATGTCAAATGAGATGTAAGAATTGACTAAAATTTTCAATGAGACATACCTGGTCTACTCATAACCAGAAGCTTTGGTTTGGAGTCATCATTGGTGCTAATGTTACTTGCTTCCAAAAGTTGATTAGAGGAAAGACACACGAAGATATGTCCACTCTTTTGGACCTTTGTCTCTTTGGGCATGCCAAAACTATTGTAGATATATATTGAAAGAGTGTTCAGGTCCTCCTTCTAAATATATCTCAACATGGGACTGACACCAGGCTATGGGTATTCTATAATAGGGTTAGACCTCTAGGATTTTTAACAAGACTAGCTCCTCTGATGAATCATTTAGCTCATTTCCACTACTAAAACCTATTAATGACTAAGGAAGAGAGAGAGAGAGAGAGAGAGAGAGAGAGAGAGAGAGAGAGAGAGAGAGAGAGAGAGAGAGAAACTTGAAAGGGAAATCTAAGATAACAACGGTGATGCACCTAATTTATAGTTTGATCCACCTTATTTAACTCTTAAAATACTAATGAAATAAGTAAAAGATTAGATTTAGGATCTCAAATATCTGTCATACATCAATGTTTCATGAAGAGGTTCACCAAATGATCTAGGTTGAGGGAAATGAAGGAGAGCTCTAAAGTAAGACATAAACTAGTCACAATATCTACATATAGACTTCAATCAAAAGATGTAGAACACTAAACATGACCTAAATAACCTGATGAATTAGTAACTAGGTGAGATCATGATTTGACAAGGAAGTTTTACCACATATGCAAATCTGACATGTACACACTATACTAGAACAATGAAATCTAAAATAGTCTTGTATTCATATCAAGAGGTTATAAGGTCCCTCTTGGCAGAGTTTGGTCATGCCTAAGAGAAGGAGTAGAAAATATATAAATAGAATCTATTTTTTGGCTCAAAAGCCTCTATATATAGCCGAAGAGAGATGAGAACAATGCATTAGAGAGTGGAGGAAATTCCTTGAGACAAAGGAGTGAGGTGGAATAATTTAATTACTTCTTTTTTACATGCTTCAATCAACAATGGATATCCTTTTGTCCCACTAGTCTCCAAGCTCCTCTCATTGGTTAAGAGTGTATCAATAGAGACAAGGGTTTGTTTCATGATGACTAAGTCTATTTGAGTAGAATAAAATGCCCTTAATTACCTCTCTAAGTATTAGCTCACTATCTTGTGACCCTATGTCCACTTGACATGCTTATTATGATCAAATCCTTGAACCTTGATATTGATAATCATGCCATGCCTTGGGTGGTAGATCACTTGCTTTATTGATGACTTGCACCCTTGCATTTATCGCATATTTGTTCCATTTTTATATTTGGATTATAGGTCTCACCTATAGGTGGAAAACCAATCTAAGCTCATTAGTTTTCCTATAGTTTTTTATACACTAGTTGATGTTTAGTCTTATTTAGCCACCAACTTGTTGACCTTTGCCTTATATTAAGTATAAAAGACCTATTTTTCCTTTAAGGAGCTTTACTGACAATGCCTAGTTCTCATATGCATTCTGGTCCAACTCGGGTCGAGCTCAAAATCAACTCCATGTACTTTTCACCATCTTGGGTCCATTCATGTGGTCTGCTCGATTCAGGATACTTCATTAACCTTGGTCAAAAATGTCATGGATCGAGCCTTATGTTTATTGGTGGTAAAAATTCTAGCTTGTTTCATTGACCCTTAACTTAGCTCACTCCATTGGATATTCTAGATATAAACAAATATGAGCCCTTGGATCTATCTTTAAATTATCAACCTTGTCCTTGCCTATGCCACATGTTAAATGCATGTTAATCTTCAAGATCTTATTGTTAGTCTATCAGTTCATGTGCTTAAGCCATGTGGTGGCCTCTCGATCTATTGAGTTGTTTGACCCATATCATACCATTGGATTGAGATGTACGATTAAGAGAGGACCATTGATCTTATCGAGACCCACTATTTGAAAGCCAATGGCTAGTTCATGATCTTAAAAATGATGTCCTCGTTCTTGTTAAATGATGTTTGTATGACAATCATTGATGATCGTGTGATCATCAAATTTAAGCTCAATAGGATTTATCTTATTCTATATTCAAGTTGACATCTCAATGACCATCAATTGACATCTCATAGACCATCAAATTTAAGCACATATAGATTTCTACCCAAGCTTTATTTTGATGTTAGCATGAACATCTTATGTTGCAGATCCATGTTGACCAACTTTACAAATTTATGTCTTAAAAAGTGAGAATCATGGAGGCATCAAACTTTCAAGAGATGTTCTTGAGGTCAAAAGGAACAAACCTATTTGATTTTTTGGTTCTGGGATCTTTCTAGGTGAAGATATTAAACTCACAAGTTCACTGGTCCATTTGATTTTTTGTGACGTCTTGGCTCAAAAATGGCTAAGTATGGAAACTTAATGGATTTTGAATGAGAGGCCTAATTTGGATCTTCATATTTTATGATGTGATTTGGCATACCTGAAACTTGGTGCATATAAACTTGGCACAAATGTGAACAAACCCATATGACCAATTTTCCCTAACTCATCCACACATGTGAGATATGATGTCAGTAAAGTGCCTACTCAAAAATTCTACCACTAGACCCAAGATGCATAGATGAACACAATGAATAACCAAATGGATACCATGCATTTCCACACTTGTTCCAAGCACTTTTAATATCCCATAGGGTCTCTGTAATATGGTCCATGATCTAAATGTTTAAAATATATGAGAACATATATTATCTCTTCCAATTTACAATCTTGGACCCCTTTTCTAAGGCTTTAATTTACTGATTTATCAAACCATGCAAAAGCTTCTTATGTGGGCCAAAAGTTGCCAATAGTTACTTATTTGGACAATGCATAATGATGAAACTAGTAATTTCATCAGTAATACTTCCTCTCTACTATACACAAATTGAAATGGTGTGTACATTTTTAGTTACTTATATGTGGTCCTATATGTCCATAATATTGTTGACAATTTATGATCCTAATCATGGTGACCTACATCATAGATTTTGGTGAGTTTAGTGCCTAATATATTATTAAAGGCCTCCATTGTACCATTTTACAGAAGAAGGTAGGGTGTTTTCTTATGGTGCACAATCATGAAATATTCTAGTAATATTACACCATTTTAGTAAGAAAATGACTTCCCATATCAACTTAATGGAAAACTATATCTTGATATAATATTTTACAATAGAAACATTTTTGTAGTTATTGTTATATAGTTCTTGGTTGGTTTAACTTCAACCCATACTATTATGTAATATATAGCACTAATGATATAATGTGTCCCAATCGTGTGTGCATCTAGATTGATTTTTTATACTAAATTGATCATCCACTTCTCAAATTGATCCTTAGAAATTATAGATATGAGTGCAATCTCATATGTCATGTTTAGTTTTCCCACTCTCTAGTAGATGTCACATTTTTATATTTATTTCTTTGTATCCTTATCTAATGTTGGTCACTAGAGTCTTGACAAAAAAACCTTTATGCATGGTTTATTCCTCTGTGTAATGCCCTTATGTTAATCCTTCATGAAACTCATGCATTAACAATGCACACTCATGACCAATAATACATATACACAAATATTCATCTCACCTCATTTTATATAACTCCCCATACATGAGTTGATAATGGGAAGCTTTGACTACAAGCTACTTCTTTTGCTTGATAGTCTAATCTTTAGAAGTTATTCCTTGTGACAAAAAATCCACTATCTTTTTCGTATCTTTTGAGAAACATTATATCCTATATAACTATGAATTGTGAATTTCATCCTCAATGGAATTGAAACTTCCCCATTATTTATGCATGAAAAATGGTTTGGTCCCACATTCAACCTTCCATTTTTAAAACCACTAAGGTTAGAATTATTGAAATAATATTATCCACTAAGAAATAATATAGTGTAACATTGGCTTATTTACAAGGCATTTCAACACTTCATGGTCATTGAAAAATATAAATGGTGTTGTTAATCAATATTATCTAATTTTTTGCAGAGCATAAATCATGTGCAATACCTCTCTTTTGGTAGTTTTATAATTCATTTTAGTTTTGGATAAATGTTGACTTATAAAATAAATAGGGTGATCAATGTTACCTTTACTTGGTTGCGCAAGTATAGTCATAAACACCATACCTTAGGCATCTACATGTACGTGAAATGGCATCTTCCAATTCAAAAACTATAGGATTGGAATGCTTTCAATATTTTCCTTTAGTATCTCAAACACTTCATGTTGTTTTTATGTCTACACAAATATACCATTTTTACATAATAGTTCATCCAACAACCCAGTAATATGTGCATGACTCTTATTAAATTTATAATAATAACCATAATTCCATAGAAATGTGTGTACCTCTTTCTGATTGTGTGGTTCCTAAAATTGCATAATCACAACAATATTAATTGGGTCCATCAACATGCCATATTTGTAAATTGCATGGCCCAAGAGAGTTAAAAAAGGAACCACAAACATGCACTTCTTCAAGTTAAATGAAATTTTTGATTGTAATCGCCTTTCAAACATAAGGTGACAATGTCCATAATGGTATTTTAAAACCCCATAAATTGTTTAGACAGCAATATATACTTATAATAATTCATGAATGAAATCTTGATATGCCTCCACAATAATGTGTGAGAATACCATTGGCAAATTATTCAACCCAAAAGGCAAAAAACTGTAGGAAAATGACCCTCATTCCATTACAGATATGGCATTTTATTTATCTTATTATATAATATGAAACTAATGTTATTTATAAAATCCATCACTGAAATAATTCCTCTAATACCTCCTATGTAAAAGAAGTAGGAAATGGATCTTATATGGAACCATCATTCCACACTCTATAGTCCGTGCATACATAGATCATGCCATATTTATTTATGTTGATGACCATTGGTATTTTCCAATATGATTCCTCTACTAAATAGATCACCCCTACCTCTAGAATTTTTAAAATCTCCTCCTTTACCCTTGTGCATAGGTTTGAATTCATACTATATGGCCTATTTTACTAGCCTAACCTACTCATGCAATTTGATGATCATATTCCCTAATGATTGGTATACCCACTTCATCTCAATATAATTTTGGGGGAATAAATCCTTTTCCTCCATGATTAAATATACTAAAATGTGATAATAATAATAATAATAATGCATATGTCAATTAATCACCAATTTTTGTTACCCTGGGATCTCCATCTATCTCTATATTCACTTTGTGCACAATAGTTTAGTATAATACTTATATTCATCTTCATGCACTTTAAACATTTTTTTATCCTATGTAAGTACTAAAATTCAAGTGATATACTTCTCATTCTATTTATTTAACTTCATCTATCATGTAAACCTCTTTCAACCTCTAGGCTCTTCTCATTATGTGTCTTACATCTCTTGTGAAGTATATTCCTTTAGTTTTAGAACTACATATTAGCATCCATGAAATAAATTATTAATGTTGTACTCATTTCCATGATACATCTCTCTCAAACCATGTCTTCCATATTTTTGTCATTATGGAAGATGGATTGTTTCAAGGCTATCATTGGTTCTTACATCTCGCACTTGCATGTGTGAAACTAAAAGTTCATGTGAAGTCTTTCTTTGTGGATTCCCAATCTATTGTCTTGCACTAGGGTTTTTTGGTAGTATACCATGTGTATACCCATGTTTTTAACATGTTGTACAACACATAGACCCATATCTAGATAGGAATCACAAACTTTATTAATGACCATACTTATGTGTATGCCTTTAAATGTTAAATCATGTTTGAATCACTCTTATACAAAAGTAACCCTTTTTGTCATTGCTTTTCTCAACCAGTACATATAATGTTTGTATTATTTTTCCCCAACTAGATAGATTAGAACCATGTGTTGACCATAAATGGGATACTTTGTTGCACACTACATGAATAAGTTTTAATACCCTATTTGCCTCTTTTGGTAAATAAGCTTCTAAATATGGCACATGATTATTTGAACATGATGATCAATCATACTTAGGAAATTTTTTCAATTTTTCTTTGATTATCTGACATAACCTCTTTGAAACCTAAACCATGTTCAAAACCCATTAAAATTTCACTTATTGAGCTAGTGGATTTCCTTCTTCCTGTGTGTTTTAATATTGGTAAAAGTGGGTTTTAAGAAGGGACCCGACCCTGTACAAAACCAAATAGGCTAGGTCTATAGACCAAGTATAGCATTCAGCCTATCAAAAGATAGATTAAAAATAAAAATCGAAAGAACAAAGCATAATTATAGTAGATAAACAACAAAAAGGCCCAAACAAATAGGGCATAAATCAAAAACACAGTCACTGATTCAGATGTCTGACTAGATTTTTAGAAGTGAGATCCTTGTATAATTTTGAATAATAAATGTCCTCTTCCCCAAAAATGGCCTTCATCTTATTTTCATATATGGGTATCTCATATTATTCATACTTTATCTTTGATATCAAATTTAGAGTCTCCATTCTCTACATGTTGTTCATCACAGTGTACATGTTGTACTCCACCAGAGTGTTGAGATTTTCATTGAGTGTTTCATTAGCTTTTTCTTGTTTGTACAATCTTTCCTTTATGTTATAGATCTCAATGCTTAAATATAGGAGATTATATTTGCTGTCATTTTGGTTTAGTTTGTTGACTTCATCCTTTAACCTCTTTTTATCTTGTACGGACCAACAAAGAATCAATTTTAAAGTTCCATTTCATCCTCAATTTTGTTGAGCCTATTTGGGTGTTTGATCTCCTCCATGGCCTCATTGACTTCTTGAAGGATGTTAATATTATGATTTTTTAAATTAGTGTTTCTCTTGTCAAACTCTATTACTTTCTCATGACTATCTCCTTCATTGGCTTTTTTTTTTAGCATATGGAGGTTATTGGCTACCTCTCCTAGATTGATCTTTTCATCATCCTCCTTGGGATAGTTGTGTAGATGAGGGTCCTTTAGAAGGTATTATTTTTGGGGAAGATTTACTTATCCTTGGTGTCCTTATTATTCTCTTTCCCTTTAGTATAAAGGGTGTTGGGGTTCTTTTCATTATCATTAGAATCAATTAGAATCAGATCCTGTTAGATTGGGCTCTGCTACTTAGGTTTGGTGTTACTTCTCAATGTTCTTAGGGTTATTTCCAGGGGTGGATGGGATTTTTTATTCTCCTTTTTCTATCAAAAAGGGGTGATAGGGTTTGAATCCTTGAAAATTTTATATGTGAGGGAAATGACAGCTGGGTGTAGGGGTTATTTCCTTTTCCCATCTTAACCTCAAATTTAGAGTTTTTAAGGGAGTAGATGATGTAGAAGAGAAAACTGAGAGGGATGGCATGGCATAAGTAATTCAAAAATAATATATGAAAATGATGAACAAGTGTAAATATACTATCTAGGGTGATGTACTTCATAACTTGCTCAACAACTCTATCAAAAGGCTTGGGGATGTTCTTCCTCTGGAAACCACTTATGCATTCAAGTAGTTCTTCATTGTCAGCTAAGAATTTGGATTTTTCTTCCTTGTATTCCCTATTTAATTTGGTGTATTCTAGATCCTCCACTATGAGCCCTATGACCTAGGTGATGAGACCTTAGGTATTTTGACAGTGACATTGTTGATTATAATGACTTTATCATTCCATTACTTTGTTAACTTATTTATATATGTTTATCATAGCCATAAATGTTGTTGATGAAGTTATTTAGGGCTCATATTTTGAGGATATCCCACACTTATAGGTATTTTCTAAGGTTGTCAATGGACATGGGCTCAATTATGTTTAATTCTCCTTCCATCCTACTATGGTTGAAGGTCTTGTGAAGAATAAGCATGCCATTGAACAATAGGAAAGTGGTGTTTCTTTTATTTTTTTCTTGAGTATTTTTCTCAAAGTTTTTTTTGGCTTCTCACGTGAGAACACTATAATCATTATTGTGATATGTTTCATTCCTCCTATTAGTTTATGTGGAGAGGACACAATATCTTTCATCATTGGGGTGATTTGATCCTATCTTTAATAATGATGTCATTATAGCTATTAGGTAGTCTCTCCTCCTTTTCCCATACTCTAAATCGAGCCACCCCCACTCCCTTATTAGTGAAGTAGTAATTGAGTTGATTTCCTTCCCTGTATGTGTGTTTGAATGTGACCTCCCACAAATCCCTGGTAGTGTATTTGCTTTCCTCTATGATGTTTTCTATTATCCGTCTAGCTTTATTGATTATGTTTAGGTTGTTTATTATGTTTATAAAATCTCCCTCACCCAAAAGTCTATTGGCTTTGAGGTCTTTAGTAACTAATATGCCCCAAAGAACTATTAGATCTTCAGCCATTTGGTTTTTTTAGTGACCGATGTCTCCTTCAAAAGCATCTATAGTATAACCTTTGTCATTTCTCAATATTCCCCCTCCACCTAACATCCCAGAATTCCCATTCGACGCATTGTTGAAGTTTAGCTTTATCCATCCAAGCTTGGAGGTATCCAAATGACCCTTTTTCTTGTATTAATTATAAAAGCCACCTTAGGATGACTAGATGAAGGAAGTAACCAATTTTTAGTAATAGCTTCTTTTGGGCTAGATAGTTATTGATTTTTATCTTGTTTTATGACTTTCATATTTTCAATAATGGAATTGAAGATTTTTTTAGCAACTCTATTATGAGAGTTTTTATTTTTTCTAAATTTCCTGTCATTTCTTTTTTTCCATACACCCTATAGTAGGTGGGGAAATGAAACAATCCATATTTTTGAGTTACTGGCTAGAGAATGGAGTATTCCAAGCACTTAATGAAGTTGGGTGAGTCTAGATTATTTGAATTTTATACATCATGAACCCCAAAATTTTGAAGATGAAAGGGAATTGAAGGATAAGGTGTGGGACATTCTCAATGTCAAATTCATAGAGAAAGCATCTATTGACAATAGTCAGGGCCCTCTTAGCCAAGTTATCGAGAGTTAGGATCTTGTTCTGTAAATAGATCCATAAGAAAATATTTATTTTTGGAGTTAGATGTTTGTCCTAGACTTTAGACTAGGGAATAGCTTCTTGAGTGTGGGGGATGATCTGGTTGTAGATAGAATGAACATCAAATTCTTCACTAGGAGTGGCCTTCCAGGATATTTCATCTTCTTTGTTCAGATTGGTGATGTGGATGCTTTGAAGGAGGATTTTTTGATCAGATATTATAATTCTTATTTCATTGTTAGCATTTTTTATCTGTAGGTGTTTTCATTTTTTTCTACCATTATGGATTTGTATGTAGTCATCCACCATCACCCCATAGTTGAATTGGATTTGATCTCTAATTTGGTACCATGGCTCAAGGTTGATCAGAGGATGATTGAGAATCTAGTTATCCTCTCAAAATGTGATGTTGGTGCCATCTCCTTATTTCCATTTATGAATTTTATTAGCATTTTCATAGAAGAGAAGAATTCCTTCGCAACTTTGATCAAGTCTGCCTTGATGATGTCCCAAAAATTCTAGGAAAAAGCAATGCAGAAGCCATTTGGGTGAGGGGCCTTATCTTGTTGAAAAATGGTAGTTTTCACATCATCTTTTGAGATGTTTTTTAGGATGCTATCGTTATCCTTGGAAGAAACAAAATTGGGGGTCATTTACAGGAAATCAAGGTTCTAGTTCTATTGAATTCAATGTTGGCTGAAAATTGATTCTTGAAATATCTAATAACTTTTATTTGAGTGAGATTAGAGTGGGAAGTCCCATCTTCACCTATGATCTTGTTCATCTTATATTGATCATGATGTTTGATAGTAGTTGTGAAGAATAACTTAGTGTTATGGTCTCCTTCCTTTAATAAAATAGCTCTATATTTGGGTCTCCAAAAGGTTTCTTCCCAGGATACAAGGTTATGGTAGTCAAATAGAAGGTATTTTTATTTTGATCTAAATTCTTCCCTCATACCATTAGGGAAAATATTTTGTTCTATAGTTTTGAGATCATTTCTAATCATATCTTTTTGACATTAAATGTTATCGAAGATAGTGTGATTCTAAATTTTTATGTTTTTATTAACATTTTTTTTGGGAAAATTTGTACATGGCGCTACCTTGAGTATCCACTCTCCACCATTATTTAACCTTGGATTTTATTTCATGGTGTGAAAACCACATGTGTTCAAATATAAAGGGAGTGGTGTCTTTTTTGGATTTGTTATCCATATTGAGAACCAAAGTGTTATAATCAGATCCAATGTGGGGGAGTGGGGTAAGACAAAAATATTGAATGAGAATCCAGCTAAAAGAGATAAGAGCATGATTGAGTCTTACCTGAATTAAGATATCACCAAGACATATGTTGGATCATGTGAATGAAGATCCTCTCAATTCCACATCAATAAGGTTATTCAGAATAATAAGATCAACAAGATCTTCCATATTATCTGTGAAGGATTGAGTACCACCCTTTTTTATAATGGATTCAGGGGATGTTAAAGTATCCAAAAATAATCTAGTTGAGGTCTTTAAAGGAAGCTCTGAAAGAGCTTAGTTCATTCCAAAATATTTTGTAGTCATAATGGGAGTTGGGGGCATACACATTAGAGAGAATCCGTATTTTCCCAAAAAAAATTCAGTGAAGAGAGTGCTTAAATGGTGGGTATTTTTTAGATTAATTTTTCCTTCTAACTATTTTACATCCCAGTAGGTAGCAATACCATTACAAGCACCAACCGTACTGATACAAGCTACTTTTACTTCTTTTCAGACTTTATGTTTAGTTTCCTCTATGATGCTTTCTTTCATATTAGTCTTTTGAATGGATAATATTGTGGGAAGATTATTCTTGCATAAGTCTCTGAGGATCTTTTGCTTGTTGTTTTGGTTCATACCTTTAATGTCCCATCTTATTATTTTCATTGCAACTTATTGTGGGTGGTTTGCAATGTCTTTCTTGGATCATAGCCTATTTCCCATCTACTACTTCCTGAACAGCCCTTTTTATTTTGTATTCGGTCTTGTTAGGCCTTCCTCTTTTGGTAGAGCTTCCTACATCTAGATGCTTTTTGTATTTGCTTGTTTGTGGAGATGAATCAATTTCTTGTTCTATTTCCTTTCTCATAATGGGAGAAGAAATCATTGTTTTGACTTTATGTATTGTGCCTTGATCTAATTGGTCTTTGTCTGATTCTTATATTGGCCCCATTTTATTTTGACAAATCTTCTCCTCCATTTTAAGAGCTTGAAGATAATTGAACTTATTTTTACTGATAGGAAGATATTGAAAATTGAAAGGAGATATTATATCTTGAAATCTTCTTGCCTCTATCGTTGTTAGGAAGTCCTTTTTAATTTCTTCATATTATTTACTTTTCATTTTCTTTGAAATGGTTGGTTGCTCTCTTGTTATAGGTGTTAATTTTTCCATTTGCTTATTAGCTTTTAGACTGAGGTTGATTTTTTTTATCTTATAGTAAGTTAGTGTTTGGACTCCTCTGATCCGTCCCTTCTTTTATGGGTAGGTTTGAGTGCTCCATTTTCTGTTGCTTTGTGGTTTGATTGCTTTCTTTTTATGGAGATGCTAGGATTTGCTCATCTACTTTATTTTTGTTATTTGTTTGATTTCTACCCATGTGTTGTATCTTATTAGACCACTCCTTTTGGATTTTGTGTGGTCTTTTTTAATTCCTGTGTATTTTCTTCCATAACCTCATAGGCTTCTTAGACCCATCTTTCACAAGCTACACTTCTAGTGTCTGACACCAAAGCTCCACTTTGAAAACTTATCCTCCCATCCTCTAGTGGATCTAGATATTCCTTTCCTCGCATGATTACATTTTAGATTTTTTGACCTCCTCATAAATGTCAATAATTTCTACATAGGTTGGTCCATGTTCAATGTTTAGTGTAATCACCACCTTGGGTATTCATTTTCAAATCTCATATACCTATATTTGAACCATATATCAACCTAATTTTCATATCAACAAGGTCTTCTAAGTATTTTTGGATAATTTTCCACTTTTGCTAACTTTATTATTGTGCAATTCATTATGAATTTTATGTCATTATGTCTTTTTCATCGCCTTTTGATGCTCTGATTTGTTTGGAGCATGCTTTATTTTCCATGAAAATCATATTTTTTTATGGGACCAACTTTAGGATCCCCATTCTCTTCCATGCATATTTGGTCAAAATATTAACCTCTCCACATGTATCTATTAGATTATTGATGAGTTCCAAATCATTGACCCTGACATTAATGACTAATTATTCATCTTAGCTTGCATTCCTTATGACTCTGACTTATTTTGAGTTTTTATTAGCTTCCTCTAAGACTTCTTTAATACTTTGCACAATCCATATCCTTAATATGTGCAATGCTTCTTGATGTTTCAATAAAAAAATACTCAACTAGCTTTTGCATTTATTTCACACTAGGACCTTTTTTCTGACTTTCCTTGATGTTATTATCCATCTCCCTAGCAGTCTATACTTTTCCTTGGAGATTCTATATCATCTCTTTAGTCTAACTTAAGATCAACTTTTGAAATTTTCATTTAGATAATCCACAACTTTTAATTTTAGTTTACGTACTACAAATTCATTTTTTTTAATAGGCATATGTCTTGTTTTAAGTGTCTACCTCATTCCTAGTAGTGATATTTGCATGGGGTCCAAATCTTCCATTATAGTGAATGGCTCCTCCTTCCTTATGTATTATACTTATCATGCCTGATAATTTGGCCTTGTCTATATATCAAAAAATTTGAGCTAGGTCCCTACATTCATCAGTTATATGTCCTTGATTTCAATGCGTGAATATAGAAAACTTGGGACATTATCTCTCATAGTGGGAAATTTCTCCACACTTGAAACCTTGGGACATTATCCATGAAAGTTACATTAGGACACTGTCTAGTTTTAAATGTCCCTGATTACTGGGCATGAATATAGAAAACTTGGGACACTACCTCTAAATTTTACCATTGGAACCTACTGTTGGTGTAGGATATTTCTTTTCTTACTATTTAGCTTGCTATGTTGTGTTTGTACATTTTGGGAAGCTTATCCCACATGTATTAGAATGTTGGCTCCTTGCCTTGCTTCCACATATTTTAGGGGAAGTTAGTCCCATATGCATGGTATTGTTGGGATTCTCCTAACTTCCACCTATATGTACATCCCTTTATGAGCTTTACTCATATGGAATATTTGGAGTCTTTTGGATTGTGGTGAAGTACTTATCTAAGAGTTGTGTAAGTTGTGAGTTGTAATAACTTTGAGAGTTGTGAGAGTTATGAGCTTAGTGAGATGTAAGCTTAGAGTCTTTGTTATATAATCCATCTCCATTATATGAATACATCTATTTCATATTCTACTCATTTCTTGATTTCGAGCTTCAACAGATGTGTGTGTTCGATCTTCTTTTCACGGTCTTAGACGTCCATTCTTGAACGAATATTACATGGTATCAGAGTTTCGGTGATGGTGTTTACTTTTGTTATTGCCATATTGAAATCTTTGAATAGTTGACTATTTTTTGTATTCGTGCAAATTGAGAGAAAAACTTGTAGATTTGTATGTTCATTTGCTCTTTTTTCGTTCTTTGACAATCATAGAGGCGTGGAAGCTTGTCTTCACCAAACCATATGAGCATCCATATATAGAGTGAGCGGAATAGTCTCGCCAACATTGAAGTTACATTAAGGTGATGTCGTACCTTCCTTGCCGACGTATGTTGCAGAGATGGCAGGATACACGGTGGTGAACTCACGGTCCTCTCGCCAAGATCCAACCTTGGCATCGCCTTCCAACAGTTGACTCAAGACATCTTAGTCCTGCGACTCACCTTCATGGATGGAAGTCTATAGATCTATCGAGGTTATTGTTTCATAAATATGGTTTGGAAAAATAGCCATTTGGTGGCAATGGGGGATTTGGAGACGGCAACTGGTCTTCTACACTTGGTGACGTCCTTCCTGCATCATTCCACGCAGTCATCATTCTGCTACATGACCTTCCGATAGCCTCTCCACATCTCAGACTCACAGAGGAAACTATCTTCAGCCATCTCGCAATTTACATCAAGTTGCCTGAATGCTGGTCGGCCCTCTCCTCCCTCTTTGACCTCCCAAGACCTCTCCAAACCCTCCTCGCTCCTTGGCGTCCCTACTATACCTACACAATCAAAACCACCTGCAAATTCTAATAAAAACAGTGTTTTTTATAGACGGTTTTTGAAAACCACCTTTTTCTTATTTCACGGTTTTCTAATTTAATTCGTGGTTTGTGGCTTTAGTGGAGTGGTTTTGGTGCTTTTAGATTTTTTTTAAAAAGTCAAAGATCTTTGGATAATTTTTATTAAAAAAATATAGTGGGAGATAAATTATATTTAATACGGGGGACATTATTAAATGAAAGGTTATCTTTATCTTGACCATGTGGCTGGGATTCATTTCATGGGAGTTGATTTAATCATGGTGGTGAATATTATGGGGGATTTTTTTTTTTTTTTAAATTATTATTATTATTATTATTATTATTATTATTATTATTATTATTATTATTAAAAAACAAAATAGTATATGGGAGTAATAAGGAGATTTTAAAAAGAGAATATTGTGTTTGTCTTGTTTTGTACTTATTTTGTCATCAATTTTATTTGTCGAAGAACGAAGGGTGAGGCTCGATTTGGTAGGTGGTCAAACCCACTCACAAGCAAACAAAATATTCTCTATCCTTGCTTGCTTCTCTTGTACATTTGATTACTTATTCTACTTGTAGGTCATCATCTACACAATAGAGGTAGACTTTGTTAGGGTGATGGGGTTCATTATCGAGCAGATTTAGTCTTTTTCTTTTCTCTCTTTTGGGGAAGTTTTTCTTATGGGTTTTCTCATTTTATCTACTTTATGAGAGTTTCTATGTACTTGAGTACCTCATCATGCCTCACTGTTTGGACCCAATTCTTATACCCATCTAAGCTACTCTTAAGGGTAGGTGTTGGTCTATGATATTTATTTCCCTGTCATTTAGCTTGCTTAGTTGTGTTTACACATTTTGGGAAGTTTATCCCACATGTATTAAGATGTTGGATCATTGCCTTGTTTTTACCTATTTTAGGGTAAGTTAGTCCTACATGCATGGTATTGTTTACATTCCCCTAACTTCCATCTATATGTACATCCCTTTGTGAGCTTTACTCATATGGAATATTTGGAATCTTCTGGATTGTGGTGAACTATTTAGCTAGGAGTTGTGTAAGTTGTGAGTTGTGATAACTTTGAGAGTTGTGAGAGTTATGAGCTTAGTGAGTTGTAAGCTTCACGTATTTGATATGCAATCAATATCAATTATATGAATACATCTATTACAGATTCTACTCATTTCTTGATTTCTAGCTTCAACAGATTTTTTGTGTTTAATCTTCTTGTCATTATTCTTGGACGTTCATTTTTGGGAAAATCTTACACCTACCTCCTTGATACCATCCACCTCCTCTTCTCTAAAAATATCTACCATTATTATAACCACCCTAGCCTTGGTTATATCCACCTTGATTTTAATTTTACGGGTATCCTCCTTGATTTTGATTGTATCCCCTTTCATTCTAGTTATAACCCCTTGCTTTCTATTATAGCCCCCATGACTCCTATTCTTTTTCTAACCTTGAAATTTTTGTGTAGCTTTCCTTATCCCCATTTATTTTTCTTCATGTGTCGCATTTATTACTCTCAATTCAATAGTATCGTGTTTATTTTTTTAAAACACCTTACACCAATAAATGACCTTGATTTTATTTACATGTTGGAAAAGTGCACAACTCTGTGTCTCATAGACTTATATGCACAATTCACAACGTATATTTATGCCTTAGAAATTGGTTGTGTAATATTTTTTAGTGTGACCATCCATTTCATAGTTAGTACACCAAAAACCTTCTTGTCATACATAGTCATTATAGTCAAATTATACAATTGGTTTTCCATATTAGATATTTGTGTTTTTAAAAACTGACTAATGCCTATATACATCCCTCTTGTTGCCTCTATTATTAATGCAGGATCAATTCCCCTCATTCATCGACAAATATCTTCATTAGTAGATGCCTATGAATGGTGCCAATAGTCCACCAATAAACCATTGCACATGTTACAATGAATGTATATTGTAGATTTTTGAAGTAGAGTCTTAAAACATATATCATGTGCACATACATTTTCAAATGGATCTTGATTATTCTAATTAAGAGTTGAGATGATTTGTTGTTCAAATTTTGCAATGTGGAACTACTTCAAAAATTTAGTCTTCAACACATTGAAATCCACTACTCATTAATATCAAACCTCTTATACCAAGTGTACGATATATCATGCAACATTATTAAAAATTGGCTTGAATTCTTTAATTTGGAAGTGATCCCTTTCATCCTCTAGTACATTTCATATTTGTGAACATGGTTTGAGGGATCCTATATATGTCAATATTTTGGAAAGTTTACTGACATCTTGTAAAATATGTTTGGATTTGTGCCTACTAAGTTTTTAATTGCTCTATTTTTTATTTAACACAAGTTATATGAGCTTAACATCCTTATCCACTAATGCCTCCTCCACAACTTGTTGTTGAATCTTTGGGCTCCATAAAATCAAATGTGGGCCTTACAACTAGACTAGTATTATTGATCAAAGGATCTTGAATTCCTCTTGTTGCCATCTTGGTTTTGACACTCTTTACTATTTGACTTGATGAAAGTACCTTTAAGTGTGAAGATTACACATTGTCTTTCTTACTACCTTCCACCTCTTCTTGTGTGAAAGGTAACACTTTTGTCAACATAAAATCTTCACTTTCTCTTCTAATAAATATTTGAACTCATTCAATATCCATAATATATCCATTTTTTTCCTTTGTATGATTAACATCCATGTGATTTTCAACTTTTGGTAGGTTCAATACTAAGTGTTCTATAGATTCAACACATTTCACTTATTCTAGTGGAACACTTTCATTTTCATCTAGATTCTCTTCATTAAGGGACTCCTCATTTTGTATATATCCTTTTATACTAAAACATAATTCACCTTCACGCAAACCAATCAAGTATCCTCCTTGTTGTCTATGGGTCCTCACATCATACATTTAACTTGGTCTCCCCTTTCTCTTAGGGTCCTTGGTATAAATATATTTCTCTATGACACCACTCTACTTGCACAATATCTCTTCACTTTCAATGGAGAGTTTCATTCTCTTGTAGATCTTTCCTTCAACTATACATGTGCAACCCTTAACTCTCCTCCAAATCACCATTTACTAACCTTGTATACACCCACATTTGGCACAAACTTAAACTAAATGCACACTTATACATAAATATGTTTATCTAGATCAATATTGATGAATGAATGACTTATTGGTGCATTGTGTTCTTCTTTATCTTGTTGTCTTTTTAAATTTTATGCATGTCATTATTCTATATTATTTTATTTTATCATTGGGATCCCTATTTTTTCTCTATGTATTTATATATTCATTTTGTGTCTTTTTGACAAGTCCACACTACCTAGACCAGAGTGCATTGTGCACATGTTTTGTAGTGCATACATACCCTAGGGTAGCTTCTAGAAATATTCCAAGTTTCTATGTTGTTAATGGTGCTCATTTTGGTCCAATTATTCATGTGCTAGTGAGACCCTAAATTTTAAGACAAATGTCTATATAAACAGATGTTTTGCAAAGGAAAGAGGATTGACTCTCAATGTTCAAAAACTTATACAAAATTTCCATACATGTTGAGTAATTGATTTGTTTGTAGATTCTAAAGTTGAATACATCATTTGTATTACTTGTGCCAAGGGTATTCATAGGCAAAAGAGCATCTAGTCTTGCATTCACGATTGCACAGACACAACTAAGAGGGATAACTATAGTTATTTGAGGTCCACTTTGACTATGTAGGAAGTGCTTAGTGACACAAGGGTTTTTAAGGCCAACTTGACTATTCCCATTACTATACATCCCTTTTTCGCATTTAATTTTTATTTGGTGCATGTACAAGAATTAGGGTTGTACTTTTGTAGGTCTTACACATACCATACAAGTTCCATATAGAAATAGGACAAGTACGTATAAAGAGGTGAACCAACTCAGACTTTTAGATCCAATGCATAGTCAACATCGACAAAATTGTAAGAGGGGACAATGATGCACTATGGCCTTGTCCACCTACTATGCACCTGTGCCTATATACTTTGATATTATATTTTTTGTATAAACATAATCATAAGAATATTTTATTCAGTTTCTAATTTGGAAACATGTCTATTTAGTGAATTAGCCAGAATAAGCTAAGTAATCACATGCCTTTGTCAAATACTATTATAGCTCACTCTAATATTTTGGCATAAAATTGTATTGCATTGTACCTTATTATATATTATTCTACATTTATTTTACAAATTTTATTTTTATTCAAATTGTTTAATTAGATTCTAATAGAATAAACATTTTGGTCAAACGATGTTGAAATCTTAGATCCTCACTAGGGGTTTTTCTATACTTTTTGGATCAAAATTAGATCCATTTTCCAAAATTAAAATATGTTTTTATTTCTCATATAAAAATTTATAAAACATTTTTTTTAGTTAGAAACATCGCATATTTTTTCCACAAATAGCAATTCACTATTTTTATGAAATACTTAGTTGAAAATCAGTAAATCTAATATGTAGTTAATTTCATGGTCCTCTTTATTTCCTATTTTTATCTAGAAATATGTATCAAGTTTTAAAAATAGTTAATATTTTTCCTATAAATTTAGATTTTCTATTTTACAAGATCTAGGGCTTTATCACAATTCATTTGAAATCATGGTAACTTATTTTTTCTCACAACTACTTCAAAATAGTTCAAATTGAAAAAAATGTCAAAGGTTTTTTATATTTACGTACATTCAAATAAAAATACCTTTCTTATTTATAAAAAAATCATGTTTTTCCAAAAATAGCAATTTATTATTTTTAATAAATACTAGCATAACTATAAATCGGTAACTCTATTCTGAAATTAATTTTTGAGTTATGTTTATTTACAATGTTTCAACAAAAACATATTTTAATATATTAAAATAATTTTAAAATCTCTCACAATTCATAATTATTTTTTGTACAACAGAATACAACTTGCTTGTCTACTTGGTTTTTGTGTGGTCTAGAGTTTTAGGTAATTTTTTGATTCTAGAAAGTTGCTTATTTCTTGCACAAAAATATTTCACCTTTATTTTTCTTATTTTAGAGAATGTATTCTAATAGACTAAAATCTCCTTTTTACTATCATTATGAGCTATATCGTGTTCTATTTAAAGACATTATGGTGTGAGGGGCTTGCCGCAATACTCATAGCCATTTTATAGAGTTAGTTATGGACTTTAGTTTCCACATACCTCACAATATCTCAAAAATGCCTAGGATACCCTTATTTATACAAACTAGAAAATTATACCATCTATTTGATTTTGTAGTGCACCTGTAAGTGGTTAGCCCTTAGAAGTTACTCTTATCTTACTTTTGAAATTGAGTTTAGTGGGCTATGGGTATGATTCTACCTCCATATTTATTGATATGAAATATTGGGTTGACATTATCCAATGAATGAGCAAGTATCTTTGAGAGCCTACAAATCATTCAAAACCCTTCTAGATCACCCTTTCATCTTTCATTTTTTTTTGCATTTTGTTCTTAATCACTAGATTACCTTGTATATGCTAGATAGCTTGTTACTTTTAATCAATCTTTTTGTATTCACATTAATTTGCATACATTGTGGATAGACATTATGCTTGTAATCCCTTTATTGCTGATTAATTTGAATGGACAAATATAAATCAATAAAAAATTATTGATGATGATGAGTTTGAGCTTCACCAACTTCAAGATGATCTTATTGACACTTGGGAACATACAAAACCCTCTTTGGCTCATCCATTTGACCACTTTATTGGTCTTGTCATATATAAACCTCTTCCTACCTTTTTAAAGCCTCATTTACAAACTTCTTTAGATTCTCCCTTAGAATCCTCTTTAGATCCATCTCTAGATTCCCCTTTGGATTAACCCTTAGACACTCTTTTGGATTTCTCTCTTGATTCCTCTTTACCCACATCGATAGATTCCTCCTCAGGTTCTCCTATAGAACCCTTCTTTGTCACACCCCTTGATTCCTTTATGGATCCTTATTTGATTTTTCCTATAGATTCTTCCTGGGGTTCTCCTATAGAATCATAATTGGTTACATATATAGACTCTTATTTGGAGTCTTCTTTGCTCACACCTATTGAATCCCCATTATATTATCATGTATAACCCTATTTGGTTGATCCCATAGTTTCATCTATAGATCCTACTTCATTATCCACTATGGATATGACCCTAGATCATCCTCATATATCTTCCTTACCACTTTCTCTGGAAGCCATTTTAGAGCACAAAGAAACTCTAAATCCTAAGGTAGATAATATTTATTCTTGTACACCAACCTTCTCTTATTGTTGCTCAAACCCTTCATAATATCCATTCTTACCAAACAAATTCCCACACCTAATGTCTACTAAAGGATGATGTCTACTTTGAAAAAAATTCTTTACCATGTTATCCTAAGGATCAATCCAACACTATTAGTGAAAATATTATCTCTTCTTTACCTACTATAACTAGTATGCATAAATGTCCTAACTCTACTATCTTACCACCCATATTGGAAACTAAAAGCATTTCACCTCCTTCTCCTATTAGCCATGATAAAATTCACCACTATAGTGACTATTATGAGGATTGGTATGATGATGACTATGTCTATAGTGATGATGAGATTACCCCTTCTCTCCCTACTTAAGTGAATTCTCCACCTTCCTTTTCTAATGATGAGAATACACATACCTTTGGTCATGACGGTTCTCTTCTTGCCTTCCAAAATGAAGCATGTGACCAAGAAGATACTATCACTTCCTATGTTACATCTCTTATTTCATCTCTTCAAATTAACTCCATTTTAAAAATTTAATGTATCTCCAACACTAACCATTTCTATAGAAGAGGTACTTTCTAGGCATATTTCTCGCATTTGCAATAATGTACCTATGGATAAGATTAACAATATAACTCAACCCCTAAATGACCATCTTAAAAATATTAAAATCCCTTCCCAAGAGATAGTTTCCTTAATGCATGTTGTAAGGGATTTATAAGAAAAAAGTACACCATTTATCTTTAGAAAGTAAAGCATACCATGCTTGTGTTACTTTTAATTCCATTGTGGGTAACATATTGTGTGTAATATCCTATATTCCGGTTTACCTTATAACTTGAAAACTCCCATATTTCCCATATTTGATGGAAGTGGTTATCCCTACTTGAACATTAAATCCTTTAATGAGTCCATGAGTGGGTATATTGGTAGTCATTTATTGCTACAATTATTCCTTAAAACCTTAATGGGATGTACACTTTTTTGGTTTGAGTCCCTGCCCAGTGGATATTTATCCACTTTTCTTGAGCTATAAGAATCATTTTCAATTCAATATATTCACAATAATGGATTTAAGGTTACTTATGAAAAGCTACCCTCTTTACACTAAGGTCAAAATGAGCAAGCTTGTGACTTTATCTTAAGATTTAAAACTGTTAATTTATTAATTAATATACTGATCCACAGATCTAGAAGTTTAATACAACTTTTGTCAAGGTCCTATTTATCCATTAAAAGAGAAGCTAATTTATAAAACATGTGAATCATTTATAACTATTTATTTTGAGACCTTATCATTGGAAGAGGAATTAGGTCTTGTTACTATTTCCAAACATATGGATGGGTACATTGAATTATTTTAAGATCCTACCCAATCAATCCCACTTAATCAAAAATAACCTATAATTAACACTTATGGTTATTTTGTGCATCATGTTGAATATAAATCAAATCAATTCAATGTGTTATATAAAGGCAAAAAAAATCTAGAATAACTAATTACAAATCTCTTCCACATATAATACAAGCACAACCCATCATTTTTACTCCTAATTAACATTCACATAATATATTTCCTACACTATTGGATAAAAATTTACTTATGTTATGCCCTATTTATTACCATCCTCCACATCATTTAGATAAAATAAAAGGAAAACCATTTTTTAATTTCCATGACATTAATGGACATCGTGATAATGATTGCTATACACTTAGAGACAAGATATATGAACTTGCTAATAAATGACTCTTTTCATTTCAAACAACTCATAACACAATTCAAAAAACTTTTTCAAATTAAAACATTCATAAACATTCTTTTCAATCTCCACATTATATCAAGAGTACAAGTGTTCATATTAATCCTAATTTTTATAAAATCTCTGCCCAAGAAATGTCTCGTAATATAACTATTAAGGCACCCACTCAACAATGGATTCCCAAACCAACATAATTAAAATTTGAACATAATACATTACATACACATGTTAAATTAGATAATGCAAACATAAGCACTAAAATAATAGATCCATATGTTTTAATTTTATATCCATCTAGTTGGTAAGTTCACATTCCAAACAATTCCATAAATAACAAAATACACTAAGGCAAATAACATAAAGTGTCAACATCTTGTATAAAATGCATAATTTAAATGTCCATATAATATAAACTCATAATCAAATGTTATACATATAAAATTACTAACATAAAATCAATAAATAATCAACCTTTGGCCACTAATTATCAAAGCATAATCAATATTTAAACCACTATAATCTACTAAGGGTACTTAAGAGGTTGATGTTAGGAATAAATATAGAAATCGACGTAGAACAATTTCACAGAATCATAATAATATATATAAATAGAGATGTAGAAAGAGTAGAATTAAAATGCACAACAAGAAGACTAAATTTAATGTGGTTCATCCTATGTGGGCTACATCCACCAAGAAACACTTGCTTACATTTTATTACAAGCCACGAGAGTACTATAGACACTAGAAAAATGTGCACTTGTAGTTTTAGATGTCTGAAAGCCTTTGGCCCACCTAACCCTTATTAACCCTTAACTGATCCCCTCTTAACCTAACCAAGTCACTGTTCTGAATCACTATTCAAAAGTACTATTTAAAATCACTATTCAAAATCACTATTCACTATGGGACCTACTATCACTATTCATGGTGACATGGCATGTGACATGGCAAGGTGACATAATGGTGATATGTAAAGTGATATGGCAAGTGACATGGCTTGAAATTGAGGTGGCTTGAAGTGGGACATCATACCCCACTTGGGACCCTCATCCAAGATGCCTAATGATATCATTAAGCATCACAAGGGTCCCCCTTCAAAGTGTGGTGAATTTTTCCTCATGGGGCCATCATCCAACATGTATTTTTGTCCCCATGCATGAAAATGGCCTTCAAAATGATGTTTCCACTTGTTAAGTGCTTTGAAAAGGATAAATGGGCATTATCTCCACCCATTTTGGACTCATTAGCAAGGTGGGAGACAAACCAATCAAGTGGGAGACCCATTAGCTAAGTGGGAATCCCACCACCCTTATCTCATGACTCACTTACCCACCCACATGGAAAATGGCACCACATTTGTGGGGTACCTTCTTAAGTGCTTGGGGTAAGACAAGAAAGCAAGGTAGAAAGTCTCTTGGACTCATTTGGGGCCATGGGCATTGTCCACTAGTTTTGACAATATATGCAAGGTGGGAGACACACCAATCCAAATGGGAGACCCATTAACCAAGTGGGAATCCCACCACCCTTATCCCATGACTCATTTATGAGACCACTTAGAAAATGGTGACATATTTCACTGTTCCCTTATTTTGGCATGTTTCTTAACATCAAATACTATAAATATGACCCTCCCCTTCACCCATGGGTTAAGTTGGTCTTTGGTGGAAGCATTTCTTCTTGCAGGTTTAGTTTCACTTTTGAAGGAGGTCATAATCTTGGAAGAAAAGAGCTCAAAAAATGAAAATCTATATGATTTACAAGCCAACATCATCAACAACAAAGTTTCTTCAAGGTAACCTTGTTTGTTTAGTAATTTCATTTTCTTATTCCCCCTTGCCTTCTCTTTTCTTGACCTCCAAACCAACCCCTTTGCCTTCTTCTTCTCTTAACCTCTAAACCATAACCCCTTTACCACTTTTTTTACCATTTATCATTTACCCCTTTTCCATCTTCAAACCTCTTGACCATTTAACTCTTTTTGACCACCTTTACCTTTTTGATCATTTGCCTTTTATCCTTTTGACCATCTTTGCCCTTTACCTTCTTGGCACCTTGACCATATTTACCCTTTTACCTTCTTCACCCTTTATCTCTTGAGCACCATTTTCCATTTACCCCTTCTTGACCATCTTTACCATTTATCTCATGAGCACCATTTGTCATTTACCCTTTTGACCACTTACCTTCTTTACCTTCTTAACCATCTTGTCCATTTACCATTTACCTTATTTTTTAGCATTTTAGCATTCAACTTAATGTTTATTTGTTAAAGCATTAGAATTTATAATAAAATTATTTATTTCATTGGAATTAAGTACTTTCATTTATGTTATGCAACTTTATTATTAATCTTTATTTCATCAAACATTAATTTGTCTTAACGATAGACTGACAACCTCTAATTAAGTTCACACTTCTTGGATCTAGATTGCTAGAAAATCCACCCATCTATCTAACTAACAATCCCCTTTGTTCATGCTTTCTTATTATAGGTTATTCCTCCCTAGCCAAAGAGAAGTTCTCACATCAAGTTTGGATTCGATGCACACACTTTCTACCAAGTTTTTCTACACACCCTTTATTTTAGTTTTATCTCTTTCTTAAGAAAAGTAAAAATTTAGAGTAAAACAAGTACAAACCACTCTCAAATCAATATTCTCATTATTACAATGCATAAATATTGTTTGGATATGCGCTCAACAAACCCTCCTAAATTCGCACATGAATTCACACACTCTATTCTTCCTTCTCAAATCCTTTTTCTCATGATGTATTTATTACCTATGAAATATCTATCTATACATAATACATCAACAAAGTGGTATTATAAAATAATGGGTACCAAAAACATGGGTAAAGTCAACCCAAAAATAGTTTTGCATTAAAGGGCATCCAATTTTTTTTTGGGGTGTTACCGCTCTTGAACCCCAATGAGAATAAATATAGAGTATACAGTACATTTAAAATGTATAGTATTTGAAAATACATTTTAATTTAGAAATAGACTCCACAACACAATAGTCAAGGCATCCACTGCACCATGTGACCTAGACTGTGAGATAGCTTGAGCCTCATTTTTTTTATCTCTCTCTTGGTGAGTTGTAATCACCCTATAATTTAATATGCTCTAAAAATATGTTTTGGCTCAACTTTATATTGGATATAGGTTGAGGAATCTACTATCGAGATAACTCTACTTATAAATAGTCTTGTTTGATCACTAAATCATCTCACTCCACCTGAATCTCCTCCATTCTATCAATTACATGCACATATGTTAAATTAACAATCGTAGCGCTATCAAACAATGGAGCATGTGGTCTTGCCATATCAACTTGCTCCACAAGTCCTTCAGGAATGACATTATCTTGAACATGCCTAGTAAACACATGAAGGGTATCATCTATTACCAAGGGAAAATACTCATCATCACCTATATAAAAATCAAAACATTACATTATCATATCACCTATATCCTATCACAATATATCAAAAACACATCTTATAATTATACTTACCACCTTCACCTTTTGTTGCTAGAGCTACTCCTGAGTTATTTTTTGGGTTGTTTCTACTACAACTAGAAAAAATGTGCCCACCTATATTGCTACCACCATCATATATAGGCATCAGTATAACCAACATCATCCATGTCTCTAATCTCAATAGCTTCATCCCTCTCATCTGTAGTAAAGGATATAACTCCATTACTATAAGACAAGCTCGTTCTCATGCTCTCATAGGGGTTCTCACTGATCGAGCCCATATCACTAGTTTTAGGATCACTCCCTACTCTATCCCAAACTAGTGTATAATGCGCTCAAATTAAAATCACTCAAATATTATCAAAAATCAATCATGTAGCCAATAACTAACTCTAATACATTATAACTGCACAACATACTCCTCCCACCCCTCAAAACCTCAATATGGGTGCCATATGATATCTATTGGTTTTAACTGATCTAACGTCTAATAACAATCCATCATACTAATGTGTGTCACCTAACCATTACTATTCCATCTCTATGCATACATTTGAGGGTGGTCCCATCTAGAAATGGGTATCCAAATTGGTTTGATCAATGATATGTGCTCATATCCCCAATAATACAATAACATGGTTGACCCTACACCTCCACCATATCCCTCTCAGGTAAACCTATGTAAATATCTATGAAAATGGTACAACATAGTACAACCACAAGAATATTGAGTATCGTGCTCTTAAATATTCCACACAATATTAATCATATGGTATGAAGTATCCACACCACCTTCATCTATAGTAACAAAAGTAGTTTTAAAATCACATAAGAATTTCTATAATCACAAAAATGCTGACACAAAATTATCATATAATAATAATCTGTACTCTCCTATAACATATCCATCACCCTTGACATGCCCTATCATATACTGATACACCTCATCCACACTAAATTTCATCTTAGTGATAACCCAAACACCACCTATCAACAATCATAAAATCTACCATACATCCTTTAAGGTGACAATCATCTCCCTTGTGGGTAATCAAAATGTATAGGTATCTGAATCCCACTATCCTACCAAAGTGGTCATATTATTCATATCATATGACATGAGATCTAATTGTCCAATATCTCTTAATATTTCCTTCTCCACAATTGTCATCTTGGCATTTGATAGGGGTAATCCCTTCACTGTCTCCATAATGTGTCCTTAGTCAAACTCTTTGGCTCTTAAATAATTGTGCAAACATAAATTGCATTTGAAACAACAAACTTTGAGACATCCATTAACATTAAAATAAAAAAATAATATTTAGTTTTTAATCAAATAAGTTCATGGTACATCAGACTATAGAGGAGATAAAATCACAATCTAGGGACACTATCATGGACACGTCTACACTAATTGAGACAAATATGTGACGACCTCAGACAAGACCAGGCATAAATGGATAATAATGAAAAAGTAATTAAAATACATAAAAATATAAATTTTGGAAAATTTTCAAAAATAATAATGATAAGGGCTTCAACACTCACTAATCCTGGTTTGGAATCTGTTTATACCACAACTCAAACTCACTTAAACCATGTTAGTAGAAGGGCTCTTGTCTAAGACATTTTTATTCTATTACTAAATTTTTTGAATTTTTTTAATGATTAGGTTAAATTTAAATTAACCTTTAATATTTTTCAAAAACTATATATATTCAAACAAATAAAAAAAATAACCTAAGCTACATTATAGCCGATAGGGTCCCCCCTAATTGCTCATTATCTAGAGTTCAACTTATGATATCTTTCATGATATTCATCTGAATAAAATATTATTAGATTTGTTAGAATCTTGATGGTGTGCTCTTCTATACTATATCATTTTTGATATATTTATATTATGTTCCAAATTATAAATAATATGCACTATCATTTATCCAAACACTCTTCGCCATATCACTATCTCCTTTCAAGACAATGCCTCATTAATTTCACCCCTTGCCTCAAAATGGGGGAAGCATATCAAAATCTATGTACTCAAATGGATTACTGTCTTTATACACAAGATGACACTTATAAAAAAATTAACATGTATAACAAATCAAAACTCTACATAATCTTTGGGCACATGGATCCCATTTCATAATCATATTTTGTCTCAAAAGCAAACATATTCAATACAAGAGCAACATAATAAAAATCACATGGGGCACAAAGTTGATTCATATTATTCCTATTTGTGATATTACAAAATCATAATACAAGTCGTAGGGAACATGAATTTGGTTCATGTTCTCCCTTCTATAAAATTTCAAAATAGCAAGTACTACTATTTTTCAAATAAAGCAATCAATTTTCCAAATAAACAAATTTTAAAAAAATTACAGTTCAAATATAGGTCCATCTTTAATAATGTGATTTATTTTTTGTAAGTGGGCCAAAGTCCAAGATTAGTGATGCTTCATGCCTTGGTTATACTTTTAATGAACCATGTATTGGTTCCCTCTTTATAGTTTAGCAAACCATATGTTGGTTCCTTCTTTTTTTTTCCCATTTGAGTATAGTCACACTCAATGGTTAGCATTTTTACTTACTTTAAAACACTCCCCATAGGTGAAATCATATTTATCAATCAAATCAAAATCTTCACTCCTAGATACTTGATCACTCTTAGCATCACCTTGCATATTAGTACATTTATGGTTTGGTGACACCCAATTACTTACAAACTCCACCTCTTACCACTTTCAAAATTTCTTGTTCTCCCTGGCCAAGAGGAAAACAAATTTGAAAGCCCCCATTTCACCACTTGGGTTATCTAATCACCCAAAATAATCAACACCACTATTAATTCAAAATGTGTTTTAATAATCATCTAAAAATGACACTTGAGTGCTAAGAGTGACTTGAGACCACCCATACCTAGCTTAGCCCTAAACCTATCTTAGGGCCTATTTAGACACTTATTTAACCTTCATGTGGATCACATGCATCTCTAAACATCCTTAAAGTAGTCCCAGACCCTCACATTAGCATCATGACCCTTACTGCCTCAAGTTATGCCACCTAGACACTAGCACCATAATTTAGACAGTCATGTCAATGGTGTTAGTGTCCTAGTTTGGGTGTTATTTTCCTTTTCTTACCTTTGGCCACCAATGGATATCTTTTCAAAATAATAATCACCTTGGGTTGGCTTATACCTCTTTTAAGACACACATAAGCACTAGAAAAATATATATACATGATTTTTGTCCCATTATTTAGTAGATGGAAGTCAAATGCAAATAACACAAACTAACTTAGAACAAGGTGTGCAGAATCAAAGTTATCAATCCCTATTCTACCTTACTTCTACATATATCCATCTATAGTAATCTAAAGATTATAATACTCAAATTTTTAGTCTCAAGCTCCACTCAAAATCACTCAAACCAACATTCATACTAGCTTCACTTGTAATTATACCAACACTTAAGTGGGGATAACTACATTGAGCTTGATCCCTCCTTAGAGTATTGGTATATGGTAAAATCTCATCACAATAGGGTGTTGAGGATTTATAATGTACCCCACTAACATCACACTTTTCTATTTGTGCCAATCGGATGCCCTAATAACATGGAGGGTTAGATTTTTCAATATAAAATCAATTAAAATAGGTCATCGATAGGGAATCAGATCTCATGCACATGTGCACTTAGAAGCATGAAATAGTTCTGCACAAAGGACACTAGTGTCATTAGTGCCACTATCTAATTAGGGCATTATTATTGAGAAAGGGTTTTGACACCTAGATCCTATTTGCAACACTTAAATCATCCCTTGTCCTAGTTTATAGCCTCCAAATCTCTAATCTCAATCAATTTCTACCTAATTACTTGTTTACATTATTTATTGTTATTTTTAGAAAAGTCAAACTAAATCAAGTATGTTACAAATCACTAGTTGTATTTATAGCATATTTTTACCTTGATTTACTATACCCATCCCCTTTAACAATCTATGGCTTACACTCGATAACCTTAAAAAGTTAAATCATTTGGTTAACTAAACTTACTTTTAATATTTCTCAAACCCTTGCCCTAGATGCTATTAGGATTTATATCCCTTTGTTTCCTATTTTTATTGTTCATGTTAGTGTTTTTAGACCTGATATATTCTACCCTAGCATTCCTCTTCCAATTTCCATTGTCAAATTTCATGGATAAAGAAGATTATTTTATTCATCCTCATCTCCAAAAGGGTGATAGTTAATTTCCCTCTAAATAGGTACATGATATCACTCCTACACAAGGTGAGGTATCCTATACTATTATTTCAAATGTTTACACTCAGCCTATCCATCCTTCAAATCCTTCCCTTTTCATATCTTGTGTACAGGATGTGTGCATATATTTTAATCAAAAGTAACTAGGATTTGCACTTGTGAGACTCTATGTGATAAAATTATTAGCATGAGCAAGTTAATTGTATAATTTTAAACTCAAAACAATTATTACATGAAAAATTACAACATTGGAAAATTAGTTCACAAGACAAAATCCTCTAGGGCACACTAATGTAAATCATGTATATGCATTTTCACCTACTCAATTTGTGGCAAGAAATGTTACATTTCAAAATAAGAAATCAAAATAAAGTACATCTACAAATAGTGATTCAAAGATCATTCAAAGATCAAATAGAAGTTCAAGTGAGATTTTAAGGCAAATGATTAAATCTAAGTTGATCTCTCTACCTCCTTTACACCTAGTAAGGAGATACAGATATTATTATGCATACCATAGAATGCATGGTCATCACACATATTCATGTTTGGCATTAAAAGAGAATATACAACACATCATTGTTAATGAGGAACTTATAAACGATAAATCAGTTAAGCAATCCATAGTGATACGGGAACATATTCAAATAGGGTCAAATTCATAAATAGTATAAAAGCAAATACCAATGTATAAATCAGAACAATAAAAGGTTCATGAAGCAAAATGAGAGAAAGAAAAAATACAAAAAGCATAGGTAAAATAAATAAAATATATAAATATACCTCTCCAAAATGATGTCTCACTTTAAAATCAAAATGGGTTTCATCTAAATTATCTACAATAGTTTGATTATTAAGGTTAAGGGTTGGGAAAACATACCTAAGGCATCATGACTCATATTTTATTAGTTGATAATGTTGGTCAACAAGGCTTAGGATTTATTGAACATCCTAAGGCAAATCATTCATAGATATAATTTATAAAGGCAAAATATCCAAATACAAAAGAAATGTTAGAAAAAGAGCAAGAACTTAAGTTGTAAATTTAAGATAATGCTAAGCCAACATGCATTCTCAAAAGAGGATTTATAGAAAAAGAGCCTCCAAAGCACCATATGCCTACAATAAGCACAATTTTAAAGGGAAAAGTCACAATTAATATTTCAAAGCATAATTTAGAAAGGTTAACTCCACAGTATGAGGCAGTTCTCTATGTTCATCTAAATATAATAAAAGTCAACACTAGCATTCTAGGTTATTATGATTATTATGATGTTGAAAATGAATATTAATAAAATTCATATTATATCTCAAATTAAATACTTCATATCAATCGCACTACATGAGAGGTTAACATTCCTATTTTTGACACAGACCAAATTGATAGTGAGTCTCCCATAAAAATCATTGATTAGTGGTCATATAAAATATAAAAACTAGTAACTTGAACATGATTAATGACTCAAAACCCTTAGGTCCCTCTTGCTTGATCTCATGACCCTCATAGGCATCATTTTAATTGATTCTCAATCATCTGTAGCCTTCCAGACCTGGTCCCAGTTAAGCTAGACTCCTTTTTTATGATAAATCAACCCCCCAAGGTCTTATCTACTCAAGACAAAAACGCCACACTAGGTCTATAACACCGGTGCCACTCCTATCTATTTTCATCACTCTTGCTAAAGTCCATTTCTATCCCCAATGGTCAATTTATTTTGATTCTCCATCCTTCTCCTTATCATCTTAATGCGAGCACATTCAACCCATGACCAATAAATCCCTATAAAAGCCTATTCAAAGATCATTTGGAAAGGGTTGGCAATTATCACTAAGTAAGCAAGAATACAAGCAAGACTACTCAAGTAATCTTCCATATTCTCTACATACATCTAGTCAATACACTTACAAGCTTATTCAAATCCTTACACCAATCCCTAGCCACCTCAAGTACATCTAGTTTAGCATTTTGCATATTCATACACTAAATTACATAAAGCACACCAAGTGGGAGAACTACATATGGCTTGATCCCTCTTCAGAGTATTGAGATGTAAGCAACGTACCCACATAAATGGTGTGGATACATGTCCAGTGAATCTTACACACACTAACCCTCCCCTTTTTCAAAATTGGTCAGAGCACGATGGAGTATAGGGTTTAAAGAGAAAATCTACTCTACAAGGAGCTCTATAAACTTCCAACTATCAAAACTTCATGGATAGGGTCACACAAACCTGATGAACAAAACTGAGAAAGCTCAAATCCTTAAGACAACAGTGATAGAGGTGGACTATAACACTGATGCCACTCCTATCCAATCATAAAACAAAGGTCAGATCTTAGTTTGTGGTAGTGTCCTAGTCTTGCACAGTGAATCTTAGACCTTGTCTCAACTGTATCAACTAGTTTCTAGCTAAGTCTTATTTTTTCTATCTTATTACTATTTTTAGAAAGGTCAAAATTGTAATTCAATTTAAACAAATCAGTAGCTTAATTATTACATATTTATTTACTGATTTTACTACTTAGACCCTTTAACTAAATCAGGAAAAATACAAAAATTTCCAAAACTATTAAATTATTTAGTGAACTTGACTTACTTCGTTTGCGCATAAAACCCTAGAAACCCTAGGGTAAATTTCCTACAGATTTTTCCTATATTTTTTTAATTTTTTACTTACATAATAAAATAAAAAATTATCATTAAATTTTAAAATTTCATAGTAATTTTAAAATAATTTTCTTTCAAACCCTATTTGCCCATATTAGGTCCCGATATTTTCCTAGTAATTTTTCTATAATTTTTTAATTTTTTACTAGCATATTAAAATAAGAAATTCGATTCAAATTTCAAATTTTAGTAGTAATTTTTTTAAATTATTTTTTAAAACCCTAGTGGCACATACTAGGTCCCATTAAATCACAAAGTTTCTAATAATTTTTTTATTTTTTACTTGCATATTGAACTCAAAAATTCACTTTAAATCTCAAAATTTCATAGTAATTTTCAAAATAATCATCTTTCAAACCCTAGTTGCATACACTAAAGTCCTATTGCTTTTGAGATATCACCTTACATTCTAAAATTAGATTTCGAAAATGGATCTCACTTACAAATTTTTTCTTACATTTCTTGATAAAATTAAGGAGACCATGATTGGTCCTATTATGTACATGAATGATGAAGTTTACCATATGTTGATACAAAGCTTCATTCTTTGCATTTCTTGCTTGTTTTTCCTAATATGGGATGATATAACGAAAGTTATTATTAAACATAGTAAGATCCCTCTCCTTCAAAGCAAATTTTGTTTATATTTAATACAAGGTTTCATTAATTACTTTCTATATCGCATGTGGAAAAAAATTCAAGTTTATCTTGCTAAACACATCAGAAATATCATAACACATGTCAAAGTTTTTTATGCATTCATGCACAATTTCATGCTCTCTATCGCTGGATTTCTATCTCTCATATGGAAAAAATTTCAAGTTTGTCTTGGTACACATATTAGACATATCATAGCACATATAAAAGTTTCTTATGCATTCATGCACAATTTCATGCTCTCTATCCCTGGCTTTCTATCTCTCATTCGAAATGCTTTATATACACATATTGTTATACAACTTATAACTCCAATTTCATGCATTTCATCCCACATACATGATTTCTACCTAGATGCATATAATTCTTTTTCTACTTGTATGTTCAAATTACAACAATATAAATGAAATAGAATTAAATTTCCAATGCATAGTTGAAATGATCAATCTCATGTTTTCACTCTACTTTATCATCTCAAACAATGATAAAAGAATGCCTAAATGATAACTCTCTTACTCTTACTTCTCATATTTCAAATGAAACTAATGCATGCACTCCATTCAAGGATAACATAGATGCACATAGTATTCTAATTTCACATGATAGTTTATTACATATTAGGAAAGAATTTCCTTCTCCTCCTCTCCCCCAAGAGGGTGATAGCTACTTTCCCTCTAACCAGGTCCATGCTATCACCCCTAAAAAAGGTGAGGTAGCCTATACTATTTTTCCTAATGCATACATTTAGCCTATAGCTTCTTCAAACCCTATTCAACATATGTGCTTACATGTTCAATCAGAAGCAACTAAAGTTTGCACTTGTGAGACTTTAAGGGATCAAATCACCAGTATGAGCAAGTTAATTTCAGATTTACAAACATATAATCAACTATTAAATAAAAATATCACAACATTGGAAAATTATATTATAATACAAAATCCTCAAAGGCACCCTAGTGTCAATCATGTATATGCACCTTCACCTAGTCAATTGGTTGCAAGCAATGTTACATATCAAAATTAGAAATCACATCCAAGTAACTCTACAACTAGTGATTCAAAAATCATTCAAATATCAAATAAGATTTCAAGTGAGGCACTAAGGGAAATGATTAAATCTAAGGTTATCAAACTACCTCCTCTACATCTAGTGAGAACATCCAAATATTATTGTGCATATCATATAATGCATGGGCATCACACAGATTCATGTTTGGCATTAAAAAAATAGATATAATAGATAATTGCTAATAAGGGCCCTATACAAGGTAAATCAATCAAGAAATCCACAGTGACATAGGAACACATTCATAAAGTGTCAAATTTAGAAACAATACAAACATGGTGACCAAAGCATAACTCAGAACAACAAAAGGATCAAAAATCAAAATCAGAGCAATAAATAGTACCACAAGCATAGGTAAAGCATGAAAAAGATGCAGATCTACCTATCCAAAATCAAGCTCAATTTTTAAAGCAGTATGGGTTTGGTCAAAAATATTTACAATAGTTTGATTATCAAGGTCAAGGGTTGGGCAAGCATGCTCAAGGCATCACTACTCCTATTCTAACAATTGATAATGTTTGTCACCAAGGTTTGGGATTTATTGAACATCCTGAGGCAAATCATTCATAGACATAATCTATCAAAGGAAAATATCTAGATACAACAAAAGTCAACACTAGCATTCCATTGGTCCAAAAGTAAGATGATAATGATGAGTGAAATAATATAGGTTAATATGATTTCTAAGATACCAACAATAAACCCAAATATTCAAAATCATATTCATAGTCATTCCCTCATGCCTCAAAATCATGCATGATTCCTTTGTTTGATATAAGACACAATGATAGGGAGTCTCCCATGAGACTCATCAATTAGGATCGTCTCTCCTCAACCTAACTTGTACATAGTTTCTTTTTGCTTACTTGTACATAGTTCTTTTTTTTTCAAATTCTTGTACATAGTCTTCCTGTGATTGATTGTACATAGCTCATAACATTTAAAAATACAAAAACAATATAACATATCAAAAACACAAAAGCATTCAAATAATTTAAAACACCAAAAATATTTCAATTGTATGCATCATCCATGCTTTACATTTCTACTATCATGCTAGACTTACATTTATTTTTCTATGTAATTATTTCTCTATTTATCTACATTACCATGCTTCACTTGATCTTATTTGAGTGTGTGCAGTGACATCCAACTCTTTGATCGCTTCACTCTACCTATTAAGGGGGCATCCTAATTTTACATCAAGACATACATCGATATACATACCTACTGGGAGAATCTTCTACATGACTACACCATCCATGCTATGTCATTCCTACACCACACACTCTAGTTATCATGTTGATGTACATTACTTACTAGCTTACATAGATTACTCTATCAACACTCACTAGTATATATCACTTATGTATTTCTTAGCATATACCTAGTATTGTACTAACATATCTTGCATAATTTCCCTCTTTCTTTGATTAAGTTAGATGCAATTGTATTTCTAGTTTTTACATGCTTTCTTTTCTTGCTTAGCATAGCTAGATATTATTGCATTTCTCAGTTCCTGATTGTCTCATGTATGTGCCTTAGGACATTTGCCAATGTCCTTTGCTTTTATGTCTTGTGTGTGCCTTAGGATGTTTACCAATGTCTTTTACCTGTACTCTTCTAAGTTATTGTGGATTCCACACCAACCTTGCTTGTTTCAAATTGTATGTGTATGTGCCATTTGAACATGCCTTGTATGTGTTGACCATATTTGACTTTTAGGTCAAATTGGGGCACCCCTAGTAAAAAAATTAATTTTTAGGCATATAAGGGGTATAATTTATTGTAATGAGATGTTTTATAAGTCATTTTTTGTCAATTAATGTTGTAGTAGCTTTGGTCAATTAGTTTCTAGGTCTATTTATCATTTTGGATTATTTTAAGGGTAAAAAATAGTGCATTTAATGATTTGTATGCTTTTTTTGAGAAATTTGAGATTATAAAAACATTATTTAATGTCCCATGTGTCCTTATAATTCTTTAAAAACTTAAATAGCTGAAAATATTATAGGTTGTTTAGATAAAAGTCAATTTTCCTAAAGAAATGGAAGCAAATAGCACTTGTACGGCCTCTTTGGGAGGTGTGGCACTTATAAAATGGTGAAAAGTGTCTATTTAGCCCCTCCAAAATAACTTCCACACTTATTTTCTTTGTAAGTGCCATTTTTTTCCAAAACCATTCTACTATATTTTTGCCCTTCTTGGCAGATTAAAGTGACACTCAGGTTTTTACTTGGTACAATCAACACAAGGGATTTCAGGTCAAACACTTAAGGGAGGTGATATTAAACTCAGTTATATCCATTTTAATATAAATAAATTTTATTTTTGTCAACCATGCTTTATGAACCATCTATTTTAAGTTCAGCTTCCAAAACTACCTACTAATCTGTGCACCCTATCGATTTTCTCTTGGTTTGAACAGCTCCATATAAACTAGTTGCTCATATTTTCTCCAGAGGATTATTTATATTTATCCTTACATATATAATGATTTTTTAACATTTTAATATATTTTTATGAGCAAATTATCCCAATTTTTTAGACTGGTCCTTTCTGTGTTGATTGGCAATTTTCCTTCATTTTTAGGAACTCCATGTTTTTTCATAGATTCATATGGATATGATAGTTTCATTAAAAAAAATTCAAAATTATCTTAACCTCATTTCACTTTAAAAACTCACTTTCAAATCAAATATTCTAGGATTTGCAGTCATGTGTAACTTGCCTTTCAGTTTGCCATGAATATGCTCACATACAGTTGCTTGAAGGAGAATTTCACATTGAATGGGATGTGTTATTTCTTGTTGTATATCCATGATAGTGTGAATATTCTTTTGGGAGTATCAAATTGAGTTTATAACCTATTTAAAGGTCAAATTTTATGCCATTACACTAATCTCTCACTGTCTACCTGCATTTAACTCAAAGTAAGCACCTTCAAGTGGTGCTAACAGGGCATACAAGCACCTTTTGAGGTGTGAAATCAAAGTATGAATCCTTATTTTGGATATTGATATGCTAAAGGGACTATGGTATGTTTTTTTAAGGATTAAATTGGAAAATAAGGGTTGGAAACCACTTTCAAAAGGCCTAATGACTGATACAAGGATGTTTTCCCTGAATGGGCAAAATAGACACCCAATGGGTTTTTATAAACTTCATAAAACATGCATACAAGGTGTTCTAAACATATAGTTTGATATAAATCATTTCCCCTAGTATGGAGAAGGATTATGCTAAGTTTGGGAGGATGTTGACAAGTGAAAGTTGGTCATTTGAGATCTCAAAGTTGCCAATAAAACATTGTTTTCCTTCAATATCATCTACAGGACTGTGATCCAAATAAGGTATTTCCCATCCAAAAGTGGAAACTCATTTTGATACCATAAGTATGAATGTTTCATAGGGTAAAGGTGTCATCCATGGTCTAAATAATCACCATGAAAGAGTAGCACCTTGTGTTTTGACTCCTTAAGCTTGTTCCCAGTTTGTACACTGTGTATATGAGCACCTACAGCTGGGTATGCACATAATGATTTAAGCTTGGGGTATTAGTGAGGTTATATCCCTTTCAAGGTGAATACAAATATGATCAGATGTTAATAGGTTTCCAATCTCTAAGGAGGGTCTTGAAGAAACATGACCAGAGTCTTTCTAGTAGGAAAAGGTCATCTACAACCAAGGGTCCAATACATAGGCCTTCACAGTCTCAAGGAAAAGCTCATTTTGGGAACCCAAGTACATAAAAGGGTTAAAAGTGAATTTAACATGATGTCATATCATATGAACACACTCTTTAATTCTATTATGACATCTATGCACCCTTAGCAATACATTCCAAGATTATATAGACCTCTTAAGGCCCTAACATCACCTACAGCCCTGTATATGAAGATATAGGTAGTGAGTTAAGAAGAGGGTATTATTGGTGATAAAGAGGCTATGTTTGGTAAGGATTGGAATAGAAAAGGTGGAAAATTAACTCCAGAGGACTCTAGATAAGTTTGTAGACATTTTCTAAACCTGTTTCATGACAAAACAACAACATGATCATCTAGCAGGGGTTAATGTCATAACATGGTAACACAATCATCTTTAAGCAAGAAGTATGAGTATATGTGAATGAATGGATGAATAAGAGTATGTATTATTATTATAACCTCATGAAAACCCTAAAACAACATTACAAAGACCTGGATTCATATAAGTATACCTCCTCACACAGTCACAATCAAGACAAATGTGCTTAGTTGTAGCTAAGGGTGCGTGAGAGAAGATTCATAGTGAGGTAAAGTGATGAATGATCTATAAAATTATACACCATGGTTTTTTAATCTTGTGTACACTCTCATTATTTAAGATAAATCAAATAAGAGCCTAAAAAGATGCAAACATAATCCACTTTGACATTTCTTGCACACAGTCTTCTACCTAGGAATCAGTCTTGGAATTTGAAGTTTTGAGGGGTCATATGAGATGACCAAGATCTGAATTTTTGTATATAGGGTAATTAATACCTATATAAGCTCATAAAATGATTTTTTTTCCTAGACAGATAGGGGAAGTACCCCCTATTTTGTCTCAGATAGGGGGTACTTCCCTTTGAGCACAAAAAGGTAGTTTTGGTGAATGATGTATAAAAGATGAACTAGGAGATAAGGGAACCTAGTTTTAAGGTGTGTGGAGTTGTTTTACATCCAAAAAAACCTGAGATACCAAGTAAGAAAGAGGGAAGTGAAACAGGTTAGCCTAAACTACAAAGGTTGCAGTCATGTATGATAGGCATTTCTAGGCCTAAAGGACCAAATAAGAGAACAAAGGCACTTTTATCCCTAAGAGTGATTTATACATTGTTTTATCATGTGTATGGGATGATTACAAGAATATTTTATCTATTTGGATGCAAATAAATCTATCATAAGTCATTCTAATCTCAAAAGTGCATGTAAACGTACTAGGTAAAGATAAGGCCTAGTGAGAAAAGAGGAAGTCATTCATAATTTTGATTTTACACATGGTTTGAAACATATTTTACCATTTTATTTAGGTCATTATAGAGTATTTAAATATTTTTTAGAGCAAAGGAAACCTTGGAGAAGCCATTTTTGACTCAAAAACCCATCGAGCCTATTGAAATGAAGGAAGCAAGCTCGATAGGCTAACTTAGAATGCTCACAAATTTCATGAGGCATTGTATGGATGCCAAAGAAGTTAAAGGATGTTATTAGGATCTAATAAGACTGCTTTTTCAAAAAAAAATTGTAGGATAGACATCCAACTTTTATGAACCAACCTTAAGAGTGGAAATAGGCTTAAAACCCTATTAATCCCTTAGCTAGGACCAGTTTGAGAAAATGGAGTTGTATAGATACTAAATTGAAATATTTATTATATGTTGTATATTAATCCTTTAGGATACTCCAAACCAAGATGAGTAGTACAGATTTGTATGGATGGGGATAGAAATAGGGTTTCTCTCACTAATTTGTGTGTTATGCAGGATATAGGAAGATTTAAGAGACAAAAAAAGTTTGGATGGAAGCTTAAAACTTAAGATAACTTAAAATATTCATTTAATTCCATGAAACAACTTTTAGGTTTCCCAACCAGGTGATTCAACTCAGCTAGTCAAAATTGGCACATTACACAAGTTAGGGAGAAGTGTGAAAAATTCAAGTGGATAGCCTTTTAAGGTTCCCCTAATGATTAAAATGACATTGCGGATCTTGAAACATGTAACCCATTATATTTTATATATTTTCATGTAAAATTGAAGGCATTTTGGAGGCCAAGTGTGCAAGGTGAATAGAAGAGCAGTTTTATGGACAACAGATAATGATGACCCACTTTCAAAGGTTTTCAAAGGACCAAGCATGAAACCAATGAATGTAGAGGCATAAATTATGTCCCTACCATTAATACCAATCATTAAACCTGGTCCTCATTAGTTATAGAACATTCAAATAGCTCCAATCATGAAGGCAATTTTCTAAGCTAGTTAAGGAGTTTTCTTGCCACTTTTCATGAAGTTTATGACTTGGATTTACACTTGTAGCTCCTAAAATTGCATGGTTCATACCATAAAATCTTAACATTCACAATTAACTCCTTGGATCATCTTGATAAGTGTTCTTGTGACCCTTGGACTTCTCTTCTTTTTTCTCTCATAAGTTCTATAAGAACTAGCCATTTTGGCATTACAGGGATGATCCACCTGAGTATGGAAAATCCATTATCATTTATATACCTTTTGATCAATAAAATGACTAAGTGTTACCTCTTCCATGACTTTTCATAGTGTGCTTTACTTGAATGTGGATCTTTCTTAGTGAAGACTACGGATTCCTTAACAAGTTGCCACATTCTCTCACGTATTTGCAGCTTCTTCTTCCAAGGCATGTGATGTGTTCCAGTAAATGTAAAAAGTATAAATGATTTAGTCTCTTTATTAGTGCCCTTATAATCCTCTTGTATAGTCCTCCTAGCTTTGCACATTCATCCATAACCCCACAATGTAACATCAATGCAAGAAGACATAGATTGGAGAGTGTATGTTTAGTTGTCCTTGATTTCAAGTGTAATATGCATATGGTTGGATGTCATCAATCTATTTGGTGTATAACCTTCCTTAATTTAGTTTTATTTCATTTATCTCTCTTCCTTTTCACCCCCAAAATTTATTTGTAGGTTCAATCTTAAGTGGTACATCAAGGGAGCTAACCCTATCTAAAGACTCGCCTCATTCCTTAGGCTGCCCACAAGCCTAGAGATGATTACATTGTGCCACTTAGATGAAGAAAGATTTGCATCTCCTCAAAGGGTACAAATCCAAATGACAATAGTATGCTTGCTTTATAGTATGAGTGACATGTGCCCATGACCCTTGTTTGTTTGGCCCTTTGGCCACTCTTGTATGTTTCTTGCCTTATGTGCTTGCTATTTATTTACTTCTCATTGTTTACAATACCATGATCCATATCATGCATTCTTATTGATTTCTTAGATGCCATGATGGACATCATACCTCATCCCTCCATAACAACTGACAACTAACAACTAGCTAGATTTCTAGTTCTAGTTTAGTAAATTGCACATGTTATTAAATTTTTATATCTATCTATTCATACCCATGTTGATCTAACATTATCTCATTACAAACCATGCTATATCTTGAGATATCTTGTCAATTATCATTGCTATATCATGTATATTTGTATCATAACACACTTATAGGGCTCTTTATTCTGAGGGTAGTCATTATAGGGTCTTCATTCCTACCTTTAGAAGAGGGGGCAACAAATAGAGGTTTTGTCATAGAGATCAGAGATCCTAACAGTCAAAAATCCTGCATTTAGCACACCCAAAACAATAACCAGACATAAAACTAGTCAGAACAAACTAGGCAAATAGTGAAAATGTCAAAATAGTTACTAGATTTGGCCTTTTACAATAGTGCCAAGATTGGACTACCGCAATGGTGCCACTACTATTCATTTTTGATGCTCTTATCCAAATAGTAGAAAAACTAGACTTTCCAAAAGCAAGCAAAAAAGTAAGTTTAGCTACAGTTTTGTACTTTTAGACTAGTTCAAAATCAACAATTTTTAGTACACTTTCACTTAGAGAATCCAGATATAGGGGGCATCATGCATGACATGATGGATCTCACTTCTAATTTTAGATACAACATTTGGTATAACTTTCAGATCATAATTCATGTTTCAAACATCATTGATTGTGGGCAATGTGCATAACACATTTCTTTTCTTTTTGAGTTTAGCGTTACCCAATCATTCTTAGTAGTTGCATGCCTTATTCCATCTGTAGGTGGTTGGCATCATTTTAGAGTGGCTTTCATACAAGCCTAACTTACACATTTTGGAGTGGATTTCATATAAGCCTAATGCACCAATTTTGGAGTGGTTTTCATACAATCCTAATCTCCATCTTTTGTAGTGGCCAATAATCGCCTAGTTACTAGCATACATTCAGCTATCCACACCAACATTGTTAGATCATAGTAAATTCATAGGATTTAGGGGCCATCTCATATGACACATATTTCATACCAATTTCAGTTCATAACTTCACTTTATATGGCAATGATGGAGCCAAAGGACTAGCTAGCCTTTGTATTCTTGAGCCACCTATTCAGAGGGATTGGGCACACAGTCCAAACAATGATTAACACATGTATGGCCACCTAATTTTACTTAGTGGGTGATGAAGGAGCCAAATAGTTAGCCTTTACATTCTTGAGCCACTTCTAGGGAATTGAGCACTCAACTACATTCATGATATTAATCTTGGTACAACATCAACTAGTATTACTCAACATTACTCAGCATCACTCAACATCATAATAAGTTTTGTATTGGTCTACATCCCTGATGAGGTGTATTCATTCCTTTCTCTTCCTCTTTCTCTTATTGAGCTTTGTATGTTCTTATTTTAGATATAGTGTATCTACTAAGAACTGATCTACTCTTTATTTTCTTTTAAAATTTCATACTTCACAACATGCTCTCTTTATGCACCCCCAAAATCACATAGATTCATAAGCTTCACCCTTGTAGGTAAGTTTAGGGATGCTTTCTATTTTTCTTTTATCCTAGTATTTCACTTTGTTGCATCACTAGAATATAGGAGAACAAATATAGTCATATAAAATGCAAAAACTGGTAACTTGAGCATGGCTAATGACACCCAACCCTTAAGTCCCTCTTGTTTGCTCCCATGACCTTCATAGGCATCATTTTCATTGATTATCAATCATCTATAGCCTTTCAGACCTGGTCCCACTTGAACCAGACTCCTCTTTCCATGATAGATCAATCCCTCTAGGCCCTGTCTGCTTAGGACAATATCACCACACTAAGATTATAGTATTGGTGTCACTCTTATCCATTTTTGACACTCTTGTCCAAGTCTATTTTTGGCCCCAATGGTTAATTTTTTCCAGTTCCCCATCTTTTTTTTGTCAACCTAATGTGAGCACATGCAACCCATAACCAATAGATCCCTATAAAATCTCATTCAAAGATCATTTAGAAAGGGTTGGTAATTATCCCTAAGCAAGTAAGAATACAAGCATGATTACTCAAGTAATCTTCCCTATTATCTGCATACATCTAGTTAATACACTTACAAGCTTATTCAAATCCTTACACCAGTCCTAAGCCACCTCAAGTACATTCAGTTTAGCATTTTTCATATTCATACACTAAATTGCACAAAGCACATCAAGGGGAGAACTACATATGGCTTGATCCCTCTTCAAAGTATTGGGATGTAGACATCGTGTCCACCCAAGGGATGTGGATCCACATCCAGTGAATCTTACACACACTAAGCCCCCCTCTTTCTCTAAATTGGTCAAATCAAGATATAGTATAAGTTTTAAAGAGAAAATCTACTCTACAAGAAGCTCTACAAATTTCTAGCTACTGAAACTTCATGAATAAGGTCACACAGACCTAGCGAACAAAACCCAAAAATCTTAGATCCTTAGGATAATAGTGGAAAAGGTGGACTACAACACTAGTACCACTCCTATCCACTTTCGACACTCCTATCCAATCATAAAATGAAGCTCAGATCTTAGTTTATGATAGTGTCTCAATCCTACACAGTGAATCTTAGACCATGTCTCATCCATATAAACTAGTTTCTAGCTAAGTCTTATATTCTCTATATTATCACTATTTTTAGAAAGGTCAAAATTGTAATTTAATTTACATAAATTAGTAGATTGATTATTGCATATTTATATATTGATTTTACTACTCAGGCCCTTTAACTAAATTAAAAATAATATTAAATTTCTCAAAATTGTTAAATTAGTTAGTATGTTGCTCTCTACTTGTACATGTAGGCACTCCTTTTTGGCCACTTTTATGTCTAAATAAACACTGGAGTGACTTCTTGCAAACAATGCAAGTTAAACCTGAAAATCACTGGAATGCTTTAATTCATTAGCACACATCATTTACATGTTTTAAGCTACATCAATAAATATCTAATTAGGGTAATGTACCACATGCAATCATCATCTTCCTCTAATTCATCTCTAGTTAAGTTGTGACCTTATAAATTGACCTTTTTGACCATATGTGAGGGATAACTTGTCAAAATTCAAAAATGGCAATTAACCTGATTAGGATTGCTTAATTGGTTAAACCTAATTAAATACATAGGTAAAAATCCTGTGATTAATTAATTTTAGAATTTCTATTTTTATAATTTCATAAATCTAGATTGATGACATTATCATGACATCACACAAATATGTAAAATAATATCATGATCATGACATCATCTTTGGTGAGTTATCAATCACTCACAAAATATCAAACAAATATATGTATTTATGAGCCATGCATATTAATTGAAAATATTAATGGCTTGTCCCCTCCCAAACCTAACCATGGTTAAACTAAACCTAATCACACTTGGGTTAGGGTTAGTTTGAAAGGCTATAAATACAAGGACCCACCCATACATCAAATAAGTTTTTTTTAAAGGTTATTATGCAAGACTTCACTCAAAGGAGATTTTTTGTGTAATGTTAGAATGTTTAATTGTTGAGACACAAAGTGTTCTTTTAGTGTTATAATGAAAAAATATTAATAGATTGTTACATCTTACCAAAGTTAATCCAAACATTGCCAAGGTGAGAAGAGATGATGCAAGTAACACCATTGTCAAAAACTCTTTGAGCACATGACCAAGCACATTCCTCCATGGCCAACATGTAACTCTAGCTCATAAGCAAGGTAAAGAATTCTTGTTTTGTCTTCCATTGTTAATTACTTGTATTTTTCTCTTGATCCTTGAGTGTCTAGGCTTGAGGTGTTATATTTTTTATTGTGCTTTTATTAGTTTTTATCATACTAACAATTGACTAACTCCCATATTGGATTCCTATCTCGCATAATGGCATGAATGATGGGACCATGCAACCCACATGCATAATGAGAGAATATTTGGATCTCATTAAACCTAAGAAGAATTCATTGTAGACCTTAATTCCTTGCTTTTTGTCTAACTTTTCTATGTTTGGCCTTTGATTGTGGAACTATGAATTCATTCCTACAAAACTATGAATTCGGTAAGGGAAACTATGAAATCATAGAGTGAAACTGTGAAATCATCATGGAGAATCATGAAATCACCTTAGTTTGAACTCATCTCTACAAAACTATGAATTTGGTAGAGAAATTTATGAAATCATTAAGGTAAATTGTGAATTCGTCTTACATGAACCATGACTTTTTCCTCTATTTTTTGTTAAAATGCAAAATTGTTTAAAATCTATGAAATCATCTTTTTCAATTGCAAAATTATAATTTTTAGTTGTAAAAGTATAATTGTGAGTATCAAAACCACATTTTTAGGTTACAGAATCATCATTCTCTACTGCAAAATCATTTTTATAACTATGAAATCACTAGCAAATAGTGAAATCATAACTCATCTTCTCTAGTTTCTACAAGTTATCCTCCAATTGTGAAATCAATGAGTTGGACTGTGAAATTGGTAATTTGAGTTGTGAAATCATCGAGGCAAGTTGAAAAATTATTCTAGAACTATGAAATCACTCTCTATAAGTCTGTGTTACATTCTAGTTTTCTATATTTTTATGCCTAAATAATTTCATAGTTCATAGTTTACTACATAATTGTGAAATCATTCTAGAGAGTTAACTTTTGTATTTTATTGACCTAACTTATAGGATTTCACCATTGCTTAAAGCAAAAATTAATCCATTAAACTTGTTTGGAGATAATTGAGCTGAAAAAGAGGAAGTTTAAGTGTTTTTTAATCATTTTTTCCTTTTTACAAAATCTAAATTCATAACAAAGGTTAAAATTCATTCACATTTGGTTTAGGTGCTTAAAAATCACTTAAAATTTTGTATTTTAGCATTTCCAACCTATTTACAAGTGCAAATAAGGCAAAGGGCTAAAATTTTCAAACATATTTCAAGTTGGTGCTATTAAAAATAACCTACATTTTTTGTTAGATCTCTTAAGGGCTTTTTAAATACTTGTTTGTTCTTTAGCTAGTTTCAGTTGCTTAGATTAAATTATTTATTTTGGAAAACATAAACTATAACATGTATGTTCTCCCCTCATCCCCTTTACGAAACTCAGGTGACCAAAAGTGTTTGGTTTATTATTGTTGTTTGTAAAAGTCTTGTAAAAAAAAATGTCGTGTATGCTCTCCCCAAGCTCTAAGTGAATTTATTGATTCAAAAGCAACCTATAAAGTCTTTCCATTTTTATTTTTTTGTTTTATTACATTTTCCATGTGAGCAAGAGTTTATCACCTCTCCATGAGTTATTTAGGGATGCGTTGACCTGGGAATTCATCTCCCATCATCATACCAACCCCATTCCATGGTGAGGTATATAAATCAGGGCACATAATATTGGGATTGTTAGAGGGATGAGTGGCTATCCTTTTTGATCCCAAGAAAAACTTAGGTCAAGTCTTTCTAAACATTAGACTCTATTAAGTAGTGTATGATTGGAGTTGTTATGCAAAATAATAGACCCTTGCATAGCAATTTATCATTATGAACCTAATTGACATGATTGTGCCCTTGTGTTATCCACACCTAGGACTATCCATTACATTCAAAACTTATAGATTTTTAGTCAACCTCACTTACCATAAAATTTCTTGCCAAATGTTGAGCGTTCCTCACTCTAAGTTCATGCCTTGTACCAATGATTGAGAGATAGAGAGGGGTGTAAAAACTCTATCTATACCTATTTTTGAATTAACACTTAATTCCTCACAAGTATTGATATATCAGTGGAAAATTTGGTAAAATATATGTACACCAATGTTTTTTTTAGGGATAGGACAAGCTAGTTATGATACTTATATTTTTTTAATTTAAATGTGTGTTTTGAGACTAGAAATTATTTGTTTGTTCAAAATGAGTCATAACCATTACATATTTTCATCACACTTTTACCCAAGAGGTTTTATTCTGTCCATTTGGTGTCACACTTTTGACTTAGAGTTTTTGTTCCAAAATTTTTGTGTGTCACTTGTTTAAAAAGAACATTATTATGGTACCCATTTCATCCCAAACATTTGCCTTGGATTTTTGAATCCAAAACCATTGGCATACCTTTTGATTGAAGGGGTATTATTACGTTACTCATGTTATTCCATAAACATTGCCTTGTTTCAAATCAAGTTCAAAACTACATGTACCTTTGGTCTAAAAATGGTGTTGCTATGTTGTCCATTTGGGTCTAGGATGTTCTCCATTTGAAAAGTCTAAGTCTTTTTAACCAAGTTTAGAATCTGTCTTACAAAGTTTAGATTTATAATTTAATGGGTCTACACCTTGATCTTACTTAATTTTAGCTCAGGTTTTTACCTCTTACCTTTAAATTGTGTAACTTGGACTAATTTCTTTCTTGCTTTAAAATCCCTTTGCCTAGGTATAGGAACTAGTTTATTTCCATGTGCCTCAAGTCAATTTGTTACCTTAAACTAAGATTGAAACTCACTTTTGAAGTATAAATCTAAGCATGATTAGTTTACATTGGAGCCTTGCATATCACTTGGGATTGAATGCTTTACTCATCGTTATTATTTTGATTACTTAAGATTGACTTTTCCAATTAGTTTTAGGCATGTGCCTAGAGTGAATGCTTCATACCAAGGTCAAGTTTATTTTAAAATCCATGTGCTAAAATTAAGTCAAAGTGTTTTGAACTATTTGCATTAGAGTTAGATTAATTACACAGTTTTTACCTCGACCTAGTTTGTTTCAAAGTCTAGCTTTATGCCTTTTTACCAAAGACCTAGCATTACCTTTAAAAAATTAGATTCAATTCATGCCTTTTCCATTCTAGATTTGTGTATTTTTACCAAACACCTAACACTTTTCGTTTTAGACCTAGATTAAATTTGTTCAAAATACTTTGCCAAGACTAAGATTCAAATTTTCCTTTCATTTGACTATTCATGTGAGAGACTTTAGAGTATTGGAGATATTTGAGACCAAATTTCCATTGATAGTTTTCAAGAAGAGATCCATTCTAGTTCTAGTATAAACCATTTGCAGCAATAGACTAAGTTTTCCATCTAGACCAAGTTTCAAGACGTTTGCAAACATCAACAAATATTTTTAGACCATGTTTCAAGTATTGTGTGAATTTTAGACCTTCATTTTTCATGAGACCTGGTCATAGATCCGAATATGCCTTGATCAAGTTTATTTTCAATTTTCTAGCTCATGTTTGTTTTTTAGACTAATTTCACTCTACCTACAACAATACCAAGTTATATGGATCATGTTAAAGACCATTTTTTTTAGACCAAGACCACCTTCTTTGGGCTAATTTCCAAACCTAGCCATGCTAATTATCATATGTCGAGACTACCTTTATTTGATCTAATTAAAGTACCAAGTTTTCCTTTTCAATGATAATGGTATCAACTTCCCTAATTATGTCAGTAATCCTCCTTTGGTTTACATTAGCAGCTAAGCTTCACAGTGCCCATTCATTACCATTCTAGGCCCCCCTCCTTTAGCCTACATCAGTAACCAAGCTCTGAAATGCCTAAGGATTGCCATTCCAAGCCCTCATCCTTCATCTTGCATTAGAAACCAAGCTCTATAGTTCCCATTCATTACCATTCCAAACCCTCATCCTTCAGCTTACATTAGCAACCAAGATCTAAAGCACCCATTTATTACCATTCTAGGCCCTTCAAAATATGGTAGCTCATTATCCCAACAAGGTTGTGCAGTTTCAATTAGATGGGTCATAGTTACTATCCCAGACCCATAACCAGTCTTTTTTGAGCCCATCTTAGATGAGCCTATTTATAAATAGTTCATTATTGAACCACAGGTCATTCTTCATCCATTTCCAATCTTCTCCCACTTTAGAGAATCCAAACCAATTGTTGATCTACAATAGAGCCAATAATTACCTCTCTAGTAGCCATCATTTAAAGACCAAAATGTGTCTAGATCTGATATTTTGAAACCAAGTGTAAGCCAAGGCCAAGAGAACTAGCCAATTCATGATGGTTTTATTGAAACACCTATTTGTGATGAGTTAACCAGTGTCAAATCACCCTTTACACCTTTACCTTTGGTTGAGGAGTCTCACTTTGACAAACCAATCTTTATTGAGTCACCCCCTAATGATTATACCCACCTTTGGGCAAATTATTATCTCTATCATTGCCATGTTTTTAAGGAGTCTCACTTTGATGAGCCAATCTCTGTGGAGTTTCCTATTGATAATTTTCCTTTTATTGAGAAGCCTCACTTTGATATGTCAATTTTTAAGGAGCCTTTATTAGTTGAACCTATTTTTGAAAATCCCATTGTTCAACCCCAAACCATTACTCATCCAATACCAAACATTCAACATAATATCTTTACCACCATACCAAATAAATAATCAAACCAAACAACTAATCAACATTAAATTCAAGTTCTCTTTTTGAATTGATATCAGATTTAACATCAAAAGCATAATCAACATTGGTCTCAACATCAGATTCAAAGTCCCTGGAGTCAAACTCAACCTCAAAATTAGAATACATTCATAGATTTTACAACATTAGCTACACATGCCTTACAGATCAATTGGAATACATTTGTGATCCTTTCACATTTTTTTAAGATGATTACTCTAGCATCTGCACAAGTTCTCCTAGTATCTTCTATGAAAATTATGTTGCCTCTTCCCATTCCATTATTATTACACTTTCCATTAATATCAACTAACCTAACCATTATATTGACATTCCATCTGCCATAAGTGTTGATTAAGAGTGACATAATCACACATTATTGAACTACATCCATGGTGACATATCATATGCATAATATCAAAGGGACCAAGACCACATTCATGCAAAAGAAGAACAATCTCCTAGTGAAACATTTTTAGAGGCACTAGGGGAAATTAAAGTCCAAACTCGGCATCTTCTAGTGAAACCTTGTTTGAGGCACTAGAAAACAATTAAAAGAAAAATTCAATATTCTTTAGTTAAAATTTCTTAGAGGCACTATGGGACAATCAAGACAACTTTATTGGTGAAAACCTCTTTGAAGTGCCAATAGTTGAGCACAACATTTCTTCATTACTTGATGAAGACATTATCAAAGATAACTTTAGTACAACTTCTATTCTACATCATAATCATAGGACAACATCTTTTAGACCTAAATAATAAAAAAATATGGTAGTTGTATCGAGAGTATATTCAAAAGTCTTTATCCCCACTATAACTAAAAATATGTCAAATTTAGAATCAAAAACATTGTGTGCACCTTAAAATCTTGATCTTCATTTATTTCTCAACCATTATACATTATGTTATGATCCATGTCTCCATTTCCAAATCATACCTTTTATCTACTGTTTATTTGTATTTACCATCCCTAGTCATACTTTCCTTCATAGAGGCTATGAATACATCTTATCTAAAATTTTGGAGGAAACAAAATCAATGAACAATGAAGATCACAAATCATTATTGGAGTCCAAAACAATAGTGGGTTATTGATAGATCAACTATTTAGAAGGGGTAAGGGCTAGCAATTTAAATAATTGATCATTTTGGTTGTATCATAAATTGATCAGGATGTGCATCTCTATATTAGTAGGAGCAACATAATCATTTACATTTCCTTTCCCTTATCATTGTTTCATACCCTCCCATTTATCTTACCTTGTCACTTAGGGGCAACCCTATTACCATTATAGCCCATTATCCATTTTGGTTGTATCATATGCTAATTAGGATGTGCATCTCCACATCTGTAGGAATAATAAATCCATACATTTCCATTTGTCTTTTTCTTCACCTTACCATCCTTTTATACCTTGCCATACCTTCAAACTACATTGAATTGAATTCCTTCTGAAATATGTAGGAAACACTCAATTTACATTGAGGTTAGTTTGGTAATAACTTTTCCAATGCTCTTACCATATTACAAGAAATTTCAAAAAACACTCTCACCATTTTATGAATCATCACTATGTACATTGTGCATTTGAAATAGATGCATTACTAGCACCCTAACCCACGCTCTCATCATTTTTTGAGTTAACCTAATCTATGTCTCATAATTCTCCATTGAGTTGAGATGCCTAGAAAAACCCAAAAACATGGTTGTATGCTAGGTTATTCAAATTGTCTATATGCCACTCAATGTGTGCATATCCTAGTCAATTGGTATAACTAAAGTATTCTCATGAATTTTTTCATGACCATTTCCATTTTCCTAGTTCATTTTCCAATAGTGTTTCATCACATTCTTGGGAAAATTACATTCGGCCTAAAGTTCATGTTGGACCTTGTACCCATTTGGAATATGTAGCAAACACCCAATTTACATTGAGATCAGATTGGCTAGTTTCGATGATTCATTTTATTCACCATTTTCTTGGATCATTCCTTTCTTTAGGTTTATCTCCAAAATGCTCTCACCATTTTGTGAGTCACTTTTGTGTGCACTGTACATTTGAAATTGATGCATTACTGCACCCTTAATTTTTCCTATGCTTTTTCCATTTTGTGAGTGATATCTTGTCAATATATGGTGAGTTAAATTACCTTAAAAATTATAAAAAACATTTGAAAATTTTCAAAAACCTAAAAATTAGAAATGACTTCTAAACTCCTAGAGAGATATAGAGCCCCAAAATCTAAAAACATCAGCCCTGTCTTGAACCTAGTCACCAATCCTTGATCTACCCTATTAGGGAAAATCCATTATTGATTTCAATCCATTCCATTTCCTTTGGGGGGTGTGACTATCCCTTTGCATGTATCCTTGCTTAGGGGCATTGTCCAATTCACACTTTTAGGCCAAACTTGTAGCTTTCACCCTGTTGGGCTAAATCAAAGAGTGCAACAAAGACTAGTATATATTAACCTTGCATGTTGTTCCATTGCATAAAGCCTTGCTTGGGGGAACCATCCATGTATCATTTTGTTAAGCTTTCACATGTAAATATTGACTTGGTCAGCGACATGATGCTTTATATTACTTTTATTTTCAATCTTTTATGTGTGTTTGTTTTTTTAGTTGTTTGTTTGTTTGTATGTTTGTTTACTTTCATTATTATTCCTTGACTCAGTGTATATGCATTCATTTTGGTGATTCTTTATATATTGTACTTGAGTCCATCCATATTCATATGTCAATATTATCATCATGCTTTTTATCATTGGTGCATTATTTTGATTTCTTATTGGATCAGGAATCAATCCTTATGCACATTACGGTCATGTCATCATGGTGTTTTATATCATGGTGCATATCATCATGTACTATAATAAAAACTAGGCCAAGGGATCTTACAAGTAATGGTAAATTAGAAACTTCTCCTTGTTCACTTTGGTAAATCCTCTCATACTCGTTGATCAAATCAACCTATTGACCATTCTGATTGTATCAATGCTAATAAGAATGACCATCTCTGCATTGGTAGGTAAAACCAAATCATTCACATCAATCAATTCTTATTATTAAATTCTATTCTTCATTCTATTTTTTCCCACTTATAGGTGAACTACATTAGCCTAAGGTCTATTTAGACTATGTAGGCAATGCTTGGATACATGACATATCTTGGGTCAGTTCAGCCACTTTTTTATTTCCAATCATTCCTTTCATCACATTACGCATCCTTGTGTGCTTAGTTATTTGTGACTTCTTCAATCCTTGAAAATTCATTAAACCATCACACCTAAGTTTGTGCCTACTCATCTTTAATTTATGTGACAAGTTATATCCTTGAGTTATGAATGTCAATCTACCCTACTGGGGCACAACCAAAAATCATTATTCAATCTAGGTGATCAAAATGATTACAACCACCTTTAGGCAAATCATTAGTTTGACCCATCCACTCGAGGATGGCACTTGCCTATGCCACTGGTTATAGCTACCTTTCGGTAAATCAGTGTCTCAGTGTATGCTCTTAATTATAATCACCTTTGGGAAAATAAATATTCTAATCAATATGTGTAAGCATTAGCTCAATTAGATTAATTTTATCTATGGGTTAATTTCATTCTTATTCTTGATTAGTTTTGAGGGACTATCAATCAATCGTATGTGTCAGCCACTCCCTTGAGGGGGCATCATAGGCTTCCCAAAATTTATTTGGAGTATCATTCCTCAATCATTATATATTTTTTTATCTTCATGGCTTTTTCATTCTTTGAAAATATGTTACTATGCATGTGTCTCGCAACACCTTCTCAAATAGGGGAAAACTGTAAACACTCCTTTTTTGCCACTTACCTGTCTAAATAGACATTGGAGCAACTTCTTGCAAAGAATGCAAGTTAAGCTTAAAAATCACTAAAATGCTATGATTCATAAATGCACATCACGTTTTTCTTCTAAACTGCATCAAACTATCCCTAATTAGATAAATGCACTACATGCAATCATCATCTTCCTCTAATTCATAGTTGGTCAAGTTGCGACCTAAAAAGTTCACCTTTTTGACCATGTGTGAGGGATAACTTGTTAAAATTCAGAAATGATAATTAACTTGATTAGTATTTCTTAATTGATCAAACTTAAACAAATGGATAGGTAAAAATACCATGGCTAATTAATTGTTGAATATCTATTTTATAAATTCATAAATTTAGATTGATGACATCATCATGACATCATATAAATATTTAAAATGGTGTCACCATCTTGACATCATCTTTTGTGAGTTGTCAGGGACTCACAAATATCAAATAAATATCTGGATTTGTGAGCCATATTTATTAATTGAAAATATTAATGGCTTGTCCTCTACAAAACCTAACCATGGTTAAACTAAACCTAACCACACTTGGGTTAGGGTTAGTTTGGAAGGCTATAAATACAAATCCTCACCCATTCTTCAAAAAAGCTTTTCTGTTTAAGGTCATTACGTAGGAATTTCCTCAAAGGAGATTTTCTTGTGTAATGTTAGAATATTCAATTGTTGAGAGACAAAGCATTCTTGTAGTGTTATAATGCAAAAATATTGATAGATTGCTACATCTTACCAAATCCAAGCCAAACATTGCCAAGGTGACAAAGAGAAATGATGCAAGAAGCACCATTGTTAGAATTTTTGAGCACATGATTGAGCACATTCTTTCATGGCCAACAACAACTCTTGCTAACAAAGAAGGTAAAGAATACTTGATTTGTCTTCCATTGTTAGTTACTTACAGTGTTCTCTTGCTCCTTGAGTGTATAGGTTTGAGGTTTTAGATTTATTAGTGTGTTTTTATTGGTTATTATCATATTAACACTTGACTAACTCCCCTATTATATTCATATCTCATAGTACATAGTTTCATTCACTCTTGCTCCTTGTATATAGTTTCATTTTCTCATGTTGTTTGTACATAGCTTATATCCAGAAAATATAAAAATAATATAATATGTCAAAAACACAAAAACATTAAAATATTTACTTAAAAAATATAAACTATAGATTTTATGCATTGTCATGTTTACATTTCTTATATTTATTAGGCACTACGTATGCTTGTTATTTATCATACATACATTTTTCACTTATTCTTGTCAAGTGTCTGAAAATGTTTATAGGACCCAAATCCACTACACAAATCCAAATTTACTATTATCAACTGATTGGGGGCATATACATAGATACATATGTTATTTATTTGACACATCCTCCCATTTGGGGGCATCCTATACATAGTTCTGATTGTCAAGTTAGATCTTTCCAAACTCTACATCACAGATTTAACACTGTGATATCTTGATATTGATCATCTTACACTACTCAGATTTTTTTCCAGCCACTACTACTTTCGACTCAAATTATGTACATTTTTTATCTTATACATATTTGTACCACGTGTTCATTCAAACTTTCATTTATAGCTTTATTATTTTAGACTTTATTATGTCTTTATGCTTATTTTATTTGAGGCCATTTGAATATCTCATTTCTCTATGGCTTTATGCCACTTATTTTCATTATATGTATGATTTGGACATGTGCCCTTGTCCTTGTGGGTGCCTTCTTAATTGTGTATACATACATTTAAACATGTCCTTCCATGTGGCTCTAATCCAACTTGCTTGTTGTTTGTGTATGTGGATATTTAAAAATATCCTTGTATGTCTTTCTTTCTCAGATTTAGTGACATGTGCCCATGTCCCTTGTATTGTGTCTCCTTGGCCTACTTTGTGTGCCTCATGTGTGTTGTATTCATGTTTTCATGTATGCATCATGGCTATGACACTTGTCTTTTGCTTGTTACACACTCTAATTTTAGATGTCATGAGGGACTTCATGCATCTCCCTTTCCTACTTGGGTGTCGAGATGGACATCATGCACCATCCCCCTAGGTATCTACTCAATTATTACTTATATTTACTATTCATATACATTGTTATATCTATCTTGACAACCTTGTGAATGTTAGATCTAAAATACATCATACATTACAAACTTATGCTCATACTATCTTACATTTTGATATTATGTATGCACATTATATTGGTTTATTATGTAGATATCATATATGCTCTAGTTAACACACATTTTTCAGAGCTTTTTATTTTGAGGACAATTCTTGCATAGGTTCAATAAATCCACTCAAAAATCACAGAGATCAGGCTATCCAAATACACTCATAGTATAGTTTTTAACACACATGCATAGAATATATATATCAATTTCAGGGAAACATAGTGAGAAACAATCACATACATACCAATTTTTGAACAAAAATTAGTGCAATTGGAAATTGGCACCCAAAATGGGACACTAGTGCCACAAGCACTATTATCCAAGATATGGTGCTATTGTCCAGTAGCCTCATTTTTAGTAAATTCTAAATTGGCCATAAAAGTATAGTAGGTGTAGTCCAAGTTTGTCCATGTTCAATTATAGATTACCAGTTCTTCATTAGTTTAACACAAATTCATACCAGTTTGCTTAGATTGGGTGCATCATGCATGGAATGATCATTCTTTTTTCAATTCAAATACTCAGATATCAAATTTGGGGGCATGTGCATGACACATGATTTTTATATGCTCATTTATACACCAATTGAGCACATGGAATGACAAAATACATGTCAGTATCTACATTGTACACACTAAACACCATGTCCCAAGTAATAGACCATATTAATGCCTTAATTCATATGTATCAGTTGGCATTCCTGAGTGGCCCAAAGCCATTTTACATTTTAGAGTTTCTAAGTGGCCCAAAACCATCTTATACAAGTTTAGTTACATCACACAGTTTTAGTTCAGATGCATCTACTACACATGGGTAGGCAATGATGGAATCATAGTCTACTCAAGTTCTTGAGCCACTTACATGAGAGATTTGGACACACCTTCAGTCCAATCCAAGCTATTCATAGGTCATGATCCATCAAGCAGGGGTAGGCAATGATGGATTCAAAACTGGATTGAGTTCTTGATCCACCCACACATGGAGATTAAGCAAGCCATTATATCAATTCAAGTTATTCATCGATTGATCACTATCTATATGCACACATAGGTTGTCACCAATTTTATTCATTAGTTTGTGTACTCAATGAGGTGTATTCATTCATTTCTTCTCTCTTATCTCTTTACTCAGTTTTGTCTTTATTTTTGATATCTCCTAAGTAAGCATTGATCTATGCATGTTTCATTTACAAGACATGAAATGGATCATATTTCACCTACTTATATCTATATTCATAGGCATTATCTCTTAGCTTTTTCTAGGTACGCTTATTTTTCCTTTATCCTAGTCATTTCACTTTTCTACATTTCTAGAATAAAGAGGAGGCGGGAAATGTAATCATTTAAAAAAAACACTTGAGTGCTAAGAGTGTTACTTGATACCACCCATCCCTAGCTTAGATCTCCCAATCCAAGACTTCATGAAAGCCACATGCATCCCTAAACATCCCTAAAGCAGTCCCAGACCCTCACTTTAGCATCATATCCCCTAGTGCCTTAGGTTCTTCCACCTAGACAATAATGTTATAATTTGGACAATAACGCCAATGGTGTTAGCATCCCAATTTGGGTGTTATTGTCCTTTTCCTACCTTTAGCCACCAACAAATATATTTACAAAACAATAATCACTTAGGGTTGAACTAGACCTCTTTTAATACATGCACAAGCACTAGAACAATATATATATCTTAGCCTAATAATCACTAGATGAAAATCATATGCAAATAACACAAATTAGCTTAGAACAAGTTGTGCATAATCAAGGTTATCAATCCCTATTCTTCCCTACTTTTGCATACATTCATTGACAACCATCCCAAGCTCAAATTACTTAGATTTCTAGTCTCAAGCTCCACTCAAATCATCATTCATACTAGCTTCACTTGCACTTGCACTAGCACTTAAGTGGGGAAAACTACATCAATCTTGATCCCTCCTCAGAGTAATGGAATATAGGCAAATCTCATCACAGTGGGGTGTTGAGGATGTCCAACCTACCTCACTAACATCACACTTTGATACTTATGCCAATTAGATGCCCTAACAATATGTAGGTTTAGGGTTTGCATATAAAATCATTCAAAATAGGTCATCGATAAGGAATCAAAACTTGTGTGCACAGGAATAGGCTTGGAGGCAAACAGAGGTGCACCTAAAAGCTTGGAATAATTCTGCACAAAGGACATTAACACCAAAAAAGGACACTAATGCCATTGGAGTTGTTGTCCAATTAGGGTGCTACTATCCAAGAAGGGTTTTGACACCTAGATCCTATCTATGACACTCAAATTGACCCCTATCCCAGAAATCTCTTGTCTCAATAAATTTACATCTAGGTACTTTTTACATCATTTATTAATATTTTTAAAAGTCTCAAACTAGGTAAATTATGATACAAATTAGTGGTTGTATTTATTACATTTTTCTATCTTGATTTACTATACTCAGCCCTTTTAACAACTTAAGGATTACACTCCATAACCCTAAAAAATTAAATAAATTTCCACACTCGGGAATTTTTATTCTCCTTTAATCTAGTAGCTTCAATTTATTACATCAATAGAATAAAGGGGGTGAGGGGGACATGGGGAGGTGGGGGAATTTAGACACCCAAATTTGGCACAAGCTTAAACTAAATATACACTTTTACATAACTATGTTTATCTGGATCAGTGGTGATGAATGAATGACTCATTGGCATGTTGTGTTCTTTCTCTTGTTGTCCTTTCCAAATATATGTATGTCATTATTATGTATCCTTTTATTCTTTCTTTAGGATCCCTATTTCTTATCTATGTCTTTGTGTCTTCATTTTTTCTTTTGATAAGTCTGCACTACATAGATAGGAGCACATTGTGCACCTATCCTATAGTGTGGATATGCCCTGAAATAACTTATGGAAATATTCTAAGTTTCTATGTCATTTGGTCCCTTGGGTCAGAGCCTTCATGTACTAGTGAGGCCCTAAATTCTAATACAAATGTAGATATAAATAAATGTCTTGCAAAGGAAAAATACTGAGTCTCAATGTTCGAAACACTATACAAAAGTTCTATACATGTTGAATAACAAATTTGTCTGTAGATTCTAAGGTTGAATATATAATTTTCATCATTTGTGCCAAGGGTATTCATAGGCAAAAGAGCATATAGTCTTGAATCCAATATTACACACACACAACTAGGAGGGAGAACTACATCAACCTAAGGTCCACTTGGACTATGTAGGAAGTGCTTAGTTACACAGGGTTTTCTAAAGCCAACTCAACTATTCTCATTCCCCTGTATCCCCATTTTTGTAGTTAATGTCCATTTGATGTATGTGCAAGAATTAGGGTTGTAATTTTGTAGTTTTTCCACATACCATACAAGTTCCATACATAAACAAGACAAGTACACATATAGGTGAACCAACTCAAACTTTCAGATCCATCACACAATCAACCCAAATAAAATCGTAGGAGGGGACAATGATGTATTATAGCCTTATCTACCTCTTATTCTTGTATACTTTGATCTTCTATTTTCAATAATGACATAATCACAGTATTATTTTATTCAGTTTTTAATCTGGAAACAACTTGTCTATTCAGTGAATCAACTAGAATAAGTTGAGTACTCATGTGCCCTTATCAAATACTATTATAATTCACTCCAATCTTTTAGCATTGAATAGTATTACATTGTACTTTATTATATATTTTTGTACATTTATTTTCTATAGTTTATTTGTATTCAAATTGCTTAATTGAATTATAATAGAGTAAACAAATCCAAACACACATTTATTTGTCTATAAGCATATGCTCAATTCCCCACTCAACAAATAACATCTCCATTCAAACTATAATTAACATGAGATAAGATCCTCTAGGTTATTTTAAGAACTAGATTTTTGTCTCCTTTGCACAAATGTATATAGACATTGAAAAATGTAATATCTAGTTATTGAAAGTTACTTTCCACCATACTTCTATTACACATGTCCACAACTCATCTAGCTCTTTGAGCTTATGAATCCTTTCTTTGGATAACTTTTATTTCCTTCAAATATTTTATTATGCCCCAAAACATATATAACTAATGATGCGTAAAATTGTTATGGAAACTTTAAGAATGAAATCTCATATGGATCATTGAATAGCTCCCTCTGCAACTGTGTATATGTTTTAAAAACTGCATGAGACTCTAATGATTTATTTTAAACCATACTTCCTCATGCTCTTGCATGATGTGTTCTTCCATACATGCCTCCAATCTCCATAACCTAATCAAATAGTGTCTCAACAATCAAACCGAAATGTTATGTTATTTTAGGATAATTAACAAACCAAAATGTGTTAACAAATAACTTAAACCTAAACCCAAAATCTCATTTGAAACACATAAAATATATTGATAACCCCATCATTAATAAGTTTATAAAAATCAAAACTAAACATAACAGAATGTGTATAGATCATCCTTCAAACTCTAACATAAATACAAGGCATAAAATATATATTACACAATAAATATTAATGAGACATCTTCTCATTAAACACAAACATCTCATATACATTCATTTATAAATTACATGCATTATATGACACCCATCTACAATATATGCCACTTATGTGCATATTCCCAAATAGCATTCAAACACTATAAAATGCTTACATAACATAAGATGTATAATCTCTACTCAACCAAAATTGTCCTAGTAAGAGGGTTGAGGTCCTATCTATGGTTTTTCCCTATCAACATCTTCATGATAGATGGATCCAGGTGAATCTATTCTAAAATATTTTAAAATATTCCACATATCTTATAATGTATCCATATTATATTATTTTCCTAGTAGACTAAGAACTTGGTCTTCTTTTATCTTTGACACATATCTATAGTAGTCTTCATTCTAGGTGGATATCTTCTTTCCTTATTTTTGCCTTTATGCATTTCCTAACTTGTGCATTATTTATACAAAACTATGCATAATATATCTAAGACTTGTGCAAAATTTGCACATACTTGTGTATCTTATAATACTTGGTGAAAATCATATAACTTTATACGTATGTTTTTTGGGGATCAACAATATGTTTCTTGAGGTTATAAATAAGCATAATAAACAACAATGATGTTTTTGCTTTGTGATGACCATAATTGTATTTTGACATTCAACCAAAAAAATAATCATTTAAAGCAAAATGGGCTTCCTTTAATATGACCTTCTTCATATGGCATTTTCATGCTAACAATATGTGTGCCAATTTGAAATATTTGGTGTATTATTTACTACATATTTATCAAAATAAAATTACATGTAAGAGTATGTTTTCTTGATCTCACACAAAAATGTATTGTAAAAATACTATGTTGCATAGCATCTAAGGGGATGGATGTAAAACTCTCCATTAGACAATTAGAAAATAGAATTGAATAAGCTTTCATGATAATCATATATGTTGTTTGAAAGACTATACAAGTCATTTGTTGCGTTCCACAAAAATTGAAGATGCATGCAAGCACATGATATTAGAGTATGTGCACAAGAAATAATAAGAATTATATATATTTTCTATATAATGGTTTGTAGTGGCAATGTAGAGGACTTTCATTATGAAACAATATTCAATATGGAAACATATGGCATTCTATATTAAATTGGAGATAGTTGTTGCCTCTCATTAATAATCAAAACCATATTTTTATGTTCAATTATTTTGCTAACTAGTGTATGCAAAATGTGTCTCTCCATAACTTAAACTCTTACCCATTTGAGCCAAAAATTACAAAAATACTTTTTCTACAAAAATGTGTCTTGAGTGTCATGAATTATATGCATTGTATATAGTGCATCAGGGTTTAGTTCTAACTTATATGATCGCCTCTATATAAGAAATTATTGAAATATTTATTCTTATAATTTTGAACATCTAATATAACATTTGCTTTGTTTGTGTTGCAATATTATATACTAATTTATGATGGGGTTTGCCATCTTTATAATAAAAATAATATTATTCCCTAACTAAAACCTAACTTGACTCCTTTAGTGAAACATAACCATATTTTCTATTGTACTCATCTATTCAAAACAAGGGTGCCATGCGCTAAGTCCTTGCGGGGTTGAGAATAGAATTAGAACTAACTGATAATAATAATTGTGGAGTTTTGTCAATATGTGGCTGGAATCTTTCACTGCTCAAGATACTTGAACCTACAACGTCAAGGAAGTAGGAAAATAAATTATGAATCATGGTCACAAAGAATGAATTTAAGGATTAATTTTAATGCTTACTTGCCTAAGAAGCAGAAAATTGAGGAAAGTTGAAGGAATTAGATAGAAATTTGTAAGAATGGTTGGGACTACCAAATTAGCATAAGATATATTATCTTCATTAGATATTTAAATCCTTTTAATAAATGATGTTAAAGCATTTAAAATTCAAAGTCTTGATACATTTTAGAAGGTGTCAATTCTACATACTGGAAGATCTAAAAATAGTAAATGTATAAATGAATTTTATCATTGCTTCACTAAATTTCTCAGTCAGATCTAATTTCATTCAAAGCTAGATTAAGAATTATGTATATTTGTCCAACATTTTGAGGCATTCATCTAAAGGCATTGAAATTGAAGGCTAACTTAAGACAACAACACACTAATTACATATACTTGAGCCTTCTTGGCGTTGAAATAGATAAAATTTTGTAGATGAAACCAATAAAGTTAATCTCAAATGAGAAGGCAACATTCAATTATTAATGTTTTTGGAACACCTGAAATCAATACCATGTGCATGAAGCATTCAGGGCATGATTTTATTGCCATAAAATATTAATCTTAAAACCATTTTGACACCTTTTTAATGCTCAATATACGTGCAATATATATCTCCTTTTTCCCTTTATAATAAATCAAAACATGTTGCATCTATACTTTGGTGTTCTACATATCTAACAATCCACAAATTCATTAGAGATTTATAAATTTAGTGTTCTAGATAATTTCTAGATGCACAATATTTTAAATTGACAAATCCATAATAAACGCTGATTTTTATTTAATAGAAACAAAGAAAAGCATCCAATATTTGTCAATTTAAAATATTGCACATCTAGTAACTATGTCCCAAAAGCACTGTTTACATAAACAATATTGTTAACTGTCTAATTTTTTTTCAAAAAAAAGATCAAAATTACTAGTGCATGTATTTGTTGCATAGTTTCGTAAATATGCTTTAGTCTCAAAATCAGGGAGACAAAAAAATCCCTGACATGTACTTATTTGCCAAGTCAAGAACAACAACAAATATAGAAAACTAACATATGAATAACAAACATAAGGTGGCAACAAAGGAAACATGCAAAAAATTGGCAACTAAAAAGAATATTTCTAGATGTTTTAAAATATAGATCCTGAAAATATTGTAATAATCCTTACGAAGGAGGAAATCATTGCTTCTTTACTCACATATGTTAGAGCCATGTTATTTGGGATTGTATTACTTTCTGTGAAGCCAATTTGCTTGAGCAAAATCAAAAGAGGCAATAATCATTTGCCTTTAGACTCTAGCAATTACTAAAAACAATTTGCCCACCAATCAATTACCTTTAGAGTCTAGCAATTACTATGATCCAAAACCCAGAAGTTTTGATTGAAATATATTTCAAGAACACAAAAATAACACAGTAACAATGATTTCTCTGAGAAGAGATGTTTTATTACTCAAGACTACAAATACAAACATATGCTTATCTCTACGAAGAGATATCTGATTTCCTTTTTAGACTACATCTTCATTTATAAATATTTTGAAGGTAGGAGGAGGATGTGGAAGGTCACCAATCTCAAGGGAGATTAAGTGGTTTGACTTCCACGATTCATAACAATACAAAATTTAAAGAATTACTATTTGTAGAAACTTACTATTTTTAGACTGCATTACTAAAATTGAAATTTGGGGCACTTCCATTGGGTTTTCGAGGGTCAAAACCCACAGAGCAGAGATATGTTTCATCTCACCGTGTTCTCAATTTTATATTTTCAACATTTCAAACAGGGGGTCAATCGGAGATATGGTGCAAAAGCTATGGTTCTTGGAAGTTCTGTCATTAATTGGGGTAGAACCATCGCCCAAATTGTCACGTTGCCCGGATCATACTAAGAATTATTTTCCCACCTTATACTACATGATCTGTTTGTATTAAAGTAAAAAATAAAGGCTATAAATTCAAAACAGAGAAAAACAAAATCAATGGGTGGGTAGGAGAATCGACTCTAGAAAAGACGTAGTGCCATTCACAGGTGTTCCAGGAATGTCCAAAATGGAAGTGATCAAATTATATATCTCAGAGTTCTCAAAATATGGCACCTTCCACCCCCTCGCAAACCGAGGACCATGGCCAAAGAAAATTGTCCTCATTGAAAAGAATGCATTATCATAGCCATGTGCCCCTCCACATTCTTGAAGTTTAAAGGTCTTCTGCTCAACCTTGAACCCTTTTGAAAGCATCCCAATGATAGGAGGAATCTTCTCACTACTGGAGTAATGAAGTCTATCTGGTAAATCTTCTTTCAAAAAGACTTTAAGATGCTCACCATTTGTCACCTTGCTGAAACCCAAGTATAAGTATGTACCCAATAATGATTTATTTCGGTCCAAGGACTCAAATCAAAATAACCCAACACAATATCCACTCTCTCTTCAAATGGAACAGAGCCTTTGTAATGTTGACAAAAACTCTTAGGGCAATTCCAGGGGCCCTTAATGACCTCAGAACCAGGCCAAAAATAAGTAACAGCCTACAGCCCATTTTTTATTACAGTCTCCCAAAGGGGCTCTCCTAGCCAACATTTTGGCTCATGGTTTTGCATGCCAAAACTGTCATTAGTGTTAGGGTCCCTAAAATGGTTGTTGATTATTTAATCCCAGGCAGGATAAAGCCCCGTGGCAATTTCATAATGATTTGGAAAATTTAGGGTTGGTAAAATAGGGATCATATCGTCTTCTACAATGGTGTCATTGGCGATGAGCCTGTCGATGTTGGGGTGTGGGTTTTCTACTGATACCCAAACCAAAAGCCATTAGAGGAAACCATGATTACCACAAGGTGTTCCAGCTTTGACTGAGGATGAGCAAACCCTAGAATTGGGTCCATAGCGCTAGAGGTCAAATCCCTAGACATGAAGAAGAAGAGGCCAAATGCAATGGTTGAAACTACACTGATGCCCGTTATCTCCATCATATCTATGAAAGAATATAAGGAGGTCTACTTTTTGGTGGGTTCAAAGTTGTCAAGGATGTTTTTTGGTATTGTGTCGGTGAGTGAGAAGCGTTGTGGATTGATCAGAGGGCTATGAGGCTAGGGGTTTTGAGGGTCTTAGAATAGAAAGAGAAACTGTCACCATTGGACTTTATTTCTATATTTTACCACCAATTTTCTCTGTACTTCTTTGTATTCAGATTAGTACTGATAAATGAAATCAATTATTTTGAATTGAATTGGATATGAAGAGGTCATGACTATATTGTACATGCAATGCGAAGAAGATGGATATTAGGAAAAAATCAAATATGAACGTAGGGAATATAATTTGTTTGCAAGCAAAAGCTTGATTAGCAATTTGAGATCGCTAGTAAGATGTAGTTATTTTATATGTTTCATGAAAATTATAAACCAACTAAGATAATGACAACCACGTAAAGACAAAGTAAAAAAATAAGTGTTTGATGACATCAACACCTATTCTATAATAACATGTTGATAGTCTTAACCAATCAAAATTTAATTAAATAGATTTTACCATATTTTTAATTAATAAATGCACAAATTAACTATTAGAGAATTACAAATATTTGAATGCATAAAAAATAATAATTTTTTATTGATTTAGAAGGTAAAATTTAATCAAGAGTTAAAATGAATTGAATCCATTAATTATCTCTTTAGAACTAATAAAATAAAAACATCATTCATTTTACGATTTATATTACCATAATTTTAATGGAAATATAAATTTTCAATAAACCTCCTCTTAATAACATTTTTTTAAAGTAAAAATAAAATAAAAAGAATATATCTTATTTACAATTATAATCAATTTAGTTATTTTTAATTTTGAATATATATTATTTAATCCTTAAAGAAGAAAAAAGCAACACTAAAATCTTAGGTTCAAATACCATTTAAGCTTAAGAACCAAATTGTTCGTATGAAAATATGGACTAGTCAGCCATGAATGTGGCACAAGTCAAGAAGACATACTCCTTCCATAAGATTGTAACTTTTATACAAGGTAAAAATAGAAAAAATAAAAAATAAAGTAATGACATATGCTTTAGTAGTAGGGGGACTTTTATTTCATGCTAAGGAAACCGACATTTTTCTATGAAAGCAACAATCTATGCCTAATCACACAAACAATAAGTTTAGAATTACAAACCCTAATCGATATCTCTAGGAGAAAGAAAACTATATATTGAGAGGGAAAAAGTTAACCTTTTAAAAGTTTAAAAAACATAATTATTGATCCAAAAAAATTTAAGTTTATAATTTTTCCATCACATAAAAGATTTGTACAAAATTTCATAAATAACATAAATTTTAATTATAAATCCCAATAATTAGATGTGTCATCATTTCTTAGTGAGACCTTTTATATTGTTTAAGATTTTGTCTACCACTATCAAAAAATCTTTAAAGTTTAATTATCTTTGATCGAGCGTGAAATTGTCCTTCAAAAATGTCTCGCAGTGGTGCCATACAAACTCACTCTCGTTCAGTGGGTGGCTTACGATAGGCCCATCACTGTCAATGATTTGCATGAGGTAGTGTCTCACATGGCTAATGACAAATCCCCTGGCATTGATAGCTTCCCCGATGAATTCTATAAAACCCTCTGGGACCTTATAGGTAGTGACTTGCATAAGGTTTATCAAGAAACATTTCGGACACACTCGCGGGGTAAAAATATAAATAAAAGAAACATTAAATTTCTACCTAAATAGGGAGATATCGAGTTGATCTCCAACTAACAGTGCATCACCCTCTTGAATGTCTCCTATAAAATCATTGCCAAGGCTCTGGCAATCCAATTGCACAATATGTTGCCTCTCATTGTGTGCCTTGAACAAACAAGCTTCATCAGAAGCCGTTATATTTTGGATAACATTATAATACTCTGGGAAGGGATGGATTGGGCCAAAAAATCTAAATAACAAGCTATGTTCATAAAAATTGACTTTGAAAAAGCTTGTGACCGTATCAAATGGTCTTTCATACTAGCCATGCTTCGGGCATTACGCTTTGCGCCCAACTTCATCTGAACCGTCCAAATGCTTTTTGCATATGCCTCGACCATCTTTTCCATTAATGGAGTCACCTCTGAGTAGTTTGGCTTATTCTGTTCTATTTGTCAAGGGTGCCCTTTGGCTCCCGCCTTGTATGTGATTGCAATTAAATGTTTTGGATATCTTCTTATCAATGCCCAAGCTAGGGGCCTTGTTAAGGGAATTTATCTCCCTTCAGATACCATGAACCCACAAGAAGATATGCAATTTCTTAATGGTCACTTTGTGGATGACTTCTTCCTTACTCTGATTGAGGAGTCCAATATGGACAATGTCTTGCAATGTCTCAACACCTTCCGTCTGGCCTCTGGCTCTAGCATCTAATGGCAAAAAACTCATTGTTATAGGTAATTTTACCTCCCTCCATCGACATGGGCTACTAAATATGATTGGAAGTGGATCCAACATGATGAAATCTTCAAATTTCTTAGCATCCTCTTTGCTTTTGATGTTTTGCCACCTTTGTTGTGGCAATATGTTGTTGATAGAGTTGCTAAGAAGATAGAATACTAGGTGACCAAGTCTCTTTCGTTAGCAAAAAAATTTCAAATCTGCTCGAAAATACTTGCAACCACCCATGTGTACTACTCTTCTTATTGGGTGCCTTCTAAAAAATCTTACTAGAAGTTACAAAAATTACTCAGAGACTTCCTTTGGGCCAATTCTCCTCGAGGTAAAGGATTCCAAAGGGTGGCCTGGGAATTTGTTGCCTCACGTGAGATGTTGGAGGGATGGGGCTCATTGACATAACTTGGCAAGGAACTGCCTTATGTGCCAAATGGATTGTGTGGGCCATTGAGGGTCATAAAGCTTGGGAGGTGTTATTTAAACACTACATCTGCTCAGGCCTACCCAAGGGCAAGAAATCCTGGAAAGGGATTGACTTCCCTAATTTGCTTTTCATTAAGTCTCATGTCCAAATCAAAGGGTCCTCTGTGGATAGAAGCATCTGGAAGGCATGGGAAAATTTTAAACCATGGATTCTCTAAAATGTATCAAGATTTAGGGATGGGTTATTTGCTAACACTCACTCACTCTGGTGGTCTCCTATTATTAGTTTTAATAAAGTGCCCCTAGCAAAGGTCCCTTGGATCAATGCTCTCAAGTTCTTTCGAAGGGGTATTCACACTATCCAGGATATCTACTGCAGGGGATCTCGCTCTTGGCTATCTTGGGAGGAGGTGAAAGCCATATTTTGGTTAGCCATTTTCAGACCAAGAATCCTTCCAAGAGATTCTTAATGGTGTGTCGCCCTCCATGCTCCACAAAATCTTTGTTCACTCCCACTCGTCCATGGTGGAAGCACTGGAAGTGGTATGTGGAGACCCCCTTCCGCAATTACACTCCTCAGCTTGGCTATGGATGGCTCACCCCCATTTGCCAATGGTGGACAAGCTCAATACCCGTACATTCATCTATTACTACGTGGAGCTTCCACTTTAACACTATTTGGGGGGCTTGTGTGGAGCCCAAGGTTACTCATTTTACTTGGTGTATACTGCACCAAGGCTTACCTATTGGTAGAAGACTCACCTAGTGAGGAGTTCCCCTTCCTACTTGCCCTTTATGTGGTCACCTTGAGACACTTCCACATCTTTTATGGTATTGTTTCAAATCTCAAAGGGTCTAGACTTGGATCCAAGATCTCTTTGGGTCTTTCCATCTTGAATTTTTTCTTTGGCAGCACATCCTCCTTGGAGATAAACCCGCGATTCCCTTTAAGTACACCCAAGTCTGACATACTTCCAGAGTGGAGAGTCTCTTCTGGGTTTGAAAGAAAGAAATAATTATATGTTTAATAATGTTTATATGGAGTGTAATGTCTCTGCTTTGAGCAAGTTCTTTATCATCTCCAATGTTCTTTTGCAGATTCAAGTTCAAGCTAATAAAGTTGCTATGGAGCTTGGGAACCTTCAAGATCTCCTCTCTCACTATGGAGATGCTCCTTGTGCAATGGCTCAGGTTCCACCATCTTTGCCTAGGGATCCCAGACTGGAGGATGGAATTGCTATGTTACCTTGTGGTGGACATCGTTGTAGTTGTTCCTAACACTGCTTTCACAATGGCACCCCGTACTAGTGCATGACATCTCTTGGGTAGCAACAAGGGTGGCAGTCTCCACCTCCTTCCCATACTGGGCAGGACAGCTGTGACGCTCATCCTCCTCCTCTACGCCCAAATGTTTGGGGGCGCCACCTAGAGGTCAAGCAGACGTGCTGGACAAGTTCCCCAGGCTCTCTCTAGCCATTTCGCCCACTCAAAAATAGGAAGAAGAAGATGGCAGGGACACTACTCAAGCTACTGGTTGAGAGCCTATTACAGAGGACAATGGCTTTCCAAGCTCAGGCTGGGGTCTTAATGATATGGATCTGCCGCCTTCTAGCCTTGTTCTTGCTGCTTAAAGTTATCTATTTTTTATGACCTTATGACTTATTCCTAGACTTTACCTAGTTGTTTGTTTCCTTCTATTTTTGGTTCCTAGGCTTTGCCTAGTGTGACTGTGGCGTGCTCTCATACCGCCTATATTTTTTTGTGAATTATTTGTATATTTCTATTTAATTAATATATAGATATAATTCATCAAAAAAAATTAACTTTAATTTTTGTGAAATAAATTTCAAAATTTGCACAAAAAAATGTATAATATATATGGATTAATATGAATGATATCATGCATAAAGTTGAATTTAAAAAAAATGGGCTAGATATGGCAAAAAAGTGATAGAACCTTCTATCTACATACTCCTCCATAATGATAAGAACTAATGCACCAAATATTAAGTTAAAAATATTATACAAAACTCCAATATCTTGAAGCGTTCTAATAGTAAAATATCAAAACAAAATTTAATGATTGATTCTAATCTTGTTATTCAATATGGCTATAACATTAATTCTAAAAAACAATGGAATAAGTAGATTAGATTATAAAAACCATGTACAAATAATTTTTATAACAAAAACTTTTAATTGAATATTAAACTAGTTAGAATGCACAACCCAATTGAGTTGAGCTCTGTTACACAAACAACTAAGATACTAATTTGCACTTTAGACTACATATATTAACTAGTTGTTAGTAATAAGCTTAAGCTAATGAGGTGTGGTTGAAATGGTTAAAGTGACTTTGTTGTGCCCAGTTTTACCCACATTCATATCTTAAAGGACATGTTAGACCAATTGTGATTGTTGGAGATGTTTGGAAAATTAGAGTCGTTGACGATGTTAGTGTGTTAGAGATAACATCCCGTCGATAATATTAATAAAATCGATTAAAACCGTTGATAATGATTATAAAGAAGATCTAAACCTCCTCCTTATGTCTCAAATTAATTTATAACTCTAATCCAAAAAGCTATTACCCATATTAAAAATATATATATTTTAAAAAAACATTAAAAACAATATATAATCATCATATAAATAAAATTAAATAGAATATTCCCCTCAATTTATATAATTCTTATAATCCTAACAAATAACATATAAATGTTTCAACATTAAAATCATATTTAGAATAATATTGTTTAGCTTCATAATGGAAACACATGTTTCAGAGTAATCTTGTCTACTTCATAATGAAAGAGCACAATTTAATGTCTAGTTTCCACACATTAATGAATGTTGTCTGTTTTCCAAACATGTTGTATGGAAGGTTGCATTTACAATTAATTAATTTATTTATATTATTTTTTTGGGGACCCCTATGATGTAGAAGTGGAATCAATGAACATGAGAACTAGATCCGCATGAGTTGTAAAGCATCGACTAATAATTCTTGCTCACATAATTTCTTTATACTATAATCTTTTTGGTCGTAAAGTTAAGAAGTGTTAAAGTGTTTCAATTATGCAAGAACCTTTTTAAAATTTAATTGTTATTAAAAAAGTAAAGCACTATGAAGGTTTATTGGGTGTGAGGGGATCTTTCACACAAATAATTTAAATTTTAGACCTTGGTGACCATACAATCTTATATATCTTGAGTTTAGAGTTTCATTTATGTGTAAGTGAAATAAAAGTTTGATATTAATATTAAATCGAATATTTTTATTTATGTTTATGAGATCGAATGGTTTGTAGACCACAATTTGTTAAGAGTTGTTTCAATCATGTGATGATATATAAATTATAAAATTGAATGTTTCTTTAGTTACATGTTCAACAAGCTCCAAATTTCAGTGTATGTTTAAGATATTGTGATTTTCCAATTGCCTTCTTCAAATAAGAAGAAAAATTGTCCAAAACAATGAAATGAATATCAAATTTAAAGTCAGAGATTTTTTTGACATACTTGATGACCAGATTCCTCTCGTTCTACACACCCCTCTCATCTATCGATATAACTTACGCCTCTCCACATAATAAAGAAACCCTTTAACTAAAAACAAAAAGAACTTAGACTCTCTCCTAATCATAAAATCCAAAAATCTTCAACCAAAAACAAAAGAGCTTAGCTCCATATAATTAAGTTGAGCTTTGAGCTACGTCCAATTAGGTAGGTTAAACCTTCTTGTTGAGTAAACAAAAGTGACAAACATGGTTTTATCAAACGCATGTAGGGTCAATTACGAGGGGTGAAACTCCTATTCTCATATTTGTGTTTTTAAGGGATCACATATTAGACGGGTGTAAGTGGACTTGTGAAGCATGCTAGATGGTGTTGTCAACACAAGGAACCCCCTAATAATCAAGGTTAGAACTCAAAGAATATTAAGAAGCCTACACTTATGCCCTAATTATCACCCATGCAAAAAGAATGTAAAACCCCATATATATGTGAATGAATTAAAAATCTGATCTCTAACGAAAATAACTTAAACATACTATTTTGCATAAAGACTCAATCACAGAGTCTATTCATCTTAGAGGCTTATATTTTCTTGATTCAAAATATGATGACATATCAATATAATTATTCGTCTTTATTAATAACTATTTTTTTATTTTAAAAAATATTGGTATGTATGTGTATATATTAAAATTAGAAAAAATAATATAATATATATATTTTAAATATTAATAGTTTTTTAAAAAAAATTATACAATTTTTTCTAATTTTAATATATATACATACATACCATCTTTTAAGTACATGTCTCCTATTTTCTGAAAAATAATGTATCCATCCCATCTCAATAGACCCCAAATATGTGACTGAAATCACATCCCATCCCCTATAGACCCCACATGTGTGACTGAAGTAGGAATCTAACCCAATGTGACATTCCATATAATAAAAATCAGGGTAGCCTCAACTAAAACAATAAAAAAACGAAGGAAAAAGAGAGTAGGGCCAAGGTGATTTTACTTTTGAACACAACTCCCTGACTAAAAGGTGTGAAGGCGGGTGAATGTTTTTGGTTGCCCACAATCCATCTTCATCATATCATTAGGTCATGTAGGGATAACCTAAAATTTATCCACAAAGTTGATGAAAAGATAGGTGACAGGCATTATGTGTAGGTCCCCTTGCAATTAGCAATCATCAGCATCAGTAGCAGTGGCAGTAGGTGTCTAAATTGATGGTGATATGGACTGGGTGATGGTGATATGGACCGAGTGGGGTAAGTATGCCAGCTGCCTGAAGTGGTTGTTGATAAAAAGTCCATCTCAATCCAAAGCTTAGGAATAACATCCACTCCATTGGATTCACACAAACTCACCAAATTTACGCACTGTCACTATCATGAGGTCCAATCCATATCAGGTAGCCAGCCTGGCCTACTCACAGGTCCCCCACCCAATTCCAGCTAAGATACACCCAACAGCCACAAGAATACATTTCATATGGGCCTACAAATGGCAGTGACCCCTATCACAATAAAAATACCACCCTCCTCGCTCCATGTGGGTTTGTATTTTTGTGTGCAGAGAATCAGAATCTATAACATGGGCATTGGTCAGTCGGGTCAATCAGTAACCACAGAACCTGATGGCGAATTCCACAAAAGATACACAGACACCACATAATCTATAAGGAGAATCAATTTCATAAGCAATCAGTTAATTTGTGGGGACAGGTTACATAAAAAGTATGAAAATTTTCTTATCTTCCATTGATAAGAGATATTTTTTAACAAATGATGTGGGAGCCAGAAATGCAATGGCTCCTCTGTATACCATGTTTGTTATTCATGATGATTCATGATTCTTCTTCATCCTCTATCATTTCTGCTACAATTTTAATGGATTGCTATCTATCTATTCTATAATAATGATGAGCCTGTACTGTACTAGGAAGTGAAGCTCATGCTTGCATACTTCCAAATTCCTTTTGCTTATAATATCATTATTGACCTTGGTGCTTTGTTTCTATAATAATAACAATATTAATAATGTGGAGAAACAGTGTGATCTTTTGTTTTTCCTTTTTTCTAGTTTACTTTGGTCACATATTCCCAGGCCACTTGGGGATACATGGAGTCCACATGAATGTATTGTATTGTTGTTGGTGTGAACAGTTGCATCTGCACCCCTTTTTTTGTTTGTTTGTTTGGATGGTGGTGCCACTTTTGAGATGGACAGGCCAAGTATAATAATTGTATATATTAGCAATTTTGTCCCTGCTATGTGACTGTGGATATGTCATTGGCTGCATATGATCCACGGGGCGTTGCAAAAGGACTCTCTGGAAGGTTGTGCCCATAGCTGCTAATCAAAACAAAAAAAGGGGCAAATTAATACCAAGTACAAATACTAGTTTTTTCCTTGTTAATAATAAGTTAATTTGGGCATGGCATTGCTTTTTTGTCTTCACCTTTCTTGGTCATTGCCGTTTTGTTTTGGCTTATCTCCATTGATAGACTCGCTGTTCAAGACCTCGAGCAGATAGCTGAAATGCTCTGCCGATGGAAGGTCAATAAGATCTGCATCAAACAATAAAATATGACCCAATTTCTTTTGTTTTTTGAGATTTGAATTTCACTCCACAACCTTACCATCCTCTTATAACCTTAAGTATTATTTTAATATCAAACATAAATAACAATGGTTTCTTTGGAGAGGTTCCATGGGTATGTTGAAAGATGATGTGTATGATCAGTAGAGTTTGTATGCTTTTCAGCATGTGTAGATCACTGACCTCCAACCACAAACATAATGCACGAAAGTCCACCTGACAATAAAAGACCTTCATCATAAATATACAGGGGTTTAAACTCATATATTGTTATAAGGCATCTGAGGGTAAAAGTTAAACTGTAAAAGAGCTTTGATCAGAACTTATAACAATGAATGTATGTAAGTTGATAGAATATTGTTATTAGACACTTTCATGGGTCTAAACTCATTGCTGAGGTTTAGTGGAAAGGTAGTAGTTATGGCAATGAATGTATGCAAGTTGGTAGCACTTTACACACTATTATTTATTAGACTCCTTCATGGACCTAAACTCATTTATGTCTTGTTGTGGGCATCCCAAAATAAGTGTCTGAGGATAAGTAAGAGACCCAAGCCCACCTCATCTTCTCAGACCATGGTTTAGTGGTAAGGTGAAGCTTTTGTCATAATGACCTAATAAAAACAAGAACATGAAATGAGAACTTTGATCCAAACCTTCTGTTGTTGTTGTGTCTGCTTTACCCTCCAAGTCATTTTGGTGCTGGTGGGGCTGCTGCTGGTTCACAATGAGATTAGTTCCATTATTGTTATTATTAGTTGCTAGTTTAGAAGCATGTTTTATCAAATGTAACTCTGCTAGCCGCCTTCGTTCTATCTCAAAGATCTGCTCTTGCTCCTCTAGCAAAAGCTGACTTCTTATCATGTCAGAGTTACCAATTATCCTAGGCCCTGAACAACAATTAATTTCATGTCAGACACAATAAGAAGAAATAATTAAGAAATATTTACTACACACAAGGAAGACAATGATTCACTGACCAGGTTGAAGGTCGTAGTCGACATCTAGATTGTAGGCTGCTGGCATGTATTTTGAGTGTTCGGGTTTCTCGGGTGTATATCTTCTGAATGGAAGAGATTCAATAAAAAGAATTAGATGAAATGATTGAATCCACCCCCAAGCTGCTAGAATCAGACACAAAATGAACTTTTCTTCATGTATCTGAATGCTTCAAGCCTCAACGAGCAGAAATTTAAAAGTACTGATACATATGAACAATACCTGTCTCCGTGTTTGCCTTTTTCTCGGTATGGTTTGACAAGAACACGAGCACCACAAACATAATGGGGATTTCCTTTGGCTAGGATGGTTTTCACAGTCTCTGGGAATACAAACGTTACAAAGCCAAACATTCTCTTCTGCTGGTAGGGTATTCTTACATCTTGTACAGGCCCATAAGTCCTGTGATTGAAACAATTAATCTTAATGCGGTGTGTCATCATCAAATCCCCATTATTCTATTTATAAACTGTTAACAAAAGCCCAACTCCTAGTTTAAATTGAGGAAGAAGACTCTTCCTACCTGAAATAATTTGATACATCTTCCTCTGTGAAGGTGCTTTCAGCAGGAAAAGTCAAGTAAATTTGACGAGATCCTGCAATCAAGCCAGCTATGTCATTTCGTTCACCCCTGTATTCTGTAAACCTGGAAGCATCCTCTGCTAAAACAACCGCATGCTGCCCATGGGGCCTGCATAAAACAGTAAATTCAACTTAGTCTAGCTAATTTCCAATCCAGAGCTAGTAGTACACATATTTGAATCCATATTGTATTCTAGAGGGCTAAAATGCAATCAGGAAACAGAGATGATACTTTGCACAAGAGGCATAAGGTAAGCTCGCAACATATAGCGATCCAAATATATAGATGGAAAACATAAAACATCAGACACTTCTGTGTATCTTATGCAGTCAAAGATAAGGGAAGACGCAATACTTAAACTAAGACGAGAAAACTTGGAACACTCATCAAACATGATGAGATGGTCAATTTACACAATCTGCAGAACCATACTCTCATGATTCATACCTATGATTATGCTGTCAAATGTATGGACAAGATTAACTGAAATACTCGGTATACTGTTATAGGCATAGAGAGGTAGGTTTCGAATGCTATTAAGGGAAAGTAGTATTGAAATACTCAATTAAACACAAGTTTCTGAACTTGCCTCTCAAACAGCTATAAGGAAGGTTATAAAACTCAATTAAACTACTGGCCAAACAGATTGAAAGCATACCGATCAATGAGCCTAATAGTCTTCAAGCGTGCCAAGAGTTTTGTTAGACTGTAACCAGCTTTACCATGCCTCTGAGATTCAGTCAAGTAGCCTTCAGCCTGCAGAGTTCTTCCAAATCTTTCATAGTAGAGCTGAGGCAACGACGCTATGGAAATGGGTGCCCTCTTCCCTCTCAGTAAGTCCAGCAATTCAAACTCCAGTCTCTCCAATGTTCCAGCGGAGATTGGTTCTTCACTCAGCGATTCGGAGGGGCTACTACCCATGGAGACTGTGAGATGATTTTCATAGCCATGAGAAAAACGGCAATTGCTGCCATGTTTGCAGTATCCACGAGCAAAATACAGACATGGCTTAACTTCAGAAATTGGTAGAGGGGCCCTTTTACTTAAAAAATCCATACCCAATTCACCTGAGGCTATCTGCATCTCTGGGTAATTGAAGTAATTGTCATTCTCAAACAAGGGGAGCTGCTGATCCTGGGGCTGGAAGTTATTACTGTACTCTCTGATGCTGCTTGGCTGCTCTGCTAAGACCATGGTATGGTGCTGCAGTTTGTCACTACCAAAATATTGAGCTTGTACAGGATTCCTGTTAATGAAATTGAGTGCGTTCTGCTCAATGGGTGAAGCAAAATGTGGACTTAATGGTGTCTCTTGATGGGGCTGAGAGTCCCAGTAGATTGTTTGTGGTGAAACTGCAGAGAAAGGACGAGATGGTACGTGAGAAAACGGAGCAAACTGCACTGGGGAATCCATAGTATAAGGGGATAGCAGCTGTGAAGAGGATGATGAAGAAACTTGCATCCCAAGCTCCTTCTTGGCCTTGGAGATCACAGAGTGAATCAAACTATCAGGCCCAAAGGCCAACCGGATCATTTCCCTGTCTCCATTGTCCTGCAGCAGCAGATAACCAATGATTTTGGATACATTCTCTGGATCCACGCTTTGTATCTTTGAAAACACAATCCTTGTTGCTTCATATATATCCATTTCACATCCAGTACCTGCAATAACCAAAACCAAATGTTGCAACTCAACAAACTAATTCCACTGATGATAAAAAAATTGGAAAATTTTCAGATCTTAAATCACAAACTGCAATCAATAGATAGATGAATCCTTTGATTGTGGAAGCATTGAAGCCAGGATCTGGTACAAAGAATCAAACATGTACTGCTATATTGGATATCTTCTGCAGCCCTATCTGATTGACTATCAAAGATCCATGTCTTTCCAAACTCACATTGTTAAAATGGTTTACCCTGTATAAAAACAAAAACCGCCCTTTTATGATGACTGCAATAGTGCTGATCTCACAGTCCTTCCCCCACTGTTGAGAAACAGCTGATATACTGTGTACCAAAGATAGGGACAGCAAGCTATTGATTACCAGCTGGATTGATTATTTGAAACCAACATAATGATTATATCAAACTAACCACAAACCAAACCCATATCTGCATGCCTGCCATTTATTGCGAGATCTTACACAACAGGAACCCATATGACTTGGGACTTCAGTGCTCAAACATAACATTCTTCTTGAATTTTCTTGAACAATTCGCCTTAACCTCTCCACCCACAAAACAATTATTCATCAATCCAACTCCACCTATCCACCCCAAAATTGAAAATAACAGAGGCTACTACAAGACAACACCACTTAATCTGCTCAGGATAGAAATACTCCCCAAGTCCACTCAAAAAGTTACTGGCTCTATCAACTAGAGTCTCCTCTTATCAATACAAATTACATATACCCACACAGAGCTCCTGCCATGGGATGTCTGCACTCTCCATGCATCCAAACATTAAAAAACAATCTGAAACTGACTTCATCCACTAAAACAGGTTCACAGATCAGAAATGGCTCAAATAAATAAAACTGATAACACACAAGACTCTAGACCTTCTCACACGGCTTAGAACATTGACTTACCTTCTCCTAAGCCTGAAAATCAACAGAATCTCTACACCCAATGAGCTTGAAGACATCAACCGATTTCAATCCAGAAAAATGTGTGGCACAAAAAAAAAAAAAAAAAATACTAAAAAACAACAATCAAATCCACAGCAACTTGCAGACCCAGATCGGAAAAGTCACGAAGAAAAGCCTTAAGGCTTTGGTTTCTCCATTATCCAGGGGTACTTTATCTGCACAAAAAACTTATTTAAGACTTTGTCTGTGAACTTAACCCCCGTTTAACCCAAGTTCACAAATTCAAATCAATCCACTTCTTAGTCGATCTATACACGTTTTGTTACAGATTAACTTCAAAATCTTGTACAATGACGTTGTTTTAGGGGTAACTTAACCACGTCGGAGTTAGCTGTTATCTTCATTTTTAACCGTTGAACCCATTGCAGTTTTGAAAATAGTCGACGTCACGAGTCACGACGAGGTTTGCATTTTGTACGTTAATAGACGGGAAGGTAGAATATTGATATGAGGCAGAGGCGGTGAGCGGTTCAGCCGGCGCGGCAATTAGGGGGCACACGTGATGATGGGTCCGTGATGACGTCATTCCGTTTGGGATCCTTCATGTGCCGTCGTGCATGAGCCGGATGCCGACAGAATCTAACACCCCTTGCCTGCCTGCCTTAACTCGTGGGTTAGGAGGGGAGTGCCACCCCCTACCCCCCTCTTGCCTTTTATAGGGGCTAGCTTGCTACACTTCATTATTGTCTCATTCATCTATATGTATCTCTATCTCTATCTCTATCTATATATATAAAGCACTTGCAGTACACACTGTAAGTTGGATAGTCGCTTTTTTTTGTTCATAGAAAAAATTCAAGTTAAATTGCGAATCGTGATTTTGAAAAGAAATTAAAGTTGTAAAAATAATTTAAAATTTGACTTTTTGAAACAGTACGACGTATTCAAAAACATATAGACGAAGGGTTTTTAGAATAATTAAGTTAAGAGAAAGGATAATGCCGAGCAAGCAAATCTATAAATGAATGAATGGATTAGGGATAATGTAGAGTGCCTTTATAATAGACTTTTGCTTTTTACTTATGAAAGCTTTGAGTGTTTGGGAATGTACTCTTTTGTCTTACTTCATTTTTGTGTGTGCATTAATTTGGGCACATGGTGGTATTATTGTAAAATACACTCATCATTCAAGACATTAAATTTTGGGAATGTACTATTTATTTTAGAAGTAATCATTTCTTTCTTGTAGATTGTAGTCTATGGTAGCTAATAGAAAGTATTGTCATGGTGGTATTGTTCTAAAATATACTCACCATTCACTTACTATTCAATATTAAATTTAGGAATGTACTATCTATTGTACAAGTAGTCACTTCTTTCTTGTAGATTGTTCTTTGGATTGTTGTTTAATATACTCACCATTCACTTACTATTCAATATTAAATTCAGGAATGTACTATCTATTGTACAAGTAGTCACTTCTTTCTTGTAGGTTGTTCTTTGGATTGCACTCTTTAGTAGCTAATGGAAGTATTGTCATGGTGGTATTGTTGTAAAATATACTCACCATTCACTTACCATTCTAACATTAAATTTGGAAATGTACTATCTTTTGTACAAGCAATCACTTCTTTCTTGTACATTGTTTTTTAAATTATAGGCTATTGGTAGCTAATGACACTATTCTTGAGGTGAAAGCATTTATATTCACTATTTAGACATTAAATTGGGAATGTATTTTTGTTTTACTTCATTCTTGTGTGTGCATTAACTTGTGCACATGGTGGCATTATTGTAAAATGTACTCACCATTCATCTATCATTCATACATTAAATTTGGGAATGTACTATCTATTGTACAAGTAGTAGCTTTTAACTTGTGGATTTTAGTTTATTGACAGCTAATGGAAATATTGTCAATCTTTAAAATATTTTCACTATTTAGACATTAAATTTGGGAATGTACCATTATCTCAAATAACCCTTGTAAAGATGGCGTAGATTTATTTTAAACCTTTAGATTATAGTCTATTAATATTTCCAAATGATATTTTTGAACTCTAAAATATATGACTAATATTTAAGCCTTAAAATTGGAAATATGCTAATTTACAAATAATTAATTCTTATTTTGAGACTATAATCTCTTAATAGTTCATATTCATTACAATGTTGTTAAATTTTAAAATTTAAAATAAGTAATTTTGTAATATAAGTTTTTGAAATTTAAAACAATCTAGTCTCTTGATACAAATAAACATTTATTAATTGTTTATACAATTTGAATAGATTTTAGTTTCTTCAACCATTTTTTTTTGGGTTGATAAAGTCATTTTTCTTAAAAAATTAAAAAAAACTTTATACTAATAAAACAATATTATTCATATAATGTTTGCTAAATTCTTTATTGAGGTATTCTCCATCAATTTTATCAAGAATATAATTAGAAGTTTGTAGATATATTATATATAGACTGAGGTGTGATATTTTTAAGAATATCCAAACATTTAATTCATTAGAGAGATGGTATTTCCATGGTCGATGAAAATCTTGTATACGATCCAATCCAAAAAAAAGTATCATTTAGTTTATATTGTTTAATTGGTTTAAGAAGCAATAAGAGGAGGTAAACTTGACGAGTTACGATCTTATAAATGAGTAGTCTCAATTTATTTTAGACTTCTAACTAGTAATTATAACATTATATGGTACAATAATTGTATTCGAGTTTATAGAATAGTTACCTTATATCTTTATAACTCATCAATATTTCTAATGTAATTTTTTTTAATATTAAATAAATTGTAAAAACTTCATACATATAATTAATAAAAAAATCGTTATTATAAATAATGTTTGGAACAATAATAAAATAAAATAACAAACAAATAAAATTATAACCCTATTATTAAATTATAAACAAATTTTAAGGTGGAAGAAACATCATATAAAATTATATTCGAAATATCATATAATTTGATATGTGTTTTATTACAAACTATTTATATGAAGAAGATTACGATGCAATTCATATGAGGTTGGCCAACAAGGGTATGTAAATTTAAATTAACTACACGATCTCTTAAAGAAACGACGAAGTAAATTTAAATTAAGTACATGATATCATAAGGGAATGAGAGAATGAGGAAGTAAACACCCTCACATTGTACATAATTCATTACATTGATTTATTTAATGAGTTCATTTCTTCTTTCCTTTAATTCCTTGATGTTGTGTTTTATTTTTCTCCTTCTTAATTTTCTTATGCATTTTTGCCTTCTCCTCTCTCCATGACATCACTTTCTTGCATACCACACCCTTATATGGACGTCTTAATAAAAAAACATTGATAATGAAAGAAATTATACACTCTCCTACAAGCACACCACCTTATTATTCTAGATTAATTTTTAAAATGTGCCCTTTCAATCTCAAAGTTATTTCAACCTCGAGAACCACTCAATCTCGTTCAAGATAGCTCATACTACAGAGCAATGCCTAATAAATAATGTTACAAACTTAATGGAATGATACTTCTAAACACATCCTTTCTTGATAATGAACAAGTAACACACATAATCAGTCCTCTCAACTTTAAATTATACAACACATTAAAGAAACTCACCAAACTCTTGCATCTTTGCTATTGCAATCCTATTCAAGGTTAGATTCTAAACTCTATGGGTCAAGGTAAAAACCTATCATTTCCTCCATTTGCCTTGACTTGTAACTTTTTGCTTTGGTTAGATAGTATCAAATTCAGAGTTGATTGAACTCGTATTTGTTTCCTTTACCAATAGTACAACATGGTTATTCATATGAAGACTTCTTTTTTTGTGAGTTGTTTGTAATAAATTTTAATCTTAACAATACCTAGATTCTTTTCAACTTTCATATTATATCATATTTTCATCTCAAAGTTAATAAATAACTCAAAATTAAATTAATAAATATCTCAAAATTTAAAATATAGAAAACATCAAAAGCTATCAAATAGTCTTTGTTCTAAAAAAAGGTTAATACTACTCTTTATCCTACACTTCCAAATGAAGAAAAAGACTCTTAATAAGGTTATAATAAGAGCAAGCCTAATGTTAAATTCTAAAAGCTATTTTATTTCAGCTATTAATTTTTTTTTATCAAAACATAAAATAAATATACCTAATATATTAGAAGTTTACATTCCTTCATAATCTTAAAGTTGTTAGGTTGGTTAAATGGGCTAAGAGAAAGCAAATTATTGTTATAGTCTTGAGATAAATTCTAAAATCTATTTTATACCACTTATTAAATTTTTTTATCAAAACATAAAATAAATATATCTAATATATTGAAGTTTCCATTCCATCATAACATTAAAGTTGTTAGGTTGGCTAAATGGGCCAAGGGAAAGCAAATTATTGTTATAGATAATGATGACATGGAGTAAACACTTGGCTTGTGACCCCAACAAAGTTATTTTCACACCTTTTACCAACTCCTCTAATAACTATACTCAACTTTTTTACATAATTATTAACTATAAGAAAATTTTATAAGAAGATAACTAAATAAACGAATGATCAAGTAATATTTTTTCAATCTACAAAAAACTTTTTATATTTAAAATACTCAAAGAATGATAAGACGGAAAACCCACTTGAACAAACACCATGAATATTATTATTATTGATGGGTTGAAATGTTTATTCGATTGTACTTATATTTCAAACATAACATAAGATGTTTATTCGATTGTACTTATATTTCAAACATAACATAGGAAGTTTAGTTAGTATAGGACTAATCTTGTAGAGTAATAGTTAGAGATAAGTGATTTTGTTTCCTATTCTAGTGTTAATCTATGTAAATTATTTACATAAAAAAGAAATTTAGAAAAAAAACAAGTTAAATAATGTATAAAACAAAATAAAATTTTACCAGAATAATAAATTGGAAGATCTCTTATCTATTTGAACATGGTGTTATGAAAATGAAAAAAGAAAACTAAAAATATGCAACGAAAAATACGATCTGTATATAAAATTGCAACAACAAATAAAATTTAAAAATAAATAAATAAAAATCACAATACATTTATCATTTACAAGAAATATGCACAGTCACATTATATTCAATAAAAATTTAAAATTCTCACATACAAAATTACACATGTTCAAATTTAATTACAATTAATATTAAAATAAAAAAATAAATAAAGGGACAAGCATTTATTTTAAGTTGCCCACCACCATTATCTAAATGGATTTTTTAAAATTTTAGCCCTTGGTGAAGATCTATTCATATGTAATGGCTCAAGAAAACTTTGAAATACTTATTCCCATACTGTGTATATCTTCTTATGTACTCGACGTGCACTTTTTTTATTTTAACTATTTTTCATTTAATTAAAAAATTGAGTTTTTTTTTTTTTTTAAATTTATTTATTTATTTAAATCATGTGGGCTCCTCCAATCATTCTAGTAGCTTTTCTGTTAAATTCATAACTTTCCTTTAAAGCATGAGCTAGCTTTAAATATAGCTTTGACTCCCCTTTTTTAAAATAGTGGGCTTGCCCACTATTTTAAATTCATCAATTTAAATAAATTTCATTTAAATAATTAAAAAAGTTTGAGTTAGATTAGTTTTCCCCAAAAACAAAATTGAATATGGTGTAAGAAATTTAAATACTTAAAAATAATTTAATTATATATTTACAATTGAGTGGAGGGGAGAGGGGATTTTCTATAGATCAACTATCTTATTTCTTTTTAGATAGGGATATAGGGCCTCCTCTCAATAGATATAGAAGCACAGAGGATGGGAGAGTGAAGGTATAGTCTAAGAGTGAATGAGATGAGTGAGTGGAATGAAATGGGAGGAAGGTTTTATAAGTATGAGGGGTTTGTGGCTAAATGTGTGTCATTAATGTTTTAGTGTATGTTGGCAATAAAATGTTTTTAAGGAGGAATCGGGGATTTCTAAAATCTTAAATACTTTTTATAACATTTTATGTATTTGTTGTTTTCGTTATATCATTTACATTTTTTTTTAAATTAGAAAAAATAAATACTATTAATAACATTTAAAATGAGTCACAATGTAAAATAATTCCTTCAAAAATTCAATCCTTGTCTTTGATTAATATTGTTTTGAAAGAGAAATTAGAGATATCGGACCTTGAATATAAGTTGGCTCAATAACTAGCATGTACTCAAGTTTTAAAATATTGGCTTTGCATATAAGCATTGGAAGCATTAGGGTTTGGTTATAAGTTGGCTTGAGAGATAACATGTAACCAAATCCCAACAACCTTGATAAGTCCAAAAAGCAAAAGAAAAACATTGGGGAATGGAAGGCAGACTTATATTTTAACCATTTTGTATTATATTGTCGATAAATTTGACTTTGGAGATAAAAGCAAAGAATTTTGAGAAATCAGGCATATAAAATGTATGAAACATTTATGATTTATTCAATAAATAATAAAGACTTATAATCAATCAAAGAAATCAATGATGGTGAGCTTTGGATACATGTAAAACATTCTATAAATTAATTTTTTTCGAAAAAAATTAAAATGAAAAAAACATTTAAAAAAATTTGCACAAAAATAATTTCAACATATAAAATTCGAAATTAATTTTTTTAAGCCAAATTTTAAATATAACAAATATTAAAACTTAAAAAACTAATCATTAAAATACGATAACTCTAATATCAAAATATTTTATATAATTGATTCCTTTCTGTCCACTTAGAAATTAAAACTCTTCCTTGTCTATACTTTAGTGTTAAAGCTCCCGCTTCCATTCACTTGAATATTAAAGCGCTCTCTTCTTTTTGCTTGAGTATTATATTTTAAAAAAATAAGTCATTAAAGTGATGTGGTGGCTATTAAAATACACCTACACCCTTTCTTTCTAATTGCTTCACCATTAAAGCTCCACCGTTCTCCCAAATTGATGTTAGTCATTAAAAAATAGTATTAAAAATAATTACTTAAATGATACAAATACTTGGTATAGATAAACTCATTGTATGTTACATATATAATTGATGTGTAATTTATGTTTTTCAAATACTAATTATATATAATATGAGTTTTAATATTTTTACAGTTCATAAAATATTGGTAGAATGATTTAGATTATTTACGAATGGTTTTTAAGAAAAATGGTTACAAAAATAAGTAAATAGCGAGAGCTTGTAAACAAGTAAAAAAACGTCACATCAGATAATATAAAATTGATATTTTGGTTAAGTTTGACAACGTTTTTATTTTATATTGAAGGGGTCTCTAATAAGATTGTTAGAATCCTAAAATGCCAAAACATCTCCACCACATTCTTACCCATAAAACAAACTAAGTCAATGTCTAAAATCTATTAAGGATCATGTAGAACCTTGGTCAAAAAGTGGAGTGTACAAAATTGAGTGTTACTACGACATCCCCTATATTGGTGAAACAAGGAGATCCATCCACACCAAAATCAAGGAACACACAACCGACATTATACTAGAAAAGGTTGAAAAATCAACACTGGCATAACACTCTTACAAAACCAAGCAATCTATTTGTATCGAATAGGCAAAGGTTCTTGTAGTAGAAGACCATTATCTCAAACGTAAATTACGAGAATCCATAAAGACATGTCGGTATTCTCTTAATCTCAATCGTGACAAAGGGATAGGGCTTAATCTGACGTGGAGACACATTATTAATAGACTTTAAAACACCGTCATTAAGTACCCACCTCAAAGTTAGCATGTCTTTGTTTGCAATCCTAACTTCAAAGAATGTGAACTATTAATTAATACTTTATAATATTAATCTATATTTTTGGTTCATCATTCTTTGACGTGTTGTCTAATTATTGCAAACATTTATTAACCATTTTCTTAACTTTCCTTACTTCCATTAATTATCTATTTTTACGCTGAATCTTTCAACGGCTCATCCAACGGACTTAGTTTGCAACGTTCTTATAACAATCTCACCATTAAATGTAAACTTTATCCATTCAATCATTTCAGATTACAAGGATTTTCTTTATATATTGGTATGTTTGTAATTTCTTTACATGAATTTTTTTAGATGATAAATCACAGAAAGTGATTCAAAATACATCGATCTAAAAATATATATACAATGTTTCTGCCAAAAATTATTATGTCAATATATAATATTATAAAAAACACTTTCACATAATTATTTAAATGATGAATAATAAATTATTCAAATTAAACTTAGACTATAATTAATAACATTCGAAATTCTTTTTCACGTACTTTAACTTACAATCTTAAAATAAAATTAAACTTAATTTTCTTCAGATATTAACACTTTTATCTTTTATCTTTAACATAAAAGATAAACTATTTATATTTTTAAAAAAAATAGCATAATTAAATATATAATCCACCATTACATTATTATTATTTTTGTTGTTTTCCTCTTAGACAAAGACGTAAGCTACACCCATATCTTAAAATCATAATGGTAATTTATGGGTAAGAGAATGACATTAATTGTGGAATCATATGAGATTTATGTTTCCTGATAAAGACATAGGCTAACTTCAGTTTGGAGTCATAGTATAGCTAAGCAAACACCAACTTGCATAAAGCTTATTTTGTCCCTAGCTTCAAAAGTTTGGGCAAAGACATGCATAGAAATGAGGTGATAACAAAGGCCTTCTCTATCCTTTGCTTGCTAGAGGGATTATAGTTTTTTTAATAAATCTAATTTTAGATTTCTTGTCACAAATAGATGCTTATCTCAAAGATTCGTGTTAATCTTTTTGAGTCAGTTGGTTGCAACCACATCTCAACAATTTATGAGTCTTTATCAATGTGATGTTAATTACAAATCTAATACATTTTCCAGACAATCACTGACTTTAGTAGACCCTCCTCCTTCCTTACCTTGAAAGGACACTACAAGTGATAAAGACAATTGAATTGAAAGGGAAAAGTTACATCCAAAGAGTTATAGTATAGTTTAATTAGTAAAGATGATAAATTGTCATACTGTTGATTGAGTACAAATTTAAAAAAAAAAATAGATATAATGAAAGTTAGGTTTGATTGTTAAAGAATTTTGTTGAAATGAATTTTCTAGTCATGGTATCATAATTACATGAAATTATGATATAAATGTACGTAATTTTGATGGGATGGATTTTTTTAATCGTAACAACTTAACTAAAAAAGTTGAATTTAAATATATACTTACTTAACATATTGTTTAATTATTTCTAATTAAAAAATAATACTAGTTTAAATTTACAAAACCTCTCAATAATAAATTTTAGGGTCCGTCGTTTCCTCCGCCTTTCCCAATGTCTATATTTGTTGCTGCTATTTAAATGTTCTTATTATTGTTATTTGTACTTTACTTTCTTTGCTTCGCTGGTAATCACTGATGTGATGTAATCTTTTGTGGGTTTGGTTATTTTTTGACCACTTTTTTGACTTGCTCTGAAGATTTTTTAACCCTTGATGTGTTTTTGCTCATGCGGTGTGACTTCTCCACCCATTTTTTTATATGATTAACATTGTACCATATTTTATTTTATAAATATATAGACGCTTTTCAATTAAAAAAACTCAATAAGTTACTATTTTAAAATTAAATCCAATATAAATTCAAAATTTTACGAGTTATTGATGGATGATGTGACAACACACTTATACCATCATCCGCATCGTTAAACGACAACAAAATACTCTTCAATCCTTGATATTAAACCGAGGAAGACCGATTTATTTGTACATCAATACCAACAAATACACAAATTACTCCGAAACCTCTGAATATTTCCCTTTTAATTTTAAAAAAAAATTATAAAATCCTTTAAAAACATTCTCATTTTAAAATGAATTCAAAGTCTATAAATATATCCTTTTCTAAGGAAAACGAGTCCACAAGCTGACAAGGTTTATGAGGAAACCAAGCGGCAACAAGGAAAACGAGGGGCAATGAGCATCACTATCATTCATTTTTAGTAGATTACGCATTCTTATTACCTACATTTTTTAAACTCGACGTAACTAAGCTACTACAAAGGGCGAGGAAAGCATGATGATTATTTATACCTAATATAACAATAATTATACCTATTTTGTATTGGTTGCTTCTTATATGGCAAATGTGTTAAACTAACAATGCAAAGGGTCTCTTTCCGGGGCTCCATTGTAAAGCATTTTTTCTCTCTCCTTTTTTAGGTATAAACTTTTTGTTTCCCTAATGGGTGAGGGGTTGGGGGAATCAAACACATGACCACCTCTTTTCTAATTTTGAATGTTTTAATTATGTGTGTTTCCTTTTAAGGCGAGAAAGAATATAATATATAATTGATCAAATAATAAATTAGAAAAGAAAATTTGGGAGAAAATTAAAATCATGATCGAAGGTCCACAAAATTAATAGTAAAATATTACGTCAAGAGTGACATCAACAACACATCAATAAAAAGTAAGTAATAAGACATTGAGTTATAAGTACTACCAATTTTATAAAAGGAGGAGGAGGTGGTAAACAATCAAGCTTATCCCCCCAATTGCCCCCATGGAGATGCAAATCATTAGGCATGGGTTCCCAACTATCTTGTTCTTTAGTTTCCTCATCAATGTCTTTTGTTTGTTAGTAGAGGGGCGGGAGGTTGACGGGGGGTGGTAGTGCCAACCTAGGTATATTCCCCTGCTCACCTCCTCTTGAAGGTTCATAACCAAAACATCCATAGCCAACCTGTGGTGAGGGCCACCCCTGAAAGGCGAGAATCATTGATGGGGAAGAGGAGGTGTGGTAAAGAAAGTGGAGTGGCTCTGTGATATATGATGACCTCTTTTGTGGTCCGGCCATCCTTATTCCCTTCCTAGGAGGACGTTGTGCATCACATCTAGGGTAAACTCAGTGATAGTATAAGGGGCTTTGCCCTAGTGGTCAATGAGCATTCAAATGTGCTCAACCTCCAAGGCCACTTTTTCTACTTGCACTTGTATCTATAGTATAACATTTGACAAGATAGAGACTATGTTAATAGTAGAAAAATCTTTGTCAAGATGTTCTTTATCAAATACAACAAAATTTCTATCTTTCCAAAGCAAAAAGAGAATTTCAATATGAAAAATTTATTTCAATCTTGCAAGGATTAGTGTAGAGTACCCTAGAAGAACTATATCCGAGGAGAAGGATTATGGTCTAAAGGGCTAAAAAAGGGAATGAATCCATCTCAAGGCATATTGGGATCTAACATAAAACCAAAAAATGTGCTTTAGAGACTCAATTTGACCATAGGTAGAGCATTTGGGAGAGAGGATCCCCGTGTGAAACAATTTGTCATCCACTAAAAGACCTTGGTAAAGAATGCACTAAGCAAAAAAGAGTTTTTTGGCTCTAGAATTCCCGACCAAACGGTTTGGAGTTCCCTACTCCAAAGACAAGAAGAGTTATTAAGATTCCACCATTTGTTGAGCATTTTTAAGGGCACACTATTGAAAGATAGCAATTGGTAACCAAGCTAGGGTTTATACTAAAGCATGGGAGGAACACACTCTAGTTCTAATCTTTCCACCATTTAGGATAACCTATAACTCCCATTTTGTGAAAAGCATAATTTGGCACAACCATCTAGATCTTAGTAATAAATTAAAAATCCTAGTTATTGAGCTTGAATTTAGCTTTTAAGTCTTTTCATTTGGCCCATGATCTAGATATTTTATCAAAGATATCACCTACGACTTGAATGCCTTTGCAAAAGCATTAGAGGGATTTGATTTTAATAACCTCCACCAAGAGCCTCCCATTAATGGCAAGAATTAGGGATCACCATAGAGAATGAGAGTTGATGGAGAGGTCAGACTCAAATGCATCTCCCTTCGACACCAACCATGGTTTGATGGTTTCCTAAACTTTCTGTAAACTTTTATTAGCTACAAAGGTCCTTGTAGTCTTGGTAGGGAGATGAGCAACAAGAAAATTTTGAAAACAAAAATTCTTCCAAGCACCTCATCCATAAGGTCTACCTAAGGAGATATAGTGGATGAGGAGATTTTTTCATGCTTCTTGCTATTCAGTGGCATTGAGGATCCATTTGGCACAAACGATCTATAAACCAAGTGGATATTCCACACCAAGCTTCTCCAACATAGGTCTTATAATCATATCGTAACAAGTGATTGATAATACAATTATTTTAATCTATGTTCTTGCAAAAATAGATTTTTAAAGTGCTAGAAATGGAATTATATCCTACCATAACATATATAGAGAAACATAAGTTAACACCAAATCACGTAGGTCTTACATAAGATTTATCTTAGATAAACCCAGTAAGGGAGAAACTCTAGTTGGGTGATTCAATTTTACTCCCCTTTCCACTATGTAATGCTTAACATGTACATGTTACTACCACTTCTTGGCTTTTCATGGACAAAGCTCTCACTACACTATCCAAATCTCGCACATAATTTATTTACACTCTTAAAACACCTCACAAAACATTCAACATTGGAAACAACCACTGATAATTAAGAAGAATGAGAAAACATAAACAAGACTCAAAATTGCAAAACATGATGTGAATAGCATTTCAAGACTCATTGACTTCCTTGATTATTTTTGATGTTCATTATCTTCCACAAAGGTTGTATTTATGACCTCTCATGTTGGAGTCCACCAAGAAGTAAAAATGAACCATTGCTTAGATGATGAAGCATTTACAACTGTTCCCATGCATGCAATTGTATGGTGGTGATACTGCCAATTTATGTCGATTAGTGGTTAAGCAACTATTAGGAAAGTTATGAAACTATTAGGGTGGTTCTGAAACAACCATTACAAACACCTAAGGGTATATAATTTCTATCTACACGTAGTGGCATTTACACTATCTAGGATAAATCACTCATTTTGAAGAGTTGAAAGTTAATAGTCTCATTATTATGAAGATGTCTGGATCACCTCACATTGACTCTACCATTAAAACTTAGTTGAATAAATGTTTTAAACATGAAGTGTCTTACAAGCATAAATTGGGCTTAGTGGAAACAAACTAAACAACATGTCTAGTACATTAGGATCAAAATTCAGGATTGCACCTCCCAAATTTAGGCCTTTTAGTCCCCAAAAGCTTTAGAAATTCATAATGTTTGGAATCTCTATCCTTACTCTTTTGCTTTCTCTTGGATGTGCCTATGTTGAATGAATTTATCTAGCCTCTTTGTTCCCCTTGTGTGGCCAATTTATTTCCATCTAAGAAGGTTAAAGGATAAATATAGATAAAGAACAATCTAGTAGTAACTTCTGATTTTGGTTATAAGATACGCCTTATGTAGGACTGCACTAATTTTATTAGTGCAATATTCTACTTATTCTAATATTAAGTTGATTTAGGTTAGCTTAACTATAATAGGTTTGCATTGTGCACACCTTACATTCTTAGAATAGTATAAGTGGAATCACTAATCACTTGCCACCACATCCGACATGTGTCCAATATGTGTCATCACTTCAGAAGTGTCGATTACTTAGTCAAAAGCATAGTTGGTTCACAACTATTGCTCTACTTAGTCAAAATCAAAGTTGGAACCAAACTTTGGATTTTGTTATATATTGATCACTTCTCTTGTATATTGTAATGTTTTTTTAGAGATAAATAATATTATTCTTTATTTGCCAATTCTTGAGTTTTCCATGGTTGGTGTGAGTCAATGTTGAGGAGTTTCCTGGGCATCCCCCACTCTTACATTATAGTATATCTTTTCTCCATCAAGTGGTTGTTGTGGATTTTTGAAGACTTGCAACTTCTTCTACACTCCCACAAACTTATCTAGTCATATTCCACGTGTTTTGACACAACTAGCATTCTAGTCCTCCAAAAACACTAGCTGTGTGTTTTTTTTTCCAAAACTACAATTTTCATTATTTTTAGTGTTTTGGAAATTATGGAAAAACTATTCTTATTTCATTCTACACAAAAAATGTGATTTTATTAAATGGGATTTTTTAGATTCACGAATATTTTTCTATGATTTTTTTAATGTTTTAGGTTCATAGAACAACATGAGCAACATGTTGTAAACTAACATTTTTTGGAAACTAGGTTATCACTATAGAATTTTATGGATTATACTCTTCATGACCTTTCCATAAAATCCAACTTTTTAAAATTTGGACGTATGACGTTCTGGGGCATCAATTTAAAGTTTGTAACTACTTGGGAGGCTCTTCAAAGGCACATGCCATTTTTGGTCTTCAACAAAACAAGTTTTGATTAATCACATTATTGTACATTTTAAGTAGTGTGATGGATATCTATATTTGGTAAGGTGTTTCCTATTCATAGGTCACATGGCCAAGTCCCTTTGATCTCATTCTTTCTCATAAATGCGTGTAAATCCCCAAGCACCTTTTTTAAGCTCTTAGACACTTCATATAACAATGGGATCTACCCAATTAGCCCTTTGTGCCCATTTAAGCCTCTGGTCATAAATTTTAAGTGGCATATGACCAACCACTATGAATTTGAGCCCCTTGTGCAAAATGTTTAGCCTTGCATGTATAGTTGAGTATCACAATTTGACTGAAATTCTTCTAGAGGTTGTAACTTTTGATCCAAAAGGCTTGGGAAGCCCCCTTTTTTCAATTGTGTATTTTTTTGATCTCTACACATTGGAATAATAGGTTTTTACATTTTGGTGGCATAGCTTCCTAGAAATTATAACTTTTCCCTGAGCTTACTATTTTTCCCTTATTTATACAACTTCAAACTTCTATAATTTTTTAGTCGTGCGTCAGATTAAAGTGTTTTTTTTTAAGTGAATGGAATTTCATGTAATTCACAATGGTAGTTTTAGTTTAGTTTAGTTTTTCATCATACAAAATATGTTTATTAATTTTTGCTCTTTTTCACTTGTATTTGAATTGTAAGTGCACTATTTTATAAAGTGATTCCTACTTTTAGCTAGGGTGATTTTTTGGTGAATTATAATAGTTTCTAGGTTGGGCTTATTTTTATCTTGGTGTTTTTTCCAACTTTCGTATTGGGGCAAAAAATTTAAAAATTGCATCATTATAAGAAGTTTGGGAGGGGTTTATTGAGTGCATTTATTTTTTGAGGTTCTCTTCAAGGTTGTTTACCTTGATTTTTGTAATATCTTCATGCCAAGACCTCCACACTCTCACATAGGACAATAATAACATTCTTTCAGGAAAAACTACATTTTTTTGTGAAGTATGTACACTTCAGGAAGACATGGTTATATTTGTTGAAGACAATTAGAAGCTAAAAAAATACAACTCTTTATTACTCTCACTAATTTTTTAAAAATACACCTTTATTTAGTCATTGCAAGATAATGTTGCATGCTTGCAATGTTAGATTTACACCATGGACATACCTTTTATTGAGCATAATCTACCATATGTCACTGATTCAAATTTTATTAACGTATCATCATCCTATCATCTTAAAGATTATGAGTTTCCCCTTGAATTTGATGCACCTACTATTTCACCTATTGTAATCCACACTTTAGATTCACCCACCCTAGTTTTAGTTCCCACATATGCCGATCCTAGGTAATTTTCATGGGGATAAATTGTAACTGCCAACTTAGGTATCTTCCCCCACTCACCTCCTCTTGAAGACTCATAACCAAAAGGTCCACAGTTATCTTATGGTTAGGTCCACCCTCCAAAGTCAAGAATCATTGATAGGGAAGAGGATGTTAAAGTGGGCCAAAATTGAGGATCGGTCTGGATATGATCAAATGCATGAAAAATTACCTATGTGTAGTAGTGAAATAAAACATGAGCCAAAAGAAAAAATTACATCACAAGAATAAAATGCTCATTAGTTCATTAGCCATAAAATATTTAGGAAGGTAAATTATATAGGTGAAAGATAAACATGTCCTCACATCCTCATGAATGTGGTTTATCTTTCAAAATGACCTCAAAAGACACCTAAGCAAGCTAAACAACATGTGTAGGAAAAAACTATTAAATGGAATAAAAACTTAAACTAACACTTCCATTAAGCATATCTTATGTGGGTAGTAAAATTGAGTCCCAACATAAAGGCCTGATGAGGTACCCAAGTACATATAAATTCCCTCTAGAGGAGGATTTTGAAATTGCTCGAACCCCAAGAAGAACTTACAAATGAAGATACTTGCTCTCAATGAAGGGACTGGTAAATATATCAACAATTTGCTCCATTGTCTAGATGTAACGGATATCAATGAATTACTCATGGACGAGTTCCTTAATGAAATGCATGTGAATCTCAATATGTTTGGTCTGTTGATGGAGGACTGAATTTTTATAGATCTGGATTATGCTTTGGTTAGCATAAAATATGATTGTTGGTCATTAAAACTAGAATCCAAACTAGTGAGAATCCCCTAAAGCCAAATAACCTCAGTGGTAGTAGTAATAACTCCTTTGTATTCTACCTTTTTAGAAGATAAAATAATAGCATTTTACTTCTTACTTGACCAACTAATCATGCCTAAACTATTGGAAAAACTATAACCTAAAGTAGACCTATGATTCTAAATATCACTAGCCCAATCTGAATTTGTATAACCAATTAAGTCAACATCAATGCCCACTCCATAGGGAATCCTGAAACTATGAGTACCTTGAATGTAATGGAGAATCTATTTAGCTAATTTTTAGTGTAGCTCATGTGGTTCTTGCAAAAATCTAAAGACCATGCCCATTGCATATGAAATATCAGGTCTAGTATGCGAAAGGAGATGAGGCTACTAACAAGTTATTAATACGAGGTATAATCAACTAAAGGAAATGGATAATTAGCCTCAATCTTCACACCCGATAGAAAGGGAGTTGGAGTTGGCTTACAATCAACCATGTTAAACCATGTAATCAAGTCAAGACTGTACTTGGATTGTGTAATAGTGATACTAGAGTTAAACTAAAAATTTAAATCCTAAGTAATACAATAAGCCCAAGTCAGTCATTGAGAACTTGTCAGATAAAACAATTTTTTTTTCTTGCGATGGTAGATGAAGAACTCCTTGTGACCAATAGGCCATCCATGTAGAGAACTAGAATCAATAGTGAATAATCCCACTATAAAATATAGATATTAGGATTAAAATGGCATCTAGTGAACCCAACTGAAAGAAGAAAAGAGTCCATCTTGTCATACCAAGCTTGCAGAGCTTGTTTGAGGCCGTAGATAGATTTATGAATTTTAAAAACTAAGGAGTCTTCCACAAATCCTTGTGGTTGTTACATGTATATTTCCTCTTTGAGGTCACTGTGAAGAAAGGTACTCTTCACATTTATCCAATGAACATCCCAACAATGTGTTACAGTAATGGTGAGAGTGACTTGGATTGAGTTCATTTTGATGATTAGGGTGAACATCTCAGTATAGTCAATGCAAGGTACCTGAGAAAAGCCCTTTAGTACCAAACATGATTTTAAATTGTTTATAAACCCATCTACTACAAATTTTGTTCGATAAATCCACCTACATCAAAAAAGTTTTTCCCCTTAGGAAGAGGGAATAAATACCAAGTGTTATTCCTTAGCAAGGAACCATATTCCTCTTCCATAATAATATTCCACTCAGTAGTACTTGATGCCTCACAAAACAATTATAGATCAGAAGCAAATGTGATGAAAGCATGTAAGACATCTTGGAATTGTGAACACATTCTCTTGTTGTCTGATGGATCTCCAACCCATTGGCTATCACTTTGTAGTGTCTGTCTAGCCCAAAGAGGACTAATGCTTGGAGAGTTAGGAGGATATTCCTTATCCTCTAAAGATATTTTGGGAGAAGGAAGAGGTGAATCCTCATCAATAATATCATCATTATAATTTGAATAAGAATTTGGATCATCAAGAAGCTACTTAGGCAGATCTGAATCATTAGAAATGTCATCAAATTCCAATGTGTCCAAGGAAGGGGGAGAGGTGTCGAGTGTGAAATCTGAAGGACCCTATTGAAAATGAACACTCCTCTCAATAAAAAACTTATGAGTGATGGGATGGATAAGCATGTATCCCTTAACACCCTCAGGATATCTAATGAAGATGCACAATTGACTTTGAGATTGCATTGCCTTGCATTTCTTCTTCAGAATATGGGCCATAATAGTAGATCCAAACACTCATAAGTGATTCACTGTGGGTTTTCAACCACTCCAAGATTTAAAAGGAGTGACTCCATTCAATGCTTTATGAGGAACTTAGTTCTAGATATAACAAGCATAGTTGATGGCCTTAATCCAATATTGAGGTGCAAGAGACTTAGAGTGTAGCATATAGTTGGCCATTTCCTTGAAGGACTTTTTCTTGTTCTCTAAAACACCATTCTATTGAGAACTATATAGAACTATACATTGTAATTCAATCCCCTCTAATGTGTAGAATTGTTCAAAATAATTAATGATAAATTCATCACCATTATCGGTACATAAAATCTTGATGGATTGACCTAAATGTTTTTATACAAGCACCTTGAAGTCATAAAAATGATCAACGACCTCAAATTTTTACTTAAGAAAGTACACCCAAGCATACCTCAAAAAGTCATCGATGAAAGTAAACATGTATTGAGTCTTGTTGAATGAATAAGCTGAAAATGGTCCAACAATGTCACTGTGAACTAGCTCCAATATCTATGTAGCTCTCCATGACTTGCCTTTGTCATACTTCTTTTCAATATGTTTACTAAGTATGCCACCTTGGTAAACACCATTATAAAAATGAACATGTGGCAACCCTGAAACTATGTCATGATGACTAAGTTGCTTTAGGTAGTGATAGTTGAGATGACCAAATCACTCATAACATAATTTACTCACCCCATCTGAATGAGTGAATAGTACAATAGAGGGTTGATCAAGAGTAAAATGTGAGAAAGTATACAATCGTTACTAGTGATCTACTTTCCTAAATGCAACTATGGAGTCATTATCTGCTTCCCTAATAACCACTAAATTATGTGTGAACTCAACACTCTTTCTTAAATCGATGTCAGTGATCTAATAAAAAGAGAAGAGATTGGTGGATAATGAGGGAACACATAGAACATCATGAAATATCCCATCATTCACTTCAACCAATCCTCTCTCACTAAATTTTGTGAAAGTTTCATCACCCAACAATTTGGAAGGCATAGAACAAGGATCCAAAGACAAGAACATGTCTTGTGATGAAGCCATATGATATGAGGTACCAGAGTTAATTATCTATGTGGAAGGCTAGGACATAACTGTAATAAGTGATTTACCCTTTTTACTATGTTTGGCCTTAAAAGACTCCTCTGCTAATGATCTCTAATTAGTTGAATCAATGATAGTGATATTATGCATCTTGAGCATTTTTTCAGTTGGTCAATTTGATTATTCATGCACTTGGTTTCATCATGCCCAAATTTATTATTATAGGCGAAAGTGAATCATTCCTTTTTGGGTTTCCCATATGAAAAAGAGAAGTTTTTTTATGCTTTGGACTTAACATCATATTTATGACCCTTTATTTGATCTAGATCCTTGTTTTGTTTCTTTTCCTTACTACCAGAGGCCTTCTATTTGTCATGACTCACATTTAAGGCATGTAATTTGGAGGATTTCATTATACCCTTTTGAATAAGCTTATCTTGCTCTCGAGTCAAGTCAGCAACAAAGTCATCCAAGGATGACATGGTACATGTAGATCCAAGGTCATGCTTGGTGGTGTGGAAGGTAGAAATGAAGATAGAATAATCAGATCCCAATTAGGCAAGATCAATCGATCATAATTTTTGTCAATGTTGTATAGTTTCAACTACACCTTGATTGATTTTAAATTTGTATAGAAGTCTTGTATAATGTCAAAGTTATCTTGGCTCAAAATGATGAACTCATTCTCTGAATCATGACCTCTCATTAGGGCTTACTTCCCAAAGAGTTTTTCTAATGTGTCTAAACTTCATTAGGAGTAACTACATATTTAATATGAAAGAATAGGTTGGGAGACATAGATAGGCATCATAAACCATATAATTCATCACTTCTATTAAACCAATTCACCTTTTCTACATTGAGTGTTAGTTATTTTTATGTACCCATCATGATTTAGTGTAAACCTTTACTCCTCAAGAAGATTTGGACATGGGTTTTCCACTTGTGGTAGTTGAACAGTGTAAAAATTGGAACATGACTGTGATCTATGGTGCAAAAAGGAAGTATATGTTGAGCTATATGTGCAATAAAGATAATGATATGCAACCCCATAAATCTATAGAGGTTCAATTTTACAAAACATGATAATATCACCAATGCATAAAGCTTGAAAAAAATTGCACTTGAAAAGGAGCTATCGGCTAAAATTTATGGAAGTTTGAATGCTTATTGCTCTCAAAAAATAATTATCTCCACTTTGCATAATGTTTTGGGTGTGAAAAAAATTGGTCAAATTTTATGAATAAAAGTTAATCCCTCTTGGGTTGGTTGTGACCAATGGCTTAAATTTCCATGTGACCAGGGGGCTAAAGGTCTCCCTCCTTTTGATTGATGTGGGAGTGATGTCACCCAAAAAATGGATTCACTTTTGAAATGAATAATATCACGTTTCACTCAATTGAATTTGATGTCGTCTAGACCATTTTTAGATTTTTGGTCTCCCCTCGCAGTTGATAGAGTTACTAGTTGGGATTATAGTCAGAGTTATGAGTCGGACTTGAAGTAGAGGCTTGCAGTCATCATATATTCTAACCTTCCCTGCAGTTGGGGTTGAGGACTGTACAAGCAATCATAAGTTCTAGTAGGGAGAATTTTAGACTGCTAATGTAACTAATTATTTTGGTAGTGAAACTTTTAGAATTTCTAAAAATGGAACCTTTGACTATGGATGTAGTCAATAGTTCTAATGGCAGAACTATTGATTACTAATATGGTTTAAAAGTTCAATGTCAGACTTTTGGGATGTTGATGCAACTTATAACTTTGATGTTAGGATTGTAGACTATGGATGCAACCTGGAGTTCCAATGTCAATATTTCAACCTTCTAATGTAGTTAATAGGTTCGATGTAGGGATGAGGGTTAAACATGTAGTTAAGAAGCCTAATGTTAGTGTTTTGGACTGTTGACACAGTCAAAACTTTTGCCAAGTGCAAATAAGGATGAAAAATTCCACCTATCATGAAAACATGTGAACTAGTATGGATCTTGAAAAACCACTAAAGATCCACTAATAATCTATAGAAACCTAGAATTTTTTTCCTTAGAGAACCTAACCATATGAATTTGTGTGAAATCATCAAAAAAGCTCTAAAATCCTCCAAAAATAGAAAGAATTAACTGTCATGAAACTAAGTCATGTTTATATTTGATTTTAAGGTTTTGACACCTAAATCCAATGGCACATGCCATTATGCATGAAAACCTACAAAATGAAATATGACTAGCAAGAAACACCTTTCTCTTGTTTTTTTTAAAATCTAGATCAGTAAAGGAGCTCGAAAGAAGAGCAAAATCTAGGAAAGAGTATATATTTAATAATTAGGTAATGAATGGTAGATATGTGACATGTAATATAAAAATTAAGATTTCACAATAGGAATAATGAAATTCAATTAATATAAATTCTCTGATACCATGTTAGAGTGGGCCATAATCAAGGGTTAGTCTGGATAGGATCGAATGCATGAAGAAATTACCTATGCACAGTATCAAAATCAAACACGAGCCAAAAGAATAAATTACAACACAATAATAAAATACTCATTAGTTCATTATCCATAAAATCTTTAGGAAGGTATATTATATAGGTAAAATATAAACATGTCCTCACATCCTCATGAATGTGGAATTATTTTTCACAATGACCTAAAAAGACACATAATCAAGATAAACAACATGGGTAAGGAAAATCCATTAAATAGAATAAAATATTACACCTACAAAGGAGGTCATGTAGATAAAGTAGATCACATCCATGATCTAAAATGACCTATGATGTGGTCCTGCCACCCATGTTCCCTCCCTATGATGTCTTGGTATAGTGTGTCTAGGGGAAACCTATTGATAGTACAAGGGGATTTGCCCCAGTGGCCGATGAGTATTGAAAGGTGCTCAACCTCTAAGGCCACTTTTCTTGCTTGTACTTGTATTTATAGGATAACATTTGACAATATAGAGATTATGTTAGTAGTAGAAAAATATTTTTTAAGATGTTATTTATCAAATACAACAAAATTTATATGCTCCAAAAAAGGAAGAGAATTTCAATATGAAAAATTTATTTCAATCTCACAAGGATAGTGTAGATTAGCCTAGAAAAATTATATTTGAGGAGAGTAAATATGGTCTAAAGGGTTGAAAATGGGAATGAATCCATCTCAAGGCATCTTGGACTCTAACACAAAACTAAAATATGTGTTTTAGAGGCTTGTTTTGACCATCGATAGAGCATTTGGGAGAGGGGATCCCCATTTGAAACAATATGTCACCCACTAAAAGGCCTTGGTAAAGAATGCACTAATAAAAAAAGACTTTTTTGACTCTAGAATTGTAGACCAAATGGTTTGGAATTCCTTGATCTAACGACATGAAGAGCTATTAAGATTCCGCCATTTGTTGAGCATTTTTTAGGGCATACTATTGGGATATATCCATTAGTAACCAAGCTAGGGCTTATACCAAAGCATGGGATGGACACACTCTATTTCTAATCTTTCCACTTTTGGGAAAACCTGTAATACCTATTTTGCAAAAATCATAATCTTGTATAACCATTTAGATCTTAGCAATAAATTTAAAATCTTGGTTGTTGAGCTTGAATTTAGCCTTTAAGCCTTGCTAATTAGCCCATGATCTAGATCTTTTATTAAATATATCACCTATGAATTGAATGCCTTTACAAAATCATTGGATGTATTTTATTTTAGAACCTCCAACATGGGCCTCCCATTAATGGTAATAATCAAGAACCACCATAGAGAATGAGAGTTGATAGAGAGGTCAGATTCAAACCCATCCCCCTTCCACACCAACCATGGTTTGATGGTTTCCAAAGCTTTATGTAAACTTTTATTGATGACAAAGGTCCTTGTAGTCTTTGTAGGGAGAGGAACAACAAGAAATTTTTGAAAACATGAATTATTCCAAGAACCTCATCCATAAGGTCTCCCTAAGGAGATATAGTGCATGAGGATAAATTTTCATGCTTCTTGATATGCAATGGCATTAAGGATCCTCTTGGCACAAAATATTTATAAACCAAGTGTATATTTCACACTAGGCTTCACCAACATAGATCTTGTTGGGGATCAACCAACAATTTGATTACACTTATGAAAGCAATAAAAGCAGAATTAAATCAGAATGATAAGTAACTAGAATCAGATAATAGCAAAGAACAAGAGATACAAGAAACCACCTTGAAAAATTGTATTAAACTCTTTACAGAAGGAATACAATTGAAGAAACTCTTTCTTCCACACCTCTCTCAGATGTACAGATCTCTCTCTAGATCTCTTTCCCTCAAGAGCTCTCTCTCTCAAGTACAATCAACTCCAACAACTTGGAATGATTCACATGTACAATTCTGTACTGTTCTTCAACATACCAATACAATCCAATAAGCTAAGAAGATCTACTCCTACATATAGAATTAGGAAACTTGAGCATGCATTTACCACCAACAGTTATGCCTCTTAAACAAGGGCTCTAAAAATAGTCTTACTAATAATAGAGACACGGACTTAAGACTATGACTTAATCTCATCATGCAAACACTCAGTTATGTCCTTGAAAATAGGTTTCTGGACGCACAGGTAACCGACGCTGGTTCCTGCTTGCTTGCCTGTGACTGACGTCGGCCGATCCCTGCTGACGCCGATGTCTCTTGAACTGCTCCTGATCGACGTCGGTCTCTCCTGACTGACACCAATGACTGTGTAAACCTACAAACTGCAAATCTGCTCCTTGGTGAAGCTTTTAGGCTCCACACCTTAACAATCTCCCACTTGGAGATAAACAGCTGCACCAGTACCTGTACAACAACATCTTCTAGCTCCTCCATCTTCAACTCAATCATGAAGACCAACAAAAGTTGAATGAAGATTCAACTTCTCCTTTGTAATTGGCTTGGTTAACATATCAACAGGATTCTTATCTGTATGGATCTTCTCTAGCTTCAACTCACCATCCTCCAATACCTGTCTTATGAAGTGGTACCTAAGTTGTATATGCTTTATTCTTGAGTGAAAGGCTGAATTCTTAGCCAAATGAATTGCGCTCTGACTATCACTATACAATCTGCAACTCTCTTGCTCCTTTCCAAGCTCTTCCATGAACCATGTCATCCATATCATCTCTTTGCTAGCCTCTGTGACTGCAATATACTCTGCTTCTGTATTTGACAAGGCAACAACCTTCTGCAACTTTGATATCCAGCTAACCGCCTTTCCACCAATAGTGAAAATATATCCTGTGCTGCTCCTCCTGCCATCCAAATCACCTGCCATATCTAAATCTACATAACCATGTAGAGAAGTATCTGAACCTCCATAGCACAAATGCCTATTGCTGGTTCCTCTCAGATAGCTAAGGATCCACTGAACTGCTTTCTAGTGTTCCTTTCCTGGATTGGCCATATACTTACTTACAACTCCCACTGCTTGGGCAATATCCGGTCTAGTACACACCATTGCATACATCAAACTCCCTACTGCGGAAGAATATGGAACTCTACTCATGTACTCTACCTCATCATGTGAATTAGGACATTATTCTTTACTCAACTTAAAATGTCCAGCCAAAGGTGTGCTTACCAGTTTTGCATCCTGCATATTGAACCGTTTCAACACCTTATTCACATAATCCTCTTGAGACAAAATCAACATGTGATTTTTCCTGTCTCTCTTAATGCTCATGCCAAGGATTTTCTTTGTTGCTCCCAAATCCTTCATGGCAAATGTTTGAGCTAATTTCACCTTAAGCTCAGAGATATCCTGCATGTGTGATCCTGCAACTAGCATATCATCTACATACAACAACAGAATAATATATCTACCATTATTCAATCTCTTAAAATACACACAATGGTCAGATTGACACCTACTGTAGCCGTGCTCAGTCATAAACCTGTCAAATCTTAAATACCACTGTCTAGGAGCTTGCTTGAGGCCATAGAAGCTTTTCTTCAATCTGCACACTAAATTCTCCTTACCTTTGACCTCAAATCCTTCCGGCTGTTCCATAAATATTTTCTCATCCAAATCTCCATGAAGAAATGTTGTCTTAACATCAAGCTACTCAAGATGCAAATCTTCAATAGCAACTAAAGACAGTACAGTCCGTATAGAAGTCATTTTAACAACAGGAGAAAAAATCTCACCAAAATCAATACCTGGCTTTTGTGTAAATCCTTTCACTACCAACCTGGCCTTATATCTCATCTGTCCGTTCTCACCTTCCTTCAATCTGTAGGTCCATCTGTTCTTCAGTGTCTTCTTACCAGCTAACAACTCAACCAAATCCCATGTTTGGTTCTCTCTTAAGGACTCTATCTCCTCAACCATGCCACGCTCCCATTGATTCTTAGACTCTACCTGTATTGCTTCTTCAAAACTCTCTGGTTCTCCACCATCAGTTAGCAATAAATAGAATAATGAAGGGGAATATCGAATTGGAGGTTTACTTACCCTTTTTGACCTCCTGATGGGTGTCTGAGACTCGTTCACAACACACTGTCCACCCAAATTCTCTGACAGTGACTGACCTCGGTCACTTCCAGGCCTGTAACTGGCCGACATCGGTTCTACCTGATCGACGTCGGTTCCTATCCTGCCGACATTGGTCCCTATATTACCGACATCAGTTTCTATTTTATCGATGTCAGTTCCTACCTTGCCGACGTTGGTCTTTGTGTTTTTCTGCAAGTGATTATTTCTTCTTCCCATGAGCTCATCTTGGACCGTCACCTCGTCCAATTCTCTATTGCTCTACTCAGATTGATTCAGCTTCTTCAAATGATCACTATACATCACTTTTTCATTAAAAACAACATCACGGCTCCTAATTATCTTGTTAGTTCCTAGATTCCAAAATCTAAAACCAAAATCATCTGAGCCATAGCCAATAAATGTGCACCTCATAGACTTAGCATCCAGCTTCTTTCTATTTTCCTTATCAACGTGCACAAAGGCTTCACAACCAAAAACTTTAAGAAATGAGAGATCTACCTTTTTACCTGTCCATGCCTCTTTTGGAATTCCACCATCCAGAGCTGTAGAGGGTCCTCTGTTAATTAGGTACACTGCAGTGTCAACAGCTTCTACCCAAAACTCTAAGGGCAACCCAACATGTAATCTCATACATCTTGTACGCTCCATGATTGTTTTGTTCATCCTTTCAGTAATTCCATTCTATTGAGGTGTCCTTGGAACCATCTTTTGCCTGTGGATTCCATGCATATAACAATACCAATTAAACTTATAGCTGCAGAACTCACCACCATTGTCAGATCTCAGGCACTTCAATCTTTTGCCTGTTTCATTCTCAACCATAGCTTTTCAAATCTTCAAAGTCTCAAATACATCAGATTTCTTCTTAATACAATAGATCCATACCTTTCTTGTAGCATCATCTATGAACGTAACATAGTATTGTGATCCTCTAATAGAAGCAACCTGAGCTGGTCCCCACACGTCTGTGTGAACAAGCTGTAACTTATGCTTCTTCTTTGTTGACCCAATCTTGAGAAAACTCACTCTCTTCTATTTTCCAAAAACACAGTGCTCACGAAAATCCAGATCTATGCTTTTCAAATCTGAAAGCTTACCTTTAGACTTAAGAATTGACATTCCCTTCTCACTCATGTGGCCAATCCTTGAGTGCCATAATTTTGCATCCACATCTAAAGTAGATATTACAAAAGGAGAATTTTTAGTAACACAATTACATAAATAGAGAGTACCTACTCTCTTACCTCTAGCCATTACAAGTGCACCCTTTGTCACCTTCCAAGATTCAGCTGTGAGAGTTATTATACAACCCTCATCCCCTAACTTTCCTGCAGAAATCAAATTCCTCTTCAAGCTAGGAACATGCATCACATCTCTCAACACCCATGTGTTGCCATTCTGCATTTTCAGCTACACTTTACCTTTGCCAATAATTTTAAAAGGCTCATCATCCCCTAAGTACACTATTCTAAAATCTCCATGGACATAGTCACTAAAATATTCTCTATTAGGGGTAGCATGAAAAGATGCACCAGAATCTAAAACCCAAGATTCTATATTATTATGCAAAGAGAATATTAAAGCATCTTGTGCAATACCTGCAACCTTTACTTCTTCCTTTCCTTCGTGTTGATTGTCCTCCTTAGGCTTTGACCAACAATCTCTGCTTATGTGCCCCATCTTTCCACAATTCCAGCATTGTGGCTTCCTGCCATTTCTAGATTTGGATCTACCTCACCTTTGATTTAGACCTTGATTTCCCTTTCTTGCTCTTCTCTTTTTGCCTTCCCCTGCTCTTAAAACTTAAAGCGTTTCCTGCTGTTTCCTCTGTGCTTTTCCTGCAAATTTCTTCATTCAAGATAACACTAACAACATCCTCTACTTTTAAAAATATTTGAAGTAGATGCAATATTACTAACTGCCATTACTAAGCTATGCCAGCTTTCAGGCAAAGAACATAATATTAAAAGAGTTTTAATTTCATCATCAAATACAATATTGACTGAACTTAATTGATTTACAATTCCATAGAAATCATTCAGGTGATTAGAAACAGATCCACCTTCCTGCATACACAAATTGAATAACTACTTCATAAGATATACCTTATTAGAAGCTGAGGGTTTTTCATATAAATTTGCTAAAGTAGTCATTAACTCTACCGTAGACTTTTCCTGTGATAAATTAGATATCACAGTAGATGCTAGACTCAGTATTATAGACCCCAGAGCCTTTCTATCAAGAACTTCCCATTCTTCATCATCCATGTCTGTGGGCTTCTTTGCAATCCCACCTAATGGTAAGTATAGATCTTTCTGATACAGATAGTCCTCTATCTGCATTCTCCAATGTTGATAATTTTTGCCATTAAACTTCTCCATTCTCAGTTTACTTTCTTCTGCCATTACTTCTCCCACTCAAATAGAAATCCCTGCAGAAACCCCTGTGAGTAACCTATAATCAATACACACTACACAGATCTGAACCACCTGTTAGTGAACCTGAGCTCTGATACCACTTATTAGATATCAAGCTCTGAACTTGAAACCAAGGCTCTAATACCACTTGTGGATATCAAGCTTTGAACCTACAACCAAGGCTCTGATACCACTTGTTGGGGATCAACCAACAATTTGATTACACTTATGAAAGCAATAAACACGAAATTAAATCATAATGATAAGTAACTAGAATCAGATAATAGCAAAGAATAAGAGATACAAGAAACCACCCTGAAAACTTGTATTAAACTCTTTACAGAAGGAATACAATTGAAGAAACTCTTTCTTCCACACCTCTCTCAGATGTACAGATCTCTCTCTAGATATCTTTCCCTCAAGAGCTCTCTCTCTCAAGTACAATCAACTCCAACAACCTGGAATGATTCACATGTCCAATTCTGTACTGTTCTTCAACATACCAATACAATCCAATAAGCTAAGAAGATCTAATCCTACATATAGAATCAGGAATTTTGAGCATGCATTTACCACCAATAGTTATGCCTCTTAAACAAGGGCTCTAAAAATAGTCTTACTAATAATAGAGATGCAGACTTAAGACTATGACTTAATCTCATCATGCAAACACTCGATTCTATCCTCAGAAATCAGTTTCTGGATGCACAGGTAACCGACGCTGGTTCCTGCCTGCTTGCCTGTGACCGACATCAGCCGATCCCTGCCAATGCTGACGTCTCCTGAACTACTCCTGACCGACATCGGTCTCTCCTGATCGACGCTGGTGACTGTGTAAACCTGCAAATTGCAAATCTGCTCCTTGGTGAAGCTTTTAGGCTCCACACCTTAACATATCTTATAATCCTATCTTAACAAGTGATTGATAATACAATTATTCTAAGCTACTTTCTTGAAAAAATGGAGTTTTAAAGTGATATAAATGGAATTACATCCCACTAAAACATATATATAGAAACATAATTTAACACCAAAGCACATAGACACAAGATTTATCTTGGAGAAACCCAATGAGGGAGAAACTCCAGTTGGGTGAGTCAATTTTACTCCCCTTTCCATTATGTAATGCTTAACATGTATATATTACTACCACTTCTTGGATTTTCATGGAAAAATATCTCACTATACTATCCAAAGCTTGCACAAATTTTATTACACTCTTTAAAACACCTCAAAAACATTCAACATTGGAAATAACCACTAGCAATTAAGAACAATGAGAAAACATGAACACGAGTCAAACTTGCAGAATATGATTTGAATAAAATTTCAAGACTCCTCATTGACTTCATTGATCATTTTTTACATCCATTGTCTTCTATAGAAGTTATATTTATTCCATCTCATGTTGGAGTCCACCAAGAAGTTCAAATGAACCATCGTTTGGATGATGAATCAATTACAACCATTCCTTTGTCTGTAATTTTTATGGTGGTGATACAACCAATTTATTTAGATTGGTGGTTACACAATTATCATGGTAGTTATGAAACTACCATGGTGGTTCTACAATTACCATTATAAATATTAGAGGGTACACAACTTCTATCTGCATATAGTGGTAATTTCACTATCTAGGACAAAACACTTATTTTGAAGAGCTAAAAGTTACTAATCTCATTGTTATACAGATGTTTAGATCACACCCACACATACTCTTCCAATAAAACTTATCTGAACAAATGTTTTAAACATGAAGTGTCTTACAAGCATAAATTGGTTATATTGGAATCAAACTAAACAACATGTCTAATACATTAGAATCATAATTTAGATTGCACCTCTCAAATTTAGGCCTTTTAATACCCAAAATATTTAGAAGCTTATAATGTTTGGAATCTCTATCCTCACTCTCTTTCATTCTCTTGGAGGTGCCTCTATTGGATGAATTCATCCAACTTATTTTTTCCCCTTGTGTGGCCTATTTCCTTCCATCTAAGAAAGAAGAAGGCTACAAACATGCAAAGATCAATCTGGTTGTAAATTTTAATTTTAGTTATAAGATATGTCTTACATAGGACTACACTAATTTTATTAGTGCTACTTGATCTAATATTAATATGATTTAGGTTAGATTAACTATAATATGTTTGTTTTGTGCACACCTTTTAGGCTTCAAGTAGTATACGTGGAATCATTAATCACTTACCACCACATCCCATTCATGTCCATCACTTCAGACATGTCGATTAATTGGTTAAAAGCATAGTTGGTTCACAACTTTTACTCTACTTAGATAAAAGTAAAGTCAAAACCAAAATCATTTTTTTCTATATATTGACCACTTCTCTTATATATTGTAATGATTTTTCAGAGATAAATAATATTATTCTTTATTTTCCAATTCTTGATTTTTTTTATGGCTAGTGTGAGTCCATGTTGAGGAGTTTCCTGGGTGCCCCCACTCTTACATGGTAGTAGATATTTTCTCCATAAAGTGATTTTTCTTAATTTTTAAAGACTTTCAACTTCTTCTACACTCCCACATATTTTTGTAGTCATATTCCACATGTTTTGGCACAACCAACATTTTAGTCCTCTAGAAAAACCACTTGGATTCTTTATTTTTGCCAAAAATTACACTTTTCATTATTATTAGTTTTTTTTTTAATTTATTGAAAAAATATAATTTTATTGTATTTTAATTTCATTCTACACAAAAAAATATGATATTTTTAAATGGTATTTTTTAGCTTCACGAATATTTTTCTATATTTTTTTATGTTTTAGGTTCTCATAGCAACACTAGGGCAATACACTATACAACAACATTTTTTGGAAACTAGGTTATCACCATATAATTTTATGGATTCTACTCTTCATGAGATTTCTATAAAATCCAACTTTTTGAAATTTGGAGTTACGATACTCTTAGAGCATCAATTTAAATTTTGTAGCTGCTTGGGAGGCTCTACAAAGGCACATGCCATTTTTATTCTTAAAAAAAAGGTTTCTTTATTCACACTAATGTAAATGTTAAGTGGTGTGATGGATGTTTATATGTTGGTAAGGTGTTGCCTCTACATAGGTCATAGGGCTGAGTCCTTTTAACCTCATCATTTTTTACAAAAGCATGTGAAGTACCAAGCACCATTTTTAAGCCATTGGACACCACATATGTCCATGGGCTCGACCTAATTAGCCCCTTGTGCCTATTTAAGCCCCTAGTCATAAAATTTAAGTAGCATATGACCAATTACTATGATTTTGATTGCCTTGTGCATAATGTTTAGCCTTGCATGTACCATTGAGCATCACAATTTAATTGGAAGTTTTCTAGAGGCCATAACTTTTGATCTAAAAAGATTGGGAAGCCTATTTTTCTCAATTGTACATATTGGAATAATACTTTTTACATTTTGGTGGCACAACTTCCTAGCAATTATAGGTTTCACTTGAGTTTACTATCTTTCCCTGATTTCTACAACTTTAAACTTCTATAATTTTTGAATCGTGTGTCAGATTGAAGTTTTCTTTCTGAAAGTGCATGGGTTTTCATGTAATTCATAATTTTAGCTTCAATTTAGTGCAGTTTTTCATCATAAAAAATATTTTTATTAATTTGTTTTCTTTTTCAATTATATTTAATGTAAGTGCACTATTTTATAAAGTACCACCTACTTTCAGTTGGGGGATTTTTTTGTACATTATAATAGTTTATAGGTTGGACTTATTTTCATCTTGATTTTTTTACAACTTTTGTAATGTTTTGTTTTTAAATTGCACCATTATAATAATTTTGGGAGGGGTTTATTGAGTGTGTTTATTTTTTGAGGTTATCTTTAAGGTTATTTACCTTGATTTTTGTAATGTCTTCATGCCAAGACCTCCACACTCTCATGCAGGTAAATAATAAAATTCTTTCAAAAGACATTATGTTTTTTTTGTGATGTATGTTCAATTTAAGAATACATGGTTATATTTTCTAAAGAGAATAAGAAGCTAAAAAAAGCATAGCTCTTTATTTCTCTCACTAATTTTAGAGAAGATACCCTTCTTTAGTCATTGCAAGACACTGTTACATGCTTGTAATGTTATATTTATACCATGGACATAATTTTTATTGAGTTTAGTCTACCATATGTCATTGATTCAAATTATATTAATGTATCATCATCCTTTGATCTTTTCGATTATGAGTTGTCCCTCAAATCTAATGCACCCATTGTTTCACCTATTGCAATCCACACTTTAGATTTACCCACCCTATTTTTGGTTCATGCACACTCTGATCCAGAGGTAATTTTGGTGAGGCATAGGTAAACATTTCTAGTGCATATTTTCCCCTATCCATCCTATTCATTATATTACTTGCCATAACATTGGCTATAGAGCAAATGTTTTTTCATTGGGTCCACTTCATGCACACTCACACATTTTTGTTTGCTTCACTCTTCATGAGGATGTTGAGTGTCACATGAGTCCTTTTATACACCTTCTTACACATGAAATACATGGGACTACTTTAGTTAAGTCTTGACACATTCAGATGATTCCTCACATGTAATGCTTGTGCAAATAACACCAAATCACATGCATGCATCCTTATTTACCATCCTTATTCACCTAAGATGGATCTTAGATTAGTTATGAAAACATCATCAATGTTATTTGTGTGGGTTGTATCAATGTGTATCCTATACCATTCAACTACATCATTTATACACTACTCATTATTCCTAGTAGTTCTCCATTTTTTTGGGAGTAAATCTATTTGGTAGTGCTTCCTTGTTTTGGAGTAAATCTCTCGTTAATATGGCCTTTCTTTGATAGATAGAAAATACCCTTATTTGGATATATTTTGATGTAAATATTGTCTTATTTATCTTTATTTGGTGTTTCTTGGGATATATTTTACTCACATTGAATTATAAAGTGCCATGGGGGGTTTTCTTTTCATGGCCTAGTTTACCTTTATGCATGTGTGCCTTATTTTGTGCATCTTTTTTATATTTTAATTGATAGTTTTTCCAATTGCCACTAGGGCCATCCCTCTTTGAGAGACCATTTATTTATTTTTTGATACCTTGACATTCAGTCCATCTATTTTTAGTGAACACTTTTTGGCATACCAAATTTTATGATTGTTCGATGTTCGAGTAGTGGATTTAGACCACTCATAGATATCCATTTTCATCCACTCCACCCATTAAAAATTATGGGTGTGTGTGTGTGTGTAAAAATAATAATTATTTAGGTGATGATTTTCCCTTACATCTAATTCAGATAGTTTATTGCATTCTTTATGTACTCTTTTGTTTTTTTGACACTTCACTTCGTTGTATTACCTTCTAACATCCCCAACATTTATCTTTAATGATTAAGTAGTGGATTTGGACCACTTGTGTAAATTTGAGTTCTTCACCAGTAATTAAATTTCACTTATTTAAATTTATTCAATGATGGATTTCATACTATCTAGTGCATCTTCAATGATTACCTATGTCCAATCTAGTACAATCTTCATAATACTTATTCTAGTTTTTTGAGAGACCTTTGTTTTGTATCTCATTTTTTCTAGGTTGTACTTATTTTACATGAACACCTCATTAAACCTAATTTATAAGACCCATTTTAAAACATTCTTAACCTTATTATTTTGTATAGGCCTCCCTAAATTTCACTTAAGGGGGTTGGGGGGGGGATGTTGGTGTAATATTCTACTTGCACTAATATCAAGTTGACTTAGGTTAATTTAACTATACTCAATTTGATTTGTGCATATATCATAAGATTAGAATATGATAAATGGCATCACTAATCACTTACACCACATCCCACATGTATCCATTGTGTTTCCATCACTTCAAACATGTGAAAGTTACATGATCAAAAGTAGAGTTGATTCACAACCTTTTGCTTTACTTAGTCAAAATTAAAGTTGGAACCAACCTTTTGCTTTTGGTATATATTGACCACCTCTTATGTATATTGTAATGATTTTTATAGATAAATGATATTATAATTTATTTGTCAATTCTTAAGTTTTTTGTGGTTGGTGTGAGTCCACATTGAGGAGTTTTTAGGGCATACCCCACTCTTAAAAATTCATTCCCTTATCTTTAAAAATGAGAAAAGACATCTCACCATTAACATTATTAGATTTTTTACCTTGAGTTATATTTCCCAAGGAGATATGAGACTTCCATTCATAGGATTGAATAATGTAACCCTTCTCATCCTTGACCAACTAATCTTAATTCTCCCTTCTCATGAATACTACACCATGCTCATACATGTAGGGGATACTAAGGACTAAGTCACAAACATCCATTGGTACTATATCCATAATAACATTTTCAATGCAATGTGCATTTATGGAAAAATTGACATTACATTGTTTGGAAACTTTTATATATCCTTATTTCACCCATCCTAGTGCATAAGAATTATGATGATTATACATTTTCATCCCAAGTATATTTAATAGATCTTCACTAATTAAGTTTCCTTGAGAGCATGAATCAAAAAGAGCATCTACCTTTATCTTTTTAATTTGAAATTTGATATGGAAGAGTTTAAATGGTTTAAATTTTTGTTTAGTGTCATTGCTCACACATACCTTCCTTTTAAGGAAGGTAAAAAAAAATTCTTATCCACATATGAGTTGCACTCATTTACTTATACTTGAAGTGATGTTATGACCTTATTATTTTTATTGTTCTTAAACAGGGGCAATTCTAGATGCAACTTATACTAAGTTTATTCAAAATGAATATCCACATTGATGCCCATAATGCCTTTTTAGGATACTTATTGATAATATTAGAGGTAGCATTGACCCCACATTTATTCTTCAAAACATTAGAATATTTTGAAGAAGAAGATGGACCCTTATTCTCAACCATCTCAAGATAATGTGTTTGATAACACACCTCATCATGCCTCCTTACATGGCTATGCAACCATATAATATATTTCATGAGAATATCATAATCAAAGGTATGTTTATCATTTAAACTACCTTCTTCCAAAAGTCATTGGTATAGGCTTGTACACTTTGTCCTTGTTATTTCCTCAAAAATTTCCAGTTAATTGACCTTTTTGATTCATAACAAATAAGATAAATTTTATTCTTAATCAAAATCTTAAATTCATCCCACTTAGTAATTAGCAATAGTTTCTTAACAACTAAATAATTATAATAATTTTCAAGCCAAGTTAGAGCATGACTAACTAGTTTCAAAGTTATAAAGTAAATTTGTTTATCTTCACTAATTTGGTGCAAACTAAAACATACCTCCAATTGAGATAACCATTGATCAAGCTTATGCACATTCATTTCAACTTCATACAGATGAATGTTGATCTTTGCCTCAGCTATGAATTGAGGCAAACCTTGGATAAAATGGGGATTTTATTTCTCGTGGCTAGAAGTCTTAAGCTTCTCACTTGCTTCGAAAGTATCCATATAAACTTCTAGTTTTGTCATGATAACCTTCATAATATTCCCAAGATCTATCATGGATTGAGAGATGTGGAAACATCCTCTTCCAAATTTTAAAATATTTATTCACCATCTCTATGTCTTATCTCATATTTATAAGTTATACTTCTCACCTCTCTATTCCACTTTCTTGTGTATATCTCATGTTACAAATAGTTGAAATCACCTTCTCCATTAACACTTGTTACTCTTGTAATGGGCATATATATTCACAATGTTCACACAAAACCAAATGAAATAGTGAAACACAAACTAACAAAACTTGTGAAAAGTGTTAGAAACCTTTTCTAATACTAATATGATTCATAAACCAGGTGGATGTTCCACACTAGGCTTTATCAACATAGATCTTATAATCCTATCTTAACAAGTGATTGATAGAAAAAAATCTAATCTATTTTGATTGAAAAAATAGAGTTTTAAATTTATATTAATGGAAGTAAAACCTACTGTGACATATAGAGAGAAACATAAGTTAACATCAAATCACATAGACATATGGTTTATTCTAGAGAAACCCAATGAGGGAAAAATATTGTTGGGCAAGTCAATTGTACTCCGCTGTGAACTATGTAATGCTTAAAATGTAAAATATATTACCACTTCTTGTAATTTCATGGATAGAGATCTCACTCTACTATCCAAATATTACACATAATTGCTTTTCACTATCAAAACACCTCATAGAACATCCAACACTAGAAACAACCACTAATAGTTAATACTAATGTGATAATATGATTAAGACTAAAACTTAGAAAACACAATGTGAATCTCATTTCAAGACTCCTCACTAGATTCCTTAATCATGTATAATGTACTTTACCTTTCAAAAATGTAGTATTTATGTTCTCTCATGTTGGAGTCCACCAAGACGCTCAAACAAACCATCATTTGGGAGAGGAAAAGTTTGTAACCATTCCACTACCCAAATTTTATATGGTGGGGAACCCACCAATTTATGAAAATTGGTGATTATTTAACAACTGAGGTAGTTACAAAATGTATGTGTAGTTTCATAAACACCACTATAAACACTATTTTTTACGTAACTACCACTTACACATAGTGGCAGCGCCACTATCTGGGATAAACCACTCATTTTGAAGAGATGAAAGTTGTCGATCTCATCATTATGAAGGTGTTAATATCATCCCCACACTAACTTTTCCACTATAACATAGCTGATGAAATGTTTTAAACATGAATTTTCTTATAATAGTGTGTTACAAGCATAAATTAGGCATAGTGGAAACAAACTAAACAACATATATAGAACATTCAGATTCAAATTTAGATCATCAAAGGGAAGTTCCCTATTTAACAACATCAATGAGCCCAATACCACTATCCTCTTTGGGTTTGTAAAAATGTCCCAAGGAACTTTATGAAAGTCTATGTTGCCTTCTGAATTACTCTAAAGGAAGTCTCTTAGAAATTTCTCAAGCTTCTTATTGGATGCCTTAAAGGGATCCCAATAAGAGGATTAGTATAAATGAGTAGTAGTGATGAATTTAGAACAAATCTTAGTTTATTTTGGGAGAGATAGAGGCTTAATGATATAATATGACAAATTCTCTCCACTCTTAGGGAAACATAAATCCATAGCTTAACATGGGAAACTTGAAAATAAAAAGGCATGCCTAGAAATTCAAAGCTATCCTAATGGGAAATCCATTTGCATTGGTATGTCTTAAGTTAGTTGGTATAAGATAATATGATTTTATGTAGCACTGAGTCATAGCCCATTAACTACTAAAACCAAAGGCTAAGCAAAATACTTAAATGCACTCCATGGCATTCTAGACCACTATTTCCTCCTCTACAATAGTAAGGAAATAGTCATATACAAAATGGCCATTAATAAGTTGGTATTGAGGAAATTGGGGGAGAGTATCTCCCTTGAATAATATTATAGAGAAATAGTCTCCAAATAGATAGACAAAACCTTCTGCAATAAGGACATACAATAATGGAACTAGTCAGCAACCTTTCATAATGGAACAAAATAGTCAAAAATATTCATAGTGATGGTGGTTGATATTGAAGAAATTAGAATCATATTAAAAGAGAGTCTAGACAAAGTAGAAAAATTGAGGACCAAAACCTATGGTTTGTAACATGGTGAGTATGAAGGGCCATTCAATCACATCATAGGATTTTTTAAAGTTGATTTTGAATAATAAGGCCTTCTACTTGGAAGTGTGAGCCCATTCAATCCCTTTAGAAATAATGATGACATTAGGGATAGAGCCTTATAAATAATATTATAAAATACATTAAACAGGGTTAAGGGCCTCCAATTAGTGATTACCTCAAGGTCCTTAGACTTGGGAATAAACTTGATATTTCATTTGTTGATGACCTTTCCAAGATAACCTTTAGCCATGGATTCCAAATATACTTTGTGAAAATAAGATCCCACATAGGCCCACAAGGTTTGATAGAACTCATAAGAAAATGCATCAATTCCTAGGGCTTTATCCTAAGCCATGCTAACCACATCACTATGAAGCTCCTCAATGTAAAAAATCCTATCACATGCCATTCTTTGACTTGGAATGATTTTACAAGGAAAAACATCAATGAATTTATTCAAATTAATGTCCCTATCTCTGTAAAGTGGGTGAACTTAAAATAATTATTTATTATGCTTACAGAGGCTTGCAAAATGTCTAGGAGATAAGTGATATAGTTTCCATATTATTTTATAGCCTTTATTTGCATAGAAAAATAATGAGATCTTATCTTTATGAAAAATTCCTTGGAAACCCTATCCAAAATATTCATCCATTGAATACGAGGTTGGGTTTGGGCTCCGTGAGCTTGAAAAAACTACAAGATTTTAATTTTTTTACTTAGATCAATAGCTTTATCTTATAGAGTCATATTTAATGGGGATTTTTAAAGTTCTTTATAAACCTAATTATATTCCTTTATATAAGTATATTTGGATCTTTTCTTGATTAAGGCTAATTTTTTTCCAGTCAATCTAGCTAGAAGAACCAATGGGATGTGAGACTAAGTTATAAAATTTTCAAATGTGAGTGAGGATTCATTCATGCTTCAAATGTGAAGTGTTGAGGTAAATATGGTTGTTGAAATATTTTTATTGGTAGGGAAAACCATTCAATACAAAATTTTATGGGATGATGGGCAAATAAAAAAAATCTAAAAGCATGCTGATTGGCCTGCCAAATATTAGGTAAAGGAAAATATTTTCTACTAAGATCTAGTCACTTGAGAACCATTTCATTCCTTGAAAAAAGTTAGACCAAGAGAAACAAGGGGTTGGGGGAGAGGTTCTGAGGTGATGATTATAGTTAAATAACCCTAGTTTGTTATAATGTAAAACCAAGCCTCTCATTCACTAACACACCACTTCATGTGCAGTGCTCCTTAATTATCTTCCATAGATTCAATTATGTTGAAATCTCCACAAATTATCTAGTGGGAAATAGGGAGTTACTCTACTTGCCACTGCTAAAGAGCCACTTATTATATAACATCATTGGAGCTTTAGATTTATACTAGCCCAAGGGTCTAATTGTCAAAATCAAACACTATCTAAAGTGCATGGTTAGATAGGTCCACTCCCCAATCCATTAAAAATGAGGAACAAGTGTTACTATCATAGTGATGAGACTTCCATGCCCCATGTACTAGCTATACATGTGACATGTAGTGTCAGACCAAATGGTTTTAGCTGCCATCTGGAGGAAAAAAAAAGCTGCCATCTGGAGGAAAAAAAAATTGATTTTCACCTATTATAGAAAAACAATATTTTGATCTAATTTTTTTTAACAATTGGTCCCAACCACATACTTGTATGTTGGGTCAATTAAACCAAAAAACATTTCATGAATAACAATTCATTGAAAACCTTAAATATTAATGGTTTTTCCGTCTTGGCCTTCAAGCATAACAAATTATTTGTTGTAAAACTTATGTTGATGAATTTTGGGAAGAAAGTATGCAAGCAAAATAGGTTTATACTCATTATGAAAGAAATATTCCTTGTTTTTACTAGGGGAAGGGATCCATGAATGTCATACTGCCTAGTGAGGGGAAAGAGAGATTTCCCTAGGGTTTGAATCCATAATAGGGGTAATCTAAAATAAGGATTATTATGATTGAAAATATGAAAATTTGGGATTTAAATAATCTTGTGTCTTGAAAATAACATTGCATACCTTTAGCTTACTTCTTATTTATTGGGCTAGGGTTTACTTGGGGAGCTTGACAACTAGGGATTGGAAAAATTGTTATGGGTTAACCATGATAATTGATGTGGTCAACTTAGGGTTGATGATGAGTACCCTATTATCATGGTTATTATAATTATTATATCAACCCACCACTTTTAAACTATAATTATCTCCTATAGGGATTGATTGGGTTCAACCATAGCTTTAGCTAGAGGATTCATAGTGACCATGAGTGAATAATCCTTGATCTTATGGTCTGATGCCTAGAACTGAAAGTAAGTTTTTGGAAGGTTGACATACATTTTCTATTGGGTTAAGTGTTGTCCTCAAGTATGAATATCATTGGTATCATATAGGTATTGCATGAAGTTAATCCCCACATAGACACATTGTTGTGGTTTATAAATGTAAATTATGTTAATTTCAAATTATATGAACTAATTCAAAGGCTTAATCAATTGTTCCAAAATAGGAAAATAAGCCATATGTAAGTAAGGGAGATTGACCTAGAAGGGGCCTTGTACTTATATTTGTTAGAGATGAAAAAGTATAAGGTCTAAGGAGAAAACACACACAATGAGCTTCTATCATAGCACATGTCATGATTTTATATGATGACATAATGTCTAAGGGTTTCATACCTAAAATAGAAGAAAACCCTGGGTAGATTTTTTTATCATAATGAGCTTAATTAAATGAGGTTACCATTATTCTTGTACCTTGATCTTTGGCATGGATTCAATGCGGATACATCCCAAAAAATCACTAGTAAAGGTATGAGATTCAAGCCATTGGCATACTTTATCAAATTTAAAAAAATTAGGAAAAACATTAGGAGGATTATCCTGAGAAGGGGGTACATTATCTTGTGGAAGACCTTGGGTAGAAAATTGTGTGATTTCTTCATCACTGTTATTACTTCCTCTAGAGTGAGATACATCTAAGAATGTCTAAACACATAAATATGGTCATAGGTACTTAAAAAAGTTAATCATCGACACATTCCAAACCACATAGCTTATGCTCAAAAACACGATTCTTATTTTCCATTACTCTAAGCCATATGGATATATGCGGGATCAACCATTTGTTTTCCATTATCACTACAAAAAAAATTGAAAGTAAAATTCTTAAGTTACTCAAAATCACCTTCATACTATCTCCAGTTCAGGACATATGTCCTTGATTTTTTTTGATAGGTTCACCCTAGGTAGTCAAGGGTGTAGTGTGCCGCTGTCCACTCAGGCCAACCATATATTATGTTAAATAACATCTAGTTTCCAAAATTGAAATCAATCTTTTGGGTCTTCCCAAATATTTCATATGGTCAGCTAAAGGAAATTATCAAATAATTTAGCTATAAACACATGTCAAGATTCATTCATTATGACCACTTGTCATTCAATTGGTACAAGTATACACACTTTTGCACATTGAGAAAATATGCCGTATTGTACCAAAATTATACATTATTTATAAGGATCATTTATTATCTAAGTCAAGAGCCCTCTAAAGCAAGTCAAGAGATATTGTTTTCAAGTATCTAAATTGTCTTCTAGTTATGTAAACATAGTCAAAGGAGAACAATTACAAAATCAATTTAGGAGGGATAAATACATGGGATTGATTTCTATCCTTTAAGTTTTGGTTATGTAGGCAAAAATCAATCATCAAGGGGGTGATTGAGGTTAGCTATCCCATTACACTTCCCTCTTTTCTTATAGGTTTTAAAGCTATCAAAGTGCCATTAGGGTTTTAAAAGCAAGAGAAGACAAACACAAATTTATGTGTAGTCAAACACTAAGTGTGATATCTAAGATTTATCATAATATATAGGTGTAACATGTATAGTACTTAGTTAAAATTCATAGTCAACCTAGATAAGTCCATGATCAACAGACTTGTGTGCATTATAATGCCATCCTCCTATAGTAGAACTTTCTAGAAGCATATTTTGATTTTGAATTTGGTCTATCATTTATAATTCATGATTTATATGTCTTTTCATGTCTTCTTTGTATCAAAATCAATTGAGAAAAGTCCACAATAAAAAAATTGGAGTGCACTACATCACCGTCCACTTAGTGGACCTATCTAGATTATGTTTATGTTCTTGATTATGATAGTAAGCTTGCATAATCATGTCTTATTCTAATTTCCATAGTCAAAAAATAGAATAGTCAATATAGATTATTTTGTGAGATAATTATATTATTTTTTAGTACTTCCCCAAAATAACAACTTTCTATGTTTAGCAATTTTTCAAAATCAGAATAGTTGAATATTGTATATCTTTAGCATTTTTATATTTATAGTTTTACACCTATATACATGATAACACTTTATAATTATTTTAATAGTTTTATCTAAAAATGTAAACTCCTAGAGGGAGCCCTTTAAATAATAAAACAATTGTTGAAAGGGAGGATTTATAAGCTATAAACTATTAAATGTTATTCAAGGTAATGGAAAAATCTTATAGAGCCGAATATTAAATGGAGTGTGATTCAAAATAGTTTTTATATAGTTAAAATAGATTTATATTAATATTATAACATGTAAAAATGGTACTTAAGTATTTATTAGTCATAAAATTACATTATTATATGGTACATGTGTGTTTTTCACTTATTGGTCTAGATTAGGTTTATGGTCATTTCATGTCTTGTCCCTTCCCTCTTTCTCTCCTTTCCTTTCTCCTCTCCCCTTATTTACTTAGGTTTATAGTATTTCCTAGGAAACATACATTGTACATTTTTTGGTCCAATAAATATATCATTTTTTTTTCTATGGGTGGGCTTACATGCCAATAAGATCCTGATTTGAATTCAAAAGATATACAAATACATAAGTGCATTAGTACATTTAGGACATCAGTTAATGAGGCAATAAATACAAGTATATACCATAAACATTCAAGAATATAACAAAATCTAAATATCATGTAGTATTTATTATTTAGTGCATTATAGAAGGAATCAAACATTCATTTTAGTACTGAAAGTCATCGTATATATAAATTGCATCACACTGGATTACCTGGTTGAATACCATTTTACTGACCACACATTGTTTTCAATTATTGTATATCATTGAAGGGCCTAATAGGTAATTAGGGATTAAAAAATTATTACCATCAACACATGACCCAAAACAAATTCTTTTTTTTATCCTTTACATGTTTAGCTTCCTTATAAGGGTTTGAAGAAGAATGCAAATTTTGAAGAGATCTATGTAAAAATTAAAAAAGGAAATCAAGGTTTTTGAATTTTTAGAGCTCATGAGTGAATTTTTAAAATAAATTTATACATGTATGTTTCCTACCATAAATGTGTTATCGACCATTTTGGTTTAAAAAATTGGGGACTGTACAGTTTTATAGAAGTGCTCAAATAGATGCAATTTTTTGGGTTCTCAATATCTTGCCAAAAAAACACTAATTTTGTTGTCAGATTGTGACAGATGTTTCCAAATTGCACAAAAACCAAGATATGTCTATAAATCCTCTCTTTATCAATTATTACATTGGAGATTGGAATTAAAATCAACTTTAATCTTATTATTTTATGTTTATTTAGATTTATTACATGTTACATAGATATATGTGCTACAATTTTCATTTGATTCATTTATTAATTCTACATTTTAGTGGTCCTACATTGTATTGCATGCTCTTTTTCCTTTCAGGGTTATATCTTACCTCTTGATTGTGATAGACATGATTTTTCTTAGGGTTGTTTGATGTGTTCCTAACCTATGGTTATATCTTGTTTCATAAAACATTATATTTGAATCCATCTCATTGTTCTAGGGGTTATTTTATTATTTGCCTCTTCTTGGGGTTTTTATTAGAGCCATATTTATCTAGTCCTAGCTATTTATTATATAAATTATGGTAGACTTTATGTGTAATATGTCTCTTGTGATGAATAAGAATATTCAAAGATGAAATTCCCTTTATTTCATGCTTTCAAATGTTTACATCTACATGGTATATTCTTAGCATGTGTATATTACTATGCATTATGTTGTTCTTGTTGTACAATTTGTTACTTATTTAAAAATTTAAATTTCCATCGAAAAATTATATAATGTTAGAATATTTTTGAACACATGTTAGGGTTTCATGAAATTGTGATAATGCTTCATGTTTATGTGTTGCTACGCTTGTTAATGATAGAGAAGTATTAGTGCCTTATATGGACATATCTTATGGTAATTTATATTTTTATTAATGTATGATGACTTATTATGAGGTGAAACATACCATGAAAATGAGGTCTAGGGAAATGAATACAATTTTTTCCTCCTAATATTCCTCAATCTCAAGGTTAGAATGACATCCCAAATAATCTTAAGTTCCTAGGCATAAGTTGCATGTAACAATATACCATGAATTAATTGGAAAATACTCATGATAATATATTTATCCTTGCATTAATTAATAAATCCAATGTGCATAAAGATATCCATTACAAACTATTAGAAACAATGTTTTCAAGTGATATTCAATCTTCTCACTTTGCTTCTACTCTTAATTTATTGGAAAAAAATGATAATCTTATTATTAATACATTGAAATGTTTGATTATTGTAGCCCACATTTCAAACACAATAATGGGATATATTTTTTAGTGTGGGACTGATATTGCAATATAACCTCCATAGATAGTTGCTTTTGTTTCCTACTCTAGTGTTATTTTACCTAAACTAAATACTGAGATGAAAAATTGCAAGGGAAAAGTAAGAAATAAATAAACATAAAATGGGGCGTATTGCACAAAAATAAGAAATGGGATGATTCCTTACCACATAAAACCAATAGAGCAAAACAATGGAATGTAAGAGGTGAGAGAAAATTAAAACAAAGTGTAAGAATGATCACTTACAACCATGAACACACTATTAGTTTAAGTGTAATAAATACACAAAACACTCCATTACAATTGTAGGTTGGAAATAAATCTTGAGTAATAGCAATGATCCTTTAGTTCAATATTTACTAAATACAAGGACTGAGAATTCCAATGAAATTAACTCCTTGCTCATATAAGCTTATATAATATATAGAAAAGAAGAAAGAGAAAGAAAAGAGAATTGAAGGAGGAACCATCAATATATAGTTACTCACTATCATAAAAAGAGGAAAATTAATTGAATAAGATTTGATTTTTACCATACCTTTCTTGTTGTTATTTATTTATTGTTTTGTAGCTCAAGAAATCTTCCCCAATTTTCCCATGATGCCCATGCTTGGATAATGTACATTATGATTGAGTTTGATTTTGTGTTTACTTAGCTTATACTTATATAGAGATAAGATAAAGCCTTTTGAATATTTAAATAATGGTGGGCTTTCCTTTTCTTTTCATATGAATGCTTCTTATAAAATATTAATAAAGCTTTGTCTTAACATGCTACCTTTTAAAATAAAAAAGTGTTTTTAAAATTTAACACCCTCTTTGATTTTCTTTAGTTAGCTTTTTTTAATTTGATATGGTAAAAAACCTAGTTTTACTGGGATTAGGAACCAAAGTATATAAAAGTGTAGTAAATAAGAGCAAACCCCATAGGCTGAAAGACAAAAAACAAAAACAACACTAACAACTAACTATCCATGCAAAAGATAAAACAAAAGGAAACGAAACATAAAAGATATTCTAGGAGAGGGGATCCATCCGTAGGTACCTTTGCATCCTCATTCACCTTCTCTTGTGTGACCTATTTATTTTTTGTGATTCTAGCCCTAGTTCTATTTCTCAGGCCTTCTACATCCTCCTTAGGCAAGATCACTCTGGGTCTCTTCCTCATCTGTTCCTTCATAGGGGTCTTCTTGGTGGGGTTTAATTGGGGGGGTGGCTCTTAGGGGAAGAAGTCTTTGCCTTCATGAAATGTTTCTTTAGGGACATCACTTCAACCTTTGTAGTTTGAGTGAAATATTGGATCATTTTGGTAACCTCCTTGTTCATAGAATTTTAATCCTAGATTAAACCTAATAAACACATTCCTACCTCATGAAGTTTATTATTAAACATTTCTAGCTAATCCTTGTTGGTTTTAATTTCTTCTGCCAAGGGGGTATTTATTTTCCCTACTGCTTCCCCTAAAGTTATTTCATCCACCAAAAGAGGTTTAGGCTTGAAAATAGAGAGTTTTAGGGGAGGATCCTTAGCTAAGATTTTGGAATTGGGGCTAGCATGGGAAAAACTAGTTATCAAGTAGTGAGACCCCAAGGTAGGATCTTCCTTAAGGGAGTCCTCCTCATCAGAGGAACCCTCTAATAGAACGTCCTTCCCACGAAGGGTCTCACCATGTTTTACCAGTAACAAGATAAGGCCCTGGTGTATGATGGGATTATATTCATTAATTTGGTGTGCAAGAGCAATGCTCTCTAGGGATTTCATGAGGTACTAAGGAAGGTTGATTTTGTAACCTTGAAAATGGTTCATCAAGAGAAAGCGATGGGAAAAAATGAGGGTATACCTAACCTCAAGCGTAAGATAATTCATTATTTATAAGAAAAATTTAGGCCATTGACGTGGTAGATCCAAGCGAGGAAACCCCTTCTTATCTATTTTAATGAACTTATTTGTTTGAAAAACCTCTGTAGGAGTTACTATTTTTTTGATTGATCTTTGAATGATTTTGTTCCTTCACATGACATCCATGTGGCTTTCCTAATAAAATCCTATGTTATAAATATTCTAACACCTCTTACTTCAACAACCCTCATATTCCACATTGTAATGAATTATTTTGATAAGTCAGCATTGTGGTCATTTACCCTCAACATAAATTTGGTGAGGTCTCCTTTGCAATGCTTCTTCAAAACCTTCTTCATGATTTTGACCTTCACACAGGACATCAGTTCAAGATGGTCCCTATGTCCACCCATCTCAATAGTAGCCTAAGAGCTAAAGATGGAATTTGCTGAACCTCGGTAAGGCTTAAAGCTAATGGATTGAAATAAACTTATAGTATACAATTTCTCCCACCCTTTATAATTAATTCTCTATGTGGTGGAGTGATGGTAGGTTATGATTTATTTAGTTATATTTTTAATACATTAGCTTTTATTTCAATTTTCAAGGTGAGTCTACTAATAAATAAAAGCTTTTAGCATAGAAAATATTTAAATTAATCTTGTTATCATTAGAGAATTCAAAGCTAAGAGATAATGGAGCCTCATGTGGAAAAGTATTATAACTAATTGCCTGAGATGCTTACTAAATATATTATTATGAACCTTTACCTTTACACTTTAAAATTATAATTAATAACTCAGGGATCAAAATAATACTTGTTGACAATGGTTTAGGATTAAACATTTATATTGATTCATTTCTCTTGGGATTAAGCATTGGAATACAAACACTCACAAATTTAGATTTGATCATTAAGAGTTTTGATAATCAAGCAAGAAATGACCTTGGCACAATTACATTAAATATATCATTTGGACCAAAAATTATAGCTACAAAACATCTAAAGTTATACGTAATCGTGCAAGTTAAAATATTTTACTTTAAAAACCTTGGATCTTGTACATAGGAGCCATCCCATTCACTCTACATAAATGTTTGAAACTCATACATGATAGAATTATTTATACATGTATATTAGTGTAGGATATTATTTTTTGTTTATTAGTTCATTAGGATTATTATACACACATGGAGTTTTCCTACACTTGTGGGACTAAGTTTCTTAGGTGTACTTAGTCATAAGGAGGTACACTTAACCAACTTATTTTAGCTAGTTGGGTTACTCATTTGACTAATTGACTATTGACTGAATATTATATGTATGGAGGTTACCACTATTCTAGGTGAAGGTTAGACATTCACCTCCTTGTATGTGTATATTATTTGGTGAGCTATTTCAGTTGAGTTGAGTGGAATGTTGGATTATTGAATATATGCTTACACAATTTCTATCATGTTTGATTTTATTAACTAAAATAACTTTGTGCAATTTCTTGATTCTTTCTAAACCTAATGCATTTTATTTTCTCATGTTTGGTGAATCGATGCATCCATTTGGTCTTGAAGAACACTCTAATATGGTATCAAAGCTATTCTAGTATTTGCATGTCTGGTTTTATTATTGATATTTTTTTTTAAAATATCAAGTTTATCTACAAAATAAAGATTTTTTATCCATTGGTTGGAATTATTTCCCATGAAGATTGAATAGTTTGCCACAAATATATTGTATTTTGTATTAATGCATAAAAGCTATTCTGGTTTTGCTTGGTTCACATTCTAACTTTGTAAATCATCAAGTGGATGGTAACTCTAGGCTTAGATTCCATATAGAGAATGATAGTGCTATTTTTTTGAGTTGAGTGTCACTTCATCTAGAGCTTCCATTGATTCTTGAAAGTAGGACATTTTATGGGATGTGTAGTGTACTTTCATTACATGCACTAAGATTACACCTTCTCCTATTGATAGTACAGGATTCAAAGTTACTCTTTTGAGATATTTTGGTGATTATTTGTAGCAAGATTATATATGTCTCATGGATTCACCTTATTGGGATACTTTTATACCAAACATCTCTTCTTTATTTGTAAAGTCTCACATTTTGGATCTAGATGACACTATTGAGGACATTTGTTTTATCTTTGATGATAAATCTGTAGGAGTTTCACCTTCTTATCTAGATGTAATGAGGATAATTATAAACAATCCTAATATATATCATTAATTTTATACTTCCTTATTGACATATTCTACAATTAGGCTTGAGATTACTGATTAGATTTTGGCACATTTGAGCATGATCTTGGAGACATTTTAACATTTTCTAAGATTTACATCCTAATCCCTACTTAGGGTATCTTTCTTATGAAAGGAAGAGACATAATTTATTGTAGAGGTACCTCCTAAAATATTTACTATGTGACATTCTACATTTACCTTCTCTATCTTCTTTGTGGAGGCACACATCTACCGTATTTTACAAGATACAAGGTGGTTGCAGGAAATTGTAGCTTCTAGTGGGGATTTTTAGTCCTTTCCTTTTCTTTTCTCTCTTTTAGGGGGGGGGAGGAGTTTTTTTCCCAAATATTTTATCATTTTATCCAATTTATGAGAGTTTCTTTGTACATGGGTACCTCATCTAGCCTTATTGTCAAGACTCATTTCTTTTACCCACCTAAGCTATGCTTATGGGGGAATGCTAGAATACAAGAGTCATCAACCATAGATATGGTATTTAAATGAGGATAAAGATCAATATAATTCACATGTGAATGGTTCTCCAAGGAAACATCACTCTCAGATGAAGAACCAACATCTCCATACAACTTCCAAATGAAGGTCCAAGCAGTGAAAGGGCACTTAGTGTACTCAATTTAATGTAGAATATTCTTGGAAATATTAAGACATATTAGTTCATAGACCACGTCATTGTTGTTAAGTCATGAATGTTTTTGTTCATCATTACTTGGCTCAAGAGTGAGTCCAAAGAGATAGGGTAGTAGATCATGCTCCAAGAAATGATTCATTATCCCATTTTTCCAAGACAAATAGTTCTCTAAATTTAGCCGTACAACAAAAATACCAAAACATATAAAGACACCTCCCTAATGTTATAAATACAAGGCACTCTAGAAAAGATGATGATCATAATTAAGAATGCATCATGATCAACCAGTACATGAATGTCAAAAAAAAAAAGTGATTTGTAAATATAAGAAGAGGGTTCAGGCTTAGCCTATAATACTTCTAGTGTACTTTCTTCTGAGTGTCCAAGATCAGAGGGTGAGGTCCAGTCTAATAGGTGGTTAAATCCAATTCAGTGTTGGAGAACACTCTGATAATGTCCAAAAAGTGATGCATCATTTTAATTTTATAAGATGATTGAACCTTAGGATACTATTGTGTCTTAATTGAATAAAACACATCCAAATTTATTGGTGCCTCAACAAGTTATTCAAATGGGCCAAGTGGCAACATTTAAATTTGGTGAATGTAGTAATGTTAAAGAAGATATTAAAGAAATTATTTTCTAAGTTGATAGGATCATTGATTTTTTTCCAATATATGTTTTACAACAATAGGGCCTAAGGAATATAAATATGATATAAGTGTGTTTGATATTGGAGCGCTATATATAACCCCTTGATAATATAAAAAATAAACTAAAACATCACCAGTTATTGAAGAACAAGTATTGTATGTTAAGTATAAAGGGCATATGGTAGATGATCTTTATATCACAAATAAACATTATTAGTGTATTTAATAACTCATATTATTTTAAGATGCACTTGTATTATTTATTTTTAATTTGTGGGTAGTCACTAATTGGTACATACTTATACATAACCTATTATTAGACAAGATTATGAATTAAGTAAATACTTAATTGATATCTGCTAATAATTTTATTATTCTCTATGTAACTACTTACCAAAACCCTAACCCTAGACTAGCCTCCTCTCTTATCTGTATAAGAACATAGAGGACTAGTGTGTGAGATATATTATGGGTGAGAGTTATAGTTATATTAGCTGAATTCGGTTAGTGATTTTAATTAAAAGATGTAGTTATACTTCTTGGATGAATCTATGTTACTTTATTTCTAGGATTTACACATTTATTATGCAGGCATTATAGGTGTTTTATTATGGTAGCTAACATGATTCTGGAGCCTATCCAGATAATTTAATATGGTATCAAAGTTATAGAATATTCACTTCATTTTGCATGCATTAATAAATATCATATATGTAATTTTTCATTCTTTTTTTTGCATATTTGATATTATTTTTCAATTTTCAAATATGTAGTTTAATTTTTATGCATTTCACGTTTCAAGTCCATATTTAGTGGATTAATAAAAATAAAAAATATTATCTCACCTCACCCTTATGGGATCCTATTTGATCATAATTGGTGAATGTAGTGGGGTACTAAGGTTTGAAGCCAATTTATTTCATATAAATCAATTAGGTTAGAACAGTGTTCTGATAGGTGCAAAACTCACAAGAGTTATTGTTCTAGGAAAAGTGGTAATAAATTTTAGTTGATTTGTGGTGTGATGGGTATTGACCTAATACCAATTCCATTAGATAGTACTATAAACATATCTTAGCTTCTATTTACCTCACGATATATAGGAAGTGCCTATAATTTTTATTTTTCACAATAGGAAGCCTATCAATTATTTGATTATGTGGTGCACTAATAAGTGGTTATCCTTAGGAAGTTACTTTTTACATACATTATAGACATAATAGTATAGTTGAGAGATGGTATAAACCTCTGTAGTTAGGACCCTTTGGGCCTATTCACTATTTATGACTATGGATTCATATATCAAAGAGCCTACAAATCAAACACAGTTTAGCCTAGTATTTTCAAAAATAATTTTTGTTACATTTTCCATATTTACAATGTTTTAATATTCTTTGTTCATATTTAGTGGTAGTATTATTTGTTCAAATTGAGTTTTAATATCCCTATTTGGGGTTCTTTATTTAGAAAATAATAATGAAAGGGCAAAGTAGAGGATTTTTTGGGCAAAAACAATTTTTTTGGTATGTGTGGAAGGCCAAATACCAGCATTTCTATGTAAATCATAAATAAAATATGTTTTTTTTGTCCATAGGGAAATTGCACCATTGTTTTTTCTCACTGAGATGATCATTTTAACTAGTATTTCAATTTTTTGGGAAAAAAATTACATACAAAATTATTTTCACTTGTAGTCCCAAAATCACTTATTTAGATTTTGTTTTTACCCATAGGAAGATTGCACATTTGTGATTTTAACATTGAAATGATAATTTTAATGTGTATTTTCATAATGATCTTTTTAACATGTATTTTCATATACATATTTTTAAATTTTTTTCATATAAAAATTTTTGGGCTATTTTCACTCAAGTTTATGTGGTAGCAATGACCGAGCAAAAGATGACCCTCTCAAGTTTGAACCAATTCAAGTGGAAATGATACATTATTGATGTGCCCCTTGTAAAGGATGTCTACCATATTACAATGAATGGATAAACTGCACCTTTAGATCTTGTCAAATGACAAAAATGGAAAAACCATTATGATGAAGTTAGAGTCATCCTTGGTTAGTTAGTATCCCATAAATTAAAGTTTCATTTTTAGGGCATCATGAAACCTTATAAATGTTGGAATACCTTGGAGGAATTTTTTTGAAATAATTTTAATATGATGGCATGCCAACTAAAAAATAATCTCACTTCTCTTAGTCTAGATAACTATCCTCACATTGAGGACTTCATCACTCAAGTTAAGCACTTGAGGCCTCTACTCATTAAGACTGGTGAAACCAAGACTGATGAAAAACTCATTCTAAATATATTTTATAAATTAGGTCATCCTTACTGGGTTTTTATTTCAAACTATTACACACATCCAAAACATGGGATTTTCGTATGTGGCATCAAACTTTGACAAGTTTTGTGAGTAACTTCAAAGAGAAAAGTAAAAACTAATTTTTATTGGGTAAATATCACTTGAAGGCACTAATAAATAGGGATTAATGGCTAATTATACTAATGCAATGTCAAAAATCACCTCTAGAAAAGGTAAGGGACCTATCAAGAAAAATTGGGAAGGACATCCTAATCCCAAGGGAAATCAATTGGCTTAATAAAATCCTTCCCCAAGTAAAAAAAGGCAATGCAAAAGTAAATGCCAATTTTGATCAAGAGTGTTTTAATTAGTGTAAGAAACCAAGCTATGTTAAACATCAATGTTTAAATGAAATGACATATGTAGAAGCATAGATGAAAAAAAATTAGTTCCCCCTCCTAAGACAAAAGCAACACTTTTTATAACAACAAGATCACCCATGTTTAAATAGATTAGGGATTCAAGATCCTCTCACCATATGGTGCACGATAGATCATTATTTGAAAATTTTGACTTGTCACACAACTAAAAGTTTTATGGTAAACTCTAGTCTTCTTGTTTTTTAGGATGAAGGGATAATTGAGATGGAGAATGATGTATTCAACTAAGTTTTCCATGTTCCAAACTTGTCTATTTTAATTATCAAAAATATCATTTAATTCAATGAGTGTCACTTGAGACCACCCTATCCTTAGCTTAGTCCTAGACCTATCTTAGGGCTTCTTTTGTTCTTTTTAAATCTTCTATGCATGTTTATACCTTGCCCATATATACTAAGATCTGCATTGAGTCATCACCTAGGCATCCCCGATCCTTTTTCACATGTGTTAGCCACTTGGAAAATAACACAACCCCATTAGTCTATAGCACATTGTATTCTAGGAAAAGTGGGAAATGCTAAACCCTTAGCTTCATTTGCCCCTAACAGATATATTTTCATTCCCCAAATCATCTTAAGATTGGCCTAGACTGATTTTATGTCTCAACAAGAATCAAAATACTATATAAAGACCAATCTCATTCATTTATGCCTTAAATGAAAATTCTCATGAATAAGTTTAGAAATAGTTATGAAAATTAAGGTTATTGATCCCTATTTACCCTTATTTCTACATACATCCATTTATAGTAGCCTAGATCTTAGGTTTACTTAGGTTTCCAGTCTCAATTCACACTCAAAGTATTTAAATTGGCATTAATTCTCACACATACTAGCATCACTCTCGCTTGTACCATAACTTAGGTTTGGAGAACTACATCAAGTTTGATCCCTTTTCAAGGTATTGGTATGTAGGCAACACTCCACATATGGGGTGTTGAGGTCTCACCCAACCTACCCTAATAATACCACTCTTCTTCCACTTGTGTCCATCAAAACCCTAACAAGCATAAAGGCTTAAGGTTTCATAGTGAAATAAGTTAAATTGCATAACACATGACAATCTAGGTCTAATTCATATAGGCATAGGCTTCTTAAAATAGAGTGAAGGGCTACCTAAGTTTTCACTACTTCATATGCATAGGGTAATTAGTGCAACACAAAAGGTCAATAACATAGTGCATTATTAGTAAAGAGGGTCACACTATTATCTAAACAGGGTTATAAAACCTATTCTCTACTAAAAATACTCTACCCTAATCTTGCATCACTTCCTTGCTTGCCACTTATCCATCTCAATCATATTTTTCAGCTAATTGCACCTTTTCTAATTCATTACTATTTATAAAATATTTAAATAAATTAATTATTATGCAAATCAGTAGCTCTTGATACTATAGTATGTTATTCCCTAGTTTATTACTCAAATATTTATCAACCTTAGGGTTACATCCCATAATCCTAAAAAAGATAAATCATTTAGTGGACTTGACTTAGTTTGAATAGTGCCTAAAACCCTATCTCTAGATGCATTTTGGGTTTGTATACTTTTATTTTTTTATCAGTAATTAATTTCAACCTCTCAGATTTGATTCATTATTTTATTTTTGCAATATTTCATAGATTTAATTTCCTTAAAGGTTTAAAATATACAACTTTTTGTTTTCCTACTTTCCAACCTATAATGGCAAAATTTGATAACCGATTTGATGAGACCGATAAGAGACAATTACAAAATTTCATTTCTAAGCATTTAAATATGTAAGATGACCTTATCGATATTTTTAAAGAAGAGATTTTGAATTCCATTTCAGGTCAATCCTCTAACCCCATAGATGTTAATATTGTTACACCTACTACAAGGGTAACTTATATTCTACAATAACCTATTATAATTAGCCAAATCTCACCAGTGGAAACACCTCACATGGATAGTACAAATCCCTCCTCTATTGATGTACAATACTTTAGATAGGATATCCTTTCTTTGTAGGCCAAGGTGATACATCTTGAGTAGGGCACCGCTAGACCATCTCATGCCTTGGACTCTCATGTTCTCCTATATACATCATTGACACAACATATATAGGAAAATCCATTTCCATCCAAATTTATGGCACCCAAGCTTACTCTATATGATGGTAAGGGAGACTTAGAGCATCACCTATGTGTTTTTCATGTAACATGTTTGAACTATGTGTCTAATGATTGGCTTTTGACTAAGTTTTTCCTTCAAAATTTAAATAAATATGCATTAGAATGGTTCAATTATCTCCTTAATTAGTCCATTACAACATTTAATCCACTCACATATAATTTTTTGGCATAATTTTTTATCAACATCAGTGAAAAAGTTTCCTATGATCAAGTTTCTCAACTAAAGCAAAAATCTAATGATCTAATAGTTGAATATATCTTGCGTTATAAAACCATATTATCAAAGATGACTAGACCCATGGTAGATAAAGAACTCCATAACATATTCAAGAAAAGTTTATTACCAAGATTACATGAATCTATATTATTCAAAAGGTTTCCATTATTTATAGATCTATGTCATACAGTGAAGGAACGGGAAATCAAAATTCTCTCCATGGGCAAGTTAAAGTACACAACCAAATTGGAGTCCACTAATAAGAGCTCAAAAAATCTCCCATATAAGGTGAGGCCCAATGAAAACAAGAATGAGTAAAAGAAAACATTTATCATAGCCTTAGAGCTAGCTCTTCATGTGGTTTTATCAACTCCTCCAAGGAAACCTTTTATGAATCTTCCTGGAGTGCCATCTCACATTCTCTAGAAACTTTTGGAATGCAATGTCATATCTCTCCCTCCCAACAAAGAGGTTGATATGACTAGGCCTCTTCCAAAGTATTATGATTCCAATGCATTTTGTGATTATCATAAAGCCCCTAGCCATACTACAAACAAACACATAAACTTATGACATAAGATCTATTGGGTGAATATTTTGTCACTAGCTGACTGACGACAAAATAGGTGTATCAACCACATCATAAGGAGATTTATACAGAAAAATGAATGTGATGACCATAGCCAGATTAAGAAAAATCTCTCCTCTCAGCAAGGGGAGGTTCCCTATATATATATATATATATATATATATATATATATATATATATATATATATATATATATATATATATATATATATATAAGTTGAAAATAGACATAGGGGTGAAATCATACCATCCATCTTTTTTTTAGAGATGATGTTCACAGAACAGGGGAGAATTCTTGGGTAATTGCTGAAGGCATTTCTCTTCTTTCAAAAATGATGTTCAAAAAACTAGAGGAAGACTTCCTAGGTTAGTAATAGGATCCACAAGAAACCCATGAAAGCACAAAGTCTTTCATTATTTCTCCCACTGATTAGGACAAAAAACACCGTAGGATTAAGTGCAGATCAAAGTCTCCACCTAAAATTACAACACAGTAAAGGATTACAAAGGATAAAGAGAGCTCAAAGTCTCTCTAGTATCCTTTACACAAAACATAGACTGAAGGCAATTATGACAGCACAAACTCTCCCATAGTCAGCTTTAAGACATTTCCAACTTACTTCTACTAGTTTTGCTTGTTTGATTAAATGTACAAGACTAAGAACAATTTCATATATGACACAAGCTTATCCAACACAAAGTCTAAAAGGTCGCTTGCTTTCTATTTCATTTAACAAAATATGATTAACAGTCTGAGATCAAAGTCTCAAGAATGCCTTACAATTTGGGTAGAGATTTGCTTCTAATAACAAAGAGATCTCTCTTATACAAAATGAGAGATTACAATAGATAGCATCACAAGAAAGACCTAGGCACCTGTTTTCATGAAAATGGCCCATGCTAAATTGAATGCATTAAATATCTATGAAAGGACCATGCTAGAATATGTCATCGGCCTTGACTTTGGAATTTTGAATCATCTCAAATGTCTCCTCCTAATCATGGGTTGTCTGGTCTTCTTTATGACGCTTACATGACTGTCTATTCGCCTTTACTAAATGCAAAAAAATAGGCCACACCTTTAAATGTTTGCTCTTTCTAATGTCCACCTGGTGGACTATTCCACCTACTAGAATAACTCTCCTGTAGATATTTTTGGATTTCTTATAGTTGTTCTCTCTTTTCTTACCATGTTTTGTCTCTTCTTGGTGATCTGAGCTCTCGGGGCTATCTTCTCATTTTCTACTAGCTCTTTTGGCTCCTTTCTAGGCTGGTTGCTAAGCTTGTTCTCAGGTCTTTTAAAAACCAATGGTTATTCCATCACTCTAAATTTGATGTTCATGGAGACATCACCAGTTGCTTTAAACCTCTTTGAACCTTGAACCTTGAACTCTTTTGGTTCAAAGGTTCAATGGTTTGGCAATTAAATGTTTTGTAAAGGGCCGTGTTCACTCTCTTTTTCTTTTTCAGTTGAACCATTTATTTGAACCATTTGGTTGAACCTATTTCTAGAATCTTCCACTTCCTTCATTCACTCGAAGCTTCCTTTCAAACTTTGAACTCTTTGAACCCTTTAAACCTTTGAACCATTTCAGTTCAAGGTTCAACAGTTCATTCTCTTTCTTTGAATCTTTTAAAGCTTCAAACTCTCTGGATCCTTTCCTTTTCTAAGTCTATCAAACTCTTTAAACTTGTTGAATCTTTGAACCTTTGAACTCTTTTTAGTTCAAGGTTCAATGGTTTAACGGTTCAATCTTCACTCTTTGAATCCTTTTATTCTCTAAGTCCTTTGAACTTGTTGAACCTTTGAACCTTTCAAAGTTCAAGGTTCAACGGTTCAACGATTCAATCTTAACTCTTTGAATCCTTCTTTTCTTTAAGTCCACTGAATTCATTGAACATTTGAACTAGTTGAACCTTTGAACCTTGCAAACATGGGGTTCAATGGTTCAATGGTTCATTCCAATTGTTTAAAGCCTGTCGTTAAGTCTTTTGATTGAACCTTTGCATTGAACCATCCTCAAAACACTAAGGAAATGCCTTAAGTGTTTTGAACTTCTTTTGAAGAAATCCCGCCGATTGAACCTATGGATTCCTTAGCTAAAAAGGATTGAATATTTGAAAAACTTAACTGCTCAAAACATTTTGAAAGAAGAAAAGAGACCATTTTGGCCTGTAGGACTAAAATGATCAGCATGTTGTCACAAAAACAAGTGATGGATTTTTGGAACAACAACTGGCTCCAGTTGGGGAACTTCCATCGATTGAAATTTTAAAACAATTGAATGGAGTAGAAACTAGAATCTCAATGCCTTCATCTATGCCATTGGGCTATAGAGTCATGCTACCCAAAAATAAAGGTGCCAAAAACAAATGAACAACATAAAATAAAATGAAGACTATACAAAATACAAATATACAACTGGACTTATCTGATACTTCAAGGATTGAAGTGATTTAGATGCTGCCCACTATGAGGTAGAGCAAATGGCATTCCATCTTGATATTTCAATAAGAAACTATTTTCACCATTTAAACAATGAATGGCAAATGGGCCTCTCCATAGGGAATCTAATTTTCTATGCATTCCTTTTGGTTATCTCCTCTTGTCCCACAACAAGACTTGATCTCCAATCTAAAAATCATGGATCCTTGCTTTCTGGTCGAAGAGTCTCTTTACTAGACTTTGATGCACAGAAATTTGGTCCACCACCATAGTTCATTGCTCATTTAGTTTAGTTAAGCACATGATTCTTTTGTTGATGGAACTTTTAAAAGTTGAATCTTCTACTACCTTTGCTAATTTTAATGCTGGTAATTCTAGGGTGATTGGTATCTTTGCATTCAAGCCATACAAAATTTGGAATGGGGACATACCAATTTCCCTCTTGGGTGTAATTCTATTTGCCCATAAAGCATCAAGCAATGTTTTATGCCAGGTTCTCTGATTGTCATCTACCAACTTCTTGATAATGGTCACCAAGTTTTTTTTGCTTGATTTTGCTTGACCATTTCCTTACGGATAATAGTTAGAAGAGTGGGAGAAGATAATCCCATAATAGTAGCAGAACTAGGTAATCTCATGAGAAGAGAAATAGGCTGCATTGTCTGTTACAATCTTGGTTAGGACTCCAAACCTAGAAATGATGTTTTCCTTGAGGAAATTACACACTACTTCTGAAGTAGCATGCTTAACTAGAATGGCTTCCACCCACTTGGAAAAGTAGTCTATGGCTGTGAGGACATAATCATGTCCAACACTCGAGGATAGATTTACAATGCCAATGAAATCAATTTCCCATTACTAAAATGGCTCTTCTATCACCACAGGCTTGAGAGGTAATGCAACCAGCTTGGGTTTGCCAATGAACTATTGACACAGCTCACATCTACGGACCCAAGCGTATGAATCTTGAAATAGAGTAGGCCAATAGTACCTAGCTCATAGAATCTTATGGGCAGTCACAAGTGTAGAAAAATGTCCTCCATAAGCTAAATTATGGAATGACTCTAAAAGTTTGTTCTGCTGCACTTTATCCACGCAGTGAAGGAATACCCCATCAAGGTTCCTCTTGTATAGACCACTATCTCACAAATCAAAGTTGGCTACTTTCAACTTAACAGTCCTCTTTTCTTTATGAGACAGGTGAGCAGGACACTCATCATAGTTAAGGAAATGAACAATATTTGATTACCACTCATTCATAGTGGTGACAAAGAGAACTGTTGGCATGTCTTCACCTTCTATTTCTTCATGCCTTGCTTCTTCTGGTATGTTATTAGTAATTAATTGGCAGAGACCCCTTCCCCACAGAAGCTTCATAGGTTAGATAACAAGGTCAAACTCTTGGATTTTGGCAATCCAATTGCCCCTTTTAGTTCCAAACTCTTGTTGAGTTAAAATAGACTTTACTGTTGTATCAAGAACCAGAGCAACAGTGTGTGAGTTCAAGATGTAATAATGGAAGTGCTTTACCACCTTTACCATAGCATAAGCATGCTTCTCCATGTTTGAATACTTTAGCTCATGAGCTTTAAGAGGACAAATCATAAAGGATATGGGAGATTCCACACCTTCTTTATTTTGCTGAACCAAGATGGCTGAAAGCATATGTTCAAAAGCATAGCTATACATCATGAAGTCTTTGGTGTAATCAGGACAAACCAGAATTGGGGAATGGGTGATAGCTTCCTTGATGTCTTGAAATACCGACTTGCCTTCTTTAATCTAGTTGAAAGTGGCTTTGCCCTTCATCATATTGACAATGTGGCAAGTCTTCTCTATGAATTCAAGAATGAACTTTCACAGAAAATTCACCTTTCTAAAGAAAGAGTGGATTGCGGTCTTATTGGCAAGAAGAGCAAGCTCTTGAATGGATTTGACCCTATCTAAGTCGATCTTTATGCCTTCTCGAGACACAGTGTTGCTGAGAAGTTTACCTTCTGTAACCCCAAAAATTGACTTCTTGGGATTAAGAGAAATACCATTCTTCCTACATCGCTTCAACACTTGTTGTAGATGATGCACATGATCAAGATGATGCTTACAAAAGACTATCAAGTCATCAAAGTATACCATAATTAATTTCTCTATTTCATTTCTAAAATTAAGATCCATCGCTCTTTAGAAGGTGGCACCAACATTGATCAAACCAAAAGGCATTATGCAATATGCAAAAGTGCCCCAAGGTGTTGTGAAAGCGGTCTTATGTTGGTTTGATTCACTAACTTTCACTTGATTATATCCTGAAAAACTATCTAGCATTGATAACATCTCAACACCAGTCACTGTCTGCAGTAGCTGATCCATGATAGGTAGGGGATAGTTTCATTAAAGATGACTGATTCAAATTTATGAAATCAACACACAGGCAAATTTCTCCATTCTTCTTTCTCATAGGGACTATGTTCAAAATCTAGGTGGAATGATGGATTGGGAAAATAATTTTTGCATTCATCATTTTTTGTATCTCAGAGGAAATTATGCCTGATATCCTGGGATTGTACTGCCTTTGTTTCTACTTGTGAGGCAATGACCCAATCTTGAGAGGAATTTCATGCTAGATTTCTTCAGGTCTGAGAGATTTTAGATCATAATAAGAGTATGCCAAGACATCAATGTAATGGTGAAGTAGAGTGATAAACTTGAGTTTTTCATCAGGGGTACAATAATTTCCAATGTTGACTATTTTTGGATTGTCTTTTATACTCAAATTTATTTGATCAAAATCCTTGGAAGATTTTGAATCCATTTGTTGTTCCTTGATAAACCTATCATACTTGTCAAAAAGTTTCTCAAGAAAAACTAATCCTTTGGGAATTTTATTCCCTTTGAGCTGAAGGAACTCTTCATCAACTTTTAAATTTGTTTCGAGAACTGATTCTTGTGGCTAAGATTCACTGCCTTCAAATTGAAGCTTTTCAAAGCTATCTATTTATTCCAAAAAAGAAATGATTTGGTTGTCACCATTAAATACCTACTAATGGTCAACATTATCTGGTACACTTGGTCGAAAGACTAGCTTGATAGTGTACCTATCTCCTTTGAAATCTTAGTAGGGACCAAGAGAGTTACAGAGACAACCAATAAATTTGCACAACTATTGAATTCTATGGGCATGACAAAAATACTAAAAGTATCAAGGCTTTTAATGTAGTCCCACACTAGATTATGAAAATGTTATAATCTCTCATTCTTAGTTTGATACAGGTTTCTCACCTGAAAAACCACCAGTTCAGCATCTCCTTTGGCATGAAGAAGTCTAACACCTTTATCTTGAGCAGCCTTTAATCTGAGCGGCAACGATTCATACTTAGTAGTGTTGTTAGTGTTGCTAAACTATGAATTATATGCATAGTGGAAAATATCTCCTTGAGGAGATATTAAAACTATTCCAGCTCTAGAACTAGTAGAAGAATTGATGCCATCAAATTCTAGAATCTAGACATCATCAGAATTTGATCTTCTTTCAAATTTTTATTCATCAAGAAGGGAAGATGCCCTACTAATTCTTTTGATGTCTTATTTGAATTTTTTGGATTCTCACCTAGTAAGCTTTCATATGCTAAAATAGGAATGTCTTCAGTAGACAAAAAGTAATTACCCATGCCTAAAGATTTAAATAGAATTTGAGCTTTAGGGGTTGAAGTTTGAGTGACAATATACTTTGCCTCCTTCTCAAGAAGTAGCCTTTACATGATGCCCTTGACAGGAATCCTCACCTTAGATAGGTCCATGCTCAATTCTCCACCAACGTTCTTGAAAAAAAATTGCCCAAGAAGAATGCCATAGGAGGATGGGACGTCAGCCACCAAGACTGTCATTTTGATTCTCTTATCTTGGAAGGCTGTAAATGCAAATTGAACATCTTTGATTTGTCCCAACAGAGGCACTTATTTGTTTTCCATAGAGAAACATTTCATAAAGGTTCTAGTCAATATGAGACCAAGATATTCTGCCACCTTAGTGGGCATGACATTGTCAGAAGCTCCTGAGTCTATAATGTAATTATTTAGTTGATGACCGTTTATCAACAGGGAGACATAAAATGGTTCTGTCCTCCTAGGGGTGACTGGAGGAGTAATCACAAGATTATTTTAGGTAGGTGTGTTCTTTGGGGGAACAAGGGTTACGCCTAAATTTTTTTGTCCTATAGGGATGGTTTTATTTTTGATGCATTAAACTAACCTATCCAACTGCTCAGGGTTAGATTACAAGAATTCAAACTTAGACATTTGAATTTTGGTCTTCTTAGTATGGTCAATTATATTAAATGACTAAAATGAATTCAAAATAGAGGAAGGCAGTCCATCAATCTATGTTTTACTAGGTGTAGGATTGGTCTGAAAATTTGAAGTAGAAGGTGAAGGAATATTTGAGGTACTTACTTTTTTAGTGATCACCGGGTCCTTTGATTGAAAAAGTAGAGAAGCCCCTCATTTAGCAATTGAAATTTTTGGTCAAAATTCTTCCCCTATTTTTTCTTTATTTGCTTATTGAGCTGACTAGTTCTGGGACCTGGTAAATATAACGTATGATCCATCAAATGCTTCTCTTTTACTTCTGGGTTCATCCTGGTAATTTAGGAAACCAATGTTGGAGTCACTAGCTAATTTTTCTTGGCCTTCTATAAAGAGATCGGTGTCATCTTCTTGGTTCAAATCAAGTTGAAAAGAAAAATTAGATTTAGTTTCAAGATAACCAACTACTGAGTTAGCTAGTGCTACTTCAATGGAAAGCTTCCCTGGTGGGGGAGGAAGGTGATTTGGTTGCCCTTGATTTATAGTAGCATTGACCTGATATGACTAGTTGGAAAATGTCCTCCTTGGTATATCCCGATAAGAAGGAGGAGCAAACATCCCTTATGCCATTTTTTTTTTAGAGCTAGCAATTCATTTACTAGCTTTTACACCATAAGATCAGTGGTGCCTAAAGAAGAATATTCAGAAGATGAAGAAGATTTACTTCTATTAGGACCTCTTCATATCTTTCCTACTAAGATAAGATCATCTTCAACCTCAGTGGCCAAAATCTGAGCTACAACAAGATCTATGTGGCCAGCCCACCTCAACAGGAAACTCACTTCAAAAAGTTGAGAATTGATGAAGAAGCATTTGAGATTCTTAGGTGTCAGCTGAGCAATTATGGGAATCCTATTCCTCAGCTTGTCAAATTTAGTAATGAAGTCTCTCATGGGTTCATGAGGCTCCTTATTCATTTATGTAAGCTGAGCTAATAGGGCATGTGTATCTTCTACAGGTTTGAACCTAGCCTCAAATTTGGCTTTGAGAGTGTTCCATTTAGTCACTATTTGTGCTTGTAGATGATAAAACTAGTCTTCAACAATGCCTTACAATGTCTCCACAAACAATCTGATTGCAATGTCTTCATATTCAATACCTATTACACCAAGGCTATTTAAAAGGTTGCTATATGTTCATTAGGATGAACCTTCCCATCACCATAGAACTTGGGGAAATTTTTCCTTGAGCTACGAGGTAGCTCATGTAGAGGTGGGGTTAGATTCAAGGGACCAAAAGTATTACCCTAGGGGCCTTGAGCTACCATGATGTGGCTATTGAAGGGAGGGATAATAAATCTCTGTGGGATATGTATAGACAAAGCTTTGCTAACAGAGGAAAGAGAAGCTTTTCCTGGTATTAGGGACCTGATGTTTGTAGGAGGAAAACTACTGGTTTCTTGAAGGTGAGATGGTGGAGGAAAAAGATCAAAATTACTTAGCTGTGCCAACTCAAATACAGGGTCAATAATACCTTGAGCTCTCTGGCTTCATGTGTATGGTGGATCTACCAGAGTGCAAAATGCTAATGGAAAAAACTAAATATTTCATTCTTTCCTAGTGGAGTCACCAAAAACTGTTGGCATGGAGCTATTGGAAAAAGATCAAAATTACTCGTTCATCCCTAGCAGAGTTGTCAAAAACTATTAGCGTGAAGCTATCTTGTTCTTTCCTACTTCACGTCGTTCTCTAGTAGAGTCACCAAAAAACTATTGGGTGAATATTTTGTCACTAGCTAATTGAAGACAAAATAGGTGTATCAACCACAACATAAGGAGATTTATAAAACAAAATGGATGTGGTGACCACATCTAGATTGAGACAAATCTCTCCTCTCAGCAAGGGGAGGTTCCCGATAAACTATATTATATACATAAGCTAAAAATAGACACAAGGGTGAAATCATGCCATCCATCTCTCTTTTTTCAGAGATAATATTCATAAAACAGGGGAGAATTCTTGGGTTATTGCTGAAGGCATTTCTTTTCTTTAAAAAATGATGTTTAGAAAACCAAAGGAAGACTTCCTAGGTTAGTAACAGGATCCACAAGAAAATCATGAAAACACAAAGTCTTTCATTGTTTTTCCCACTGATTAGGACAAAGAACACCATAGGATTAAGCACAACTCAATTTCTCCACCTAAAACTACAACAGAGTAAAATATTACGAAGGATAAAGAGAGCTCAAAGTCTTTCTAGTATCATTTACACACAACACAGACTGAAGGCAATTATGGTAGCGCAAAGTCTCCCACAGTCAGCTTCAGGACATCTTCCAGCTTACTTCCACTAGTTCTGCTTGTTTGATTCAATGGATAAGACTGTATTTAGGAAACAAACATAATAACAATTTTCTAGATGACACAAGATTATTCCAACACAAATTCTGAAAGGTCACTTGCTTTCTCATTCATTTAACAAAATATGATTAACAGTCTTAGCTCAAAATCTCAAGAATGCCTTTCAATTTGGGTAGAGCTTCAATTTTAATAACAGAGAGATCTCTCTTATACAAAATGAGAGATTACAATATATAACATCACAAGAAAGACTTGGGTGCTTGTTTTCATGAAAATGGCCCATGCTGAATTGAATGCATTGAATATATATGAAAGGGCCATGCTAGAACAAGTCATTGGCCTTGACTTTGGCATTTTGAATCATCTCAAATGTCTCCTCTTAAGCATGGGTTGTCTGGTCTTCTTTATGACACTTACACGGCTGTCTATTCACCTTTACTTAATGTAGAAAAATAGGCCATGCCTTTAAATGTTTGCTCTTTCTGATGTCCACCTGGTGGAATGTTCCACCTAATGGAATAAATCTCCTATAGATATTTCTAGATTTCTTGTAGTTTTTCTCTCTTTTCTTGCCATGTTTTGTCTCTTCTTGGTGATTTGATCTCTTGCGGCTATCTTCTCATTTTTTGTTGTCTCTTTCGGCTCCTTTCTAGGCTGGTCACTGAGCTTGTTCTCAAGTCTTTTGAAAACCAACAGTTATTGCATCACCCTAAATTTGACATCTATGGGGATGTCACTAGTTGCTTTGAACCTCTTTGAACCTTAAACTTTGAACTCTTTTGGTTCACAGGTTCAATGGTTCAAAGGTTCAATGGTTCGGTGATTGAATGTTTTGTAAAGGGCCATGAACACTCTCTTTTTCTTCTTCGATTGAACCATTTCTTTGAACCATTTGGTTGAACCTCTTTCTGGAATATTTCGCTTCCTTCATTCACTCGAAGCTTCCTTTCGAACTATGAAATTGTTGAACCCTTTGAACCTTTGAACCATTTCAGTTCAAGGTTCAACGGTTCATTCTCTTTATTTGAATCCTTTGAAGCTTCGAACTCTCTGGATCCTTTCCTTTTCTAAGTTTGTCGAACTCTTTGAACTTGTTGAACCTTTGAACCTTTGAACTCTTTTTGGTTCAAGGTTTAATGGTTCAACGGTTCAATCTTCACTCTTTGAATCCTTTTATTCTCTAAGTCCTTTAAACTTATTGAACTTGTTAAACCTTTGAACCTTTTGAAGTTCAAGGTTCAACGGTTTAACGATTCAATCTTAACTCTTCGAATCCTTCTTTTCTTTAAGTCCGCTGAAGTCATTGAACCTTTGAACCTTGTGAAGGTGGGGTTTAGTGGTTCAATGGTTCATTCCAATTGTTTGAAGCCCGCCATTAAGTCTTTTGATCAAACCTTTGTGTTGAACCATCCTCAAAACACTAAAGAAATGCCTTAAGTGTTTTGAACTTCCTTTGAAGAAAGCTCGCCTATTGAACCTATGACTTCTTTAGCTGAAAAGGCTTGAATATTTGAAAAACTTAACTGCTCAGAACATTTTGAAAGAAGGAAAGAGACCATTTTGGCCTATAGGACCAAAATGATTGGCATGCTATCACAAAAACAAGTGACAGATTTTGGGAACAACAAGATCCAAGATCTGATAGATGTTAATATCATTGATGTGAGAACCCCTACAAAAACACCCAAAGCATAACCAACTGAAGAAAAAAATGAAAGTATTTTTTGATCCATTTCTAAAACATAAAACTAATGAAACAACATGCACTTCAAGTGTTCATTATACTTATTAGGCACATCCAATACCAACATCCTATCATACTCATACAATGGACACACACCCTATACATAATATCAGTGGTGTGTATCATACTAAATTGCTATCTAGGCCTCTTATCACTTTCTCAAAATAAGAGATCATTGAGGATGAATTAGATTTATACACACTTTTTTTACAAGCTTACATTGATCATCATCCTATTTAGAGTGTTATGGTTTATAATGGGTTAAGCATCAATATGTGTATCATTGCACTTTTACATAACTTAGGCTATTTAGATTAGGATATATATTTGATAGATAAAATTATTCATGGATTTAGTGGTCATGTCCAAAGCTCCATTTGGTAGATCGTACTTCCATTATAGGTTGCGTCCACATATGTGGCCACCAAATTCATAGTTGTACCTAGTTCTAGAACATTTGATATGTTATTGGGTAGGCCTTGGATACATTAATTTTGAGACATTTCCTCCATCGTACACATATATCTTAAGTATGTACATACTAATCAAGTTGTTATAGTTGAGGTCCTTCCATATGAGTATTTTTTACCCACTCTATCACCAGTTACATAGAATTCAACATTAACAACTCCAAACATAGATTTTATTATCACACTTAAGATAATAGATGAGCCACTAGTGTAGGTGAAGTCTATTCCTACAACATCAGCATGTATAGGCACTCTCCCATGGAGACCTTTATTAGAGATAACCCTACATTGGATACATGTGGATTCTAGAGAGACACTAAATACCCCATTCTTACCCAAATTAGTGTTACTAAGTCCATAAAGCACTCCACATAGATCATCCATGATAGTCACAACTTCTTCCATCAGATGGGTCCCTAAGAGCCCCATAGTTCATAGGATAGTTTAGTTAGCTCCGCACATTCATAGCCTCACAGTCAATTTTAGAAATAGATTATTTAGTACATCTATTTCCTAGATCTTAGATACTTCCTCACACATCATGTGGGATCACCTTTCCTTTAATTGATATAGGTCAGCTTGACAGTTTGTCTCTTATGAGACTCATCAGTTAATATGTTCCATTTTTACTTTTACAAATATTTATTTTCATGTTTCTTGTACATAACATATCTATGTTAGTGTAGTCAGTTTTATCATACATACATGCATCACTTGTTCCCTTAAAGTGTTCATAGATTACTATAAGACTTTGGTCCTCTGCACAGATCTAGATTTACTATTATCTACCCATTGAGGGCACATACACATATACACCAATTCAACATTGCTCTATTATTCCATTGGGGGCATCATACACATAACTTCTAATTTTCTAGGTTATATCTTTCTATACTCCATATCACAGATTTAGCATTGATTATATCTTGATATTGATCATCCTATACTACACTAATTTTTTCCAACTACTACTACTATAGACTCAATTTATGTATATATTTGCTCTTATATGGATTTATACCACATGATTATGCATACTTTCATTTCCAGCTTTACTAGTTGAGATTTGATTATGTTTTTTTGCTTCTACATCTATTCAAGGGCATTTAAATATGCCCTTGCCTTTCCATTACTTTTATGCTTTAGACATGTGCCCATGTCTTTGTGTATGCTTATTGATTGTGTATATCGACATTTGAACATGTCCTTCCATGTGGATCTAAGACAATATTGCTTGCTCTTTTACGTATGTATATATTTAAACATGTCCTTGTATGTGTGCATTTTCTTAGACGTAGTGACATGTGCCATGTCCCTTATATTATGGCCCTTCAGCCTAATTTACATGCCTCATGTTTTTGTATGTATGCTTTCATGTATACTTCATAGCCATGATACTTATCACTTGCTTGTTACTTTCAGATCTAGTTTGTAATGCCATGAGGGACCTCATAGATTTCCCCTTTCTCCTTGGGTGCCTTGATGGACATCATGCCCCATCCCCCAAGTAGTTTACTCAGATTATATTTTTATTTATTGTTCATATACATACATTTTTATATCTATCTTTCCAACCTTGTGAATGTTATATCTAGCATATATTGTATACTACCAACTTATGTTCAATCTCTTTTACATTTTGATGTCATGTATACACATTACATTGGTTTATCATGCATTAATCATATATTTTTTAGTCTAAGACACATGATTCATAGATTTTGTTTTAAGGATTATTATTACATAGGTTCAATAACTCCCCTCAAAATAGGGGGCATTCACAGGGGTTTGTCATAGAGATCAAGGCATCTTAGTGCACTCAAAACACAATTTTTACCAGATATACACAGATTACAAAGCTTAAACTCAAGAAAATATAGTGAAATATAAACACACATAGATAAATCTTAGTTTTTCTTATAAATATACTTTTGGATAATAGCATAATACACTTCTAGGAACACATTGAGCTGTACTCCACCTACTGCATTATTGACTAGAAACTTCAAAAATAGAAAATTTTGGAATCATCAGAAAGGTATAGTAGGTACAATTCAAATTTTGTATAGTCTCAGTAAAAAATTATCAGATATGCTTGGTATATAATAAGTTTTTACATATAATTACATAGGTTTAATTAAATTGGGGGCATCATATGTGACATGATCACTCCCATTTTAGTTTCAAATATGTACAAACACATATTACTCTAACTTAGTTTAGAATCCATATGCATAGATATCAGAACTGATGGCATGTACACCACACATTATTTTACATACACTTAATTTTGAACCAATTATCTAAAATGGAATGACAACCCCTTGTCATTCTCCACATTGTATACTCCAGACACAATATGCACTAGTTTTACACTAGGATTACACCAGATTGATGCCTCATTTCATCTATAGCAATTGGCATTCCTGAGTGGCCCAGAGCTATGTTACATTATCAAGTTCTTGAGTGGCCCTTGAGCTCTTTTAAATTTCAAAATTATTGAATGGCTAAGAGCCATCTTTTACAGTGTTATAACAACACATTTTCACTTTCAACTTCTTCTACTACACACGGGTAGGTAATGATGGAGTCATAGCCTAATTGAGTTTTTGAGCCACCCACATTAGAGTGTTGGACAAGTCATCAATCTAATACAAGTTATTCATAGATTATGATCTACTAAATAGGGGTGGGAAATGACAAAGTCAAGTCTAACTTGAGTTCATGGGCCACACACACATGGGGATTAGGCAAGCCATGAGTTCAGTCCAAGCTATTCATTATTTGATCACCATCTACACACATAATATTTCACCAAATTTTTGCATTAGTTTGCATACCTAATGAGGTATATACATTCTTTTCCTATCTCTCACATATCTTTACTCAATTTTGTCTTTAATTTTGATAGTTATTAAGGATTGATTCATATATGTTTCATTTTTAGGACACATAATGGAGCATAATTTGTAGGCTCAGACCCACATTCATAGGCTTTGCCTCTTAAGTAAGTACACGTACATTTCTCTTTCATTTATCCTAGTTATTTCACTTTGATGCATTTATAGAATGGTAGGGGGTAAATATAGTCATCTAAAATGTCATTTAATATAATGAGTGTCACTTAAGACCACTCTATCCTTAGTTTAGACCTAGACCTATCTTAGGGCCTCTTTTGATCCTTTTATAGATTCTATGCACATCTAGCCCTTACCCAAATATACCAAGAGTCACATTGGGCCATCACCTAAGCATACCCAATCCTTTTTCATAGGTTTTAGCCCTTAGACAATCACATAATCCCATTAGTCTATAGTGTAGTGTACTATTAGTAAACAGGGCAACACCGAGTGACCCTTAACTTATTTTTCCCCTAACATATATCCTTCCACTCTTTGAAGCATATTAGGGTTATCCTAGGCTCATTTCATGTCTACACAAGTATTAAAACACTATATAAAGACCAATCTCATTAATTTATCCCTTAGATATCAAGTCTCATGAACAAGCTTAGAAATAATTATGAAATTTAAGGTTATTAATCTCTATTTACCCCTATTTATGCATACATCCATTTACAATAGCCCAAATATTAGGTTTACTCAGGTTTCTAATCTCAATTCACACTCAAAACATTTAAATTGGCATTCATACTCAAGCATACTAGCATCACCCTCACTTACACTAACACTTAGATTGGGAGAAATACATTGGGCTTGATCCCCTTTCAAAGTATTGGTATGTAGGTATGAGGTCTCACCTAGCCTACCATACTAACACCACTATTCTTCCACTTGTGTTAATCAAAACCCTAACAAGCATGAAGACTTATGGTTTCATAGTGAAATCAGTCAAAGCACAAAATAGATGATGATCTAGGTTTCAGTCATACATGCATAGGATTCTTAAAAGAAAGCAAAGGTCTGCCCAAAATTTCATTGCTTCACCTACACAGGGTCATAAACACATCACAAAAGGTTAATAACATAGTGTACTATTGGTAAAAAGGGCTATGTTATTATCTGAAGAGGGTTCTGACACCTGTTCTCTATTGAAAACACTCTACTATGCTCCTGCATCACTTCCCTACCAATTACTTATTCATCTCAGTCATATTTTATAGCTAGGTAGACTTTTCTAATTCATTGCTATTTATATAATATTCTAATAAATTAATTATTTTGCAAATCAATATCTATAGATACCATAGTATTTTATGCCCTGGTTTATTAATTAGCTCTTTATCAACCTTAGGGTACATTATATAATCCTAAAAAAGATAAATCATCTACAAACCTTCTTTCCATATATTAGATCACATATTCAAGTGAATAAAAACCATTGAGATTACAAATACTGATGTTTTCATTAGAAATATCAAATATTAGTTCACTATTATAGCCACTAGCAAGGTTAATCATCCAACATGATTGTACAACTATAACAACTTTGTGTTCATTCAACTTTTACAAGTCATGATTATACATGCTAATGACTTGAATAAATTTTGGCATGAGTGTTTTGGTATCCTCAACTATCACTCATTGTAGGACCTTAGTAAGCGTCACATGGTTATTGGTTTGCCATAAGTTTCTTTCAAAGATGGTGTTTTTCTAGGCTGTCCATTTAGAAAATAATAAAGAGATCCATTTCCCAAATTAAAATCCTTGAGGACAAGTGACAAATTATAGTTGGTTCATAATGATCTTATGTCCTTTCTAAATGTCTCTTTTTAGAAACATAAATATGTGCTTATATTCATTGATGATTTTTATGATATAACTTGGGTCTACTTTCTAAAAAAAAAGTGAAGTATTTAAGCACTTCAAAATTTTAAAGGCCCTTGTTGAAAACTTATCATAGAGAAAAAATTAGTGTGTCATGATAGATAATGGAGGAGAGTTTGTCAATAATAAGACGATTACCTTCTATAAAAAAACTAAAAGAAATGACCAATTGCATGATCTATTCCAAAGACTTGTCTCCATAGTATTGGGTAGAGGTAGTTCAATATGCAACCTACATCCAAAATTGCACTCCCCACTCTGCAGTGTGAATTATGACTCCCAAAGAAAAATGGTCTAGTTACAAGGCAAACAATTATAACTTTATAGTGTTTTGATGTAATGCATAGGCATACATTCTAGATGAAAAATATGAAGTAATGGAAAGGAAGGGTCATACTTGTATCTTTGTCAACTACTATAAATATGTGAAGGTACATTATCTTCTTGTTCTAGGCACCACTAAAGTGATTTACTAGTGGGATGTGTTATTTGATTAACATTCCCAAGATTTCATGCCAACATCTCACACTTCTCCTCCTCCATTACCTTATATTGAGTTAAACACAAATTCTAAGGTTTCTTTTGAAAAAAATATAGTTTATATGAATCTCATTTTGAGAGGTAATATAGTTTAGATGATAAGCCACAAGGGATACAATCATCACCTCCATTGCCAATGCTAGAAAACATTTATAATGCACATTCACAACCAACACAACCTCTACTAAAATGGGTTCAAAAGTTTTTAAATGAGGCTATTGCATTGGAAGGGGATCCAAGAGATCTAAGTATGATGAGATCACAAAATTTGTATGGTGTTGCACATTTAGCACAATTAGTAATGACACAAAATCCAAAGAATTATCATAATATTATAATCATATTGAATGGTAGACAACTATATCAAAATAAATTCTTTCTTTGAAGAATAAAAAAATAAGGACTTGGTTCCAATTCTAAAAGGAATTTTTTTTTGAGATGCAAGTGGGTATACCATACTTATTATGTAGTAGGTGGGTCCAATAGCATATAAAAATCTTGACTTGTAGCAATAGGTTTTTCAAAAGTTGAAGGTTTTGATTGCCTAAGAAACCTTTTCTCTAGTTGTAAAGATGAATTCCATTGGGATACAACTCTCCTTGGATATAACATAAGGATGGGAATTCCATTAGATGTACATCAAAAGTGACTTATATCATGGAGAATTGTAGGAAGAAATCTACATGTCCCAAGCTCTCAGGGCTATAAGCAGTGAGCACTACAACTTTGTGTGTAGATTGAAAAATTCACTGTATAGTTTGTAATAGGATTCTTGAACTTGTTATGAAAATATCAACATGTTCTTAATCAACTCTGGATTTACATGAAATCCATCCATCCCCATAGTATACACCAATAAAGTAGATGGGAAACTCTTAATTTTTATTCTCTATGCCAACAACTTAATAATCACATGGATTTCAAATAAGCATATTAATGATTTGAAAGATTAGATAATAGATTATTTTTAGATGACTCACTTGGGCTTATTTCATTTTTTTGTGGTCCTCCGATTTCATATTTTGAGATAATATTTTTTGCTAATCAATTAAATTATGCTTAATACATACTCAACCGACTGAACATGAAAGACTCTAAGTCTACATCAACTCCTTATCAATATGGAGTCAATATATCCACCAAATGTTATTATCATTTAGTTGATGATACACTCTTAGAAAATTGGTGGGAAGTATTTTGTACTTGATTTATACTCATTGATATTTCATTTTTTGTGAACTTGGTATCATGCTACTATCTGGATCCACATGAAATCCATTGGAAAGCTACAAAATGCATTCTAAGGTATCTTTAAAATACTAATAATTATGGGATTGAGTAAAAGTCAAGATGAAAATCCTTAATTTATGGCTATACTTATAGTGGGATCACAATAATTGTTGGATACATAGATAATGACTGGGTAGGAGATCCAAATGATCACAAGTCATCCACATGATACATATATCATTTGGGGTAGGCCTCATGACTTGGTCTTACAAAAATAAGACTATTATTGTAGAATAAGAATCCAAAGGGGGTTAGTTCATTGTTAGTGAATAAACCAAAAATAATTGGATGAACACAAAACTCTTAGCCCATCCACTAGGATTGAACAAGGACAAACAAGAGGTGAATCAAGTATAAATCACACAAACATATTACATCATCCTTAGAGATTCCTTTGCTTGTTGGTTCAAAGAGGCTTGTGATCAACTTGTAGACTAGAGGTCTTTGGAAATGTCAGCTCCATGTGTGGTAAATATTTCCCTCTATCTACACTTTATTTCAGTTGATAATTATATAAATAAATGTGAAGTTCTAGTATAATTTTGGCATAATAAATTCAATTCAAGAGAGCTTGTCTATAATGGCTAAAGGCCCTTAAATTTATATAATTTTGGTTTTAATATGATCCATTGATATGGAGAGGGAGTCCCCAAACTCTTGATTTCCCAAGAAAGAGTGTGTAAGAGACTCCATTTAAGGCAATTTTAGAGTGTGGAAAATATTTGTAAGAAAAGTGAAATCATTAGTCCTCTTGGAGAGTGTCATAGATGAGCATGTAAGAGGCACTATCATAGGTGTAAGAAAGTGTGTAAGTGACCATGTCATAATCCACCTTACTTGAACTCCACTCCCTATTCGATTGAATTTCTAAATAATGTCACTAATATGAGGTAATATTGTAATTTTATTTTTAGGATATTCAATAATTTAAATCCATGAAACTTTACATTGGAAGAAGGTTTAGGCTAATTAAATAAGGTGATTAATTGAAAATTAGAAGAATGGTATATTTGCAATGTTCATTTATCTAATTAAATATTCCTTTAATTGCCCCATAATAACACTTGTAGATGGTCAAGTTTATTTGGGGTGCACTTATAAAATTACTTTGATGTTATAGTGCATTGCTTTGATTAGAGACATTTTGTTACAAATTTATGGTTAAATTTGCATGATATTCTATAAAGTCATTTTGATTGTAGTTTAGACACATAAGTGGTTAAAATGAAGTGTCTATATTTTCCCCTTGTTTGAGAAGCCATTTCAAGACACAAGGCATAGTAACATATTTTCAAGAAATTAAAAAATTAGTTAAGAAGAAAATTGGTAATGATTGAAGAATGATGCATTCCAATTTTTCTAAATTTATAGGCCATCGAGTTCATGTTAATGCCCCTGAGGGTTATTTGATAAGCCTTGGATCCCCCTCGAGGGAGCGGTTGGAGAATGATTTAAAATGCTCAAGCCCTTGAAATGAATAAAATGCATAATATGTAGGTGAAAAGGTCAAAAAAGGAAGAATGTAGAATAAAACATAATAAAAAATGGTCAATGAAGCCATAAATGGGCCTTCAAGGAAGAACAAAATGAAAAATAGGGAGAAAAGGGGGAGTTAAAAATTAAAATTTAAGCAATATATTCACCCCTAAGGGGGTAAAATCCAATCATTGTTACGCTACCCTATCAAAGATTTTAGCTTTGGTTTTGTGTGAGAGGTTACATCAAAGAATGGTTCTATGTGCATGACAAAAGCACCTCAGTGATCGGGTTTGAGAGTATAGGTGACCACCACAAGACATGCAACAGGTAAGTAGATTCTTCCTTAGTGAATTTTTACATTTATAACATTTATTTCTAGGTTTAACTAGGGTAATGGTGAGTATGCTAATTTCATGAAAAATAGAATTTGTGGTTTGACTATTGAAAATGACAAAAAACACTAGAAGAAATAGTGAAAATGTCATGGAATCAACGAAAATGCCATATAATCCATGAAAATGCCAAGAAAAATGATGGTTTCATTAAAAAGTGAAAACGCCACTTAGGTAAAGTTTCGAAGTAGGAATCGCCAAATTGGCAAAAATGCAAAGAAGGGAAAAATCACCCCCAAAAAAGACAAAAATGTCAAAATGGGTGGGAAACACCTAATTGTTGAAAATGCAAAGAAGGGAAAATGATGAAAACATAAAAAAGTGGTAAATTGGTTAAGGAGAAAGAGATTAGGCCTATCCTAAATAAATTTTTTTCAATTGGTTGAGGCATATATTAGATTAATTGATTAAAAATATGTTTTGGCATGAAGAATATATTATATTTGTCTTGTAGAGATGTTATCTAGATTTCTTTTGGGATAGAATTAGTGATATGTGCTAACTTGCCTATGTGTGTAGGAAAGACTCCTTATTTTAATGATGTATAAGTGGCATTCACATTTCTTATAGATGAAGTAGATTTGGACTAAAGATATGTGTATAGTTTTAGAGATAATGGGACTACTACACATCACCCACATGTTAATGATTAGAGAGGATATAGCCTAACTTAGTGTAATGGCTAGAGATGACACACAGAGATGTCTATGTTTCATCTACCTATCAGAGAGGCCACTGTTAAACTAGTGGATGTGTGGTAGATTTTGAGGTTAGATATTAGAGGAAGAGAATTATATAAGACTACCCCTAGGGTGACAAGATTTGTTAGATGCCCTGGTTAATGGTTTTTATATTCCCATGGAGGGTGGGATAATGGATATTGACTTGATCAAGAGATACATAGATATTCAACCAAACAACCTACCAATAAAGGAGCATTTGCCACCAATACATATTGATAGGTAGGTAGTGTTACTCATGTCCATTATTAATAGAATCCTATTGCCTTACAAGAGTGGTTGATTATTTCATATGGGCCTAGGTGGGATGATTAGAGACATGCTAGATGAGACCAATTTTTTTCCTTGGTGGTAAACTATATTGGCCCAACTATACCAAGATTTACACATGTTTGCATATCAAGGTGGTCATAACATTAACACATCTACATTGTTAAAAGTTTGGGCCTAGGATAACATTTCTATATAATGGCTAGTGAGTTAGAGGTGAGTATGGGGTCCAGAGGAACCCATGATTTATGCATGGGTCTAGACAAGATCTATCCACATAGGGTATAGAGGGGACATCTACATGTATCAAATAACTATAGGAGACATGATAGATGTAAATATTGTCTAAGCACCTTCACTACCATTGTAGATTCAATGGTTAAATGATGGTTGATACACTACATTTATGACCACTAGATGCTTTATTATTGGTAGACACACACACACACAATATTGAGGAGTATAGACTAGATTAGGTGTAGTTCTAGTTTAGTATGTAACAAGATGTGATAGATGATCTAAGATACTATGCACATGTGACCAAAGAGATCAATAAACTAGGGAAGCCTATAAATAGGCACACAGCTAGATTGAGTTATGCATTGATACCATAGGTTTCTTAGGATTATAAGGGGGCCCAATAGATGCCTAAGTGAGAGTAACCTATATTGCATGGTGGGTCTAGTTTAGACCTAAGATATTGATAGTATGCTAGGGTATCCTAAGATAGGTGATACCAGTACCAATAACATAGATAGTGAGACAAAGACATGATTAGGGTTAGGATTAGACATTGATGAATGTGGATGTAGAGGGTGTGGCTAAAATCCACATAGATGAGAGTGATCAAGATAGTATCCCAGACCTAGGGATGGATATTGAGATTCCAACAATACATGGGTACCCAAGAGACATAGATGGGAATGAGGGACCCATGTGAGGTAGGTAATTTAGGTACAATTAGAGTAGGTAGATATACATATATTCTCAAGGAGAAGATTACTATGAGGCTAGTTGAGATAGATGGCCTAAAGATAGGTTATCTAACTACAATAATGAGTGCTTATCAATGATGGAAAAATTATAGCTTTCAGTGAAATATTTCTTCATTAAAGATAGAGGTGACTCAGATGGTAGGTATTTAGGCTCAGTGATATATAGCCGAGGTACATGTACATAAGTTCTGCAAGGAAAAATATACAAAATGATATGTGCTTATAGGTTCAGGTCTATCCTAGATCATCCTTGAGAGCTTTGGGTTAAGGATGAGTCAACATACTATCATAGTTTGTATTAGGAGGCCATCCCAATAGAGGGTAGGGAACATAATTTTAAGGTCTATGAGGCATAGAGATCAATGAGGAGGTTTAAAAGGTCTAGGACACACCATATATTAGGGTCAGGGTAGTTAGTACATCAGTTATCACAACCTCCACCATTAGGGCCTAATGGGCCACCAAAATAAATAGGTCATGAGGATTCCCAAAGTTAGATCTAATTAGCATAGCTCTACATATTTGACTTGTATATATTCACAATGTATATGAAATTATTATGTGAGATACATGACATTCATTTTTTATATTCATCAATGGACATGGACTCTGGTATATATATGATGTTCCTTATGATTCAATACTTTATCATCATATAAATATGGTAGAATATAAAATTTGTTTAGATTTATATGGTTATTTTTTTTCTCATGTTGATATAGGATTCATGAGATTTCTTTACCATGATTCTATTGTTATGATAATGTAGATATGAGTAGTAAATGTGATATGATGTTATGTCTTGTACTGCAAATGTGTTATGTTATGATGTTGCATTTGAAATTGGATCATGTAAAATGTTTATGACTTTTATGTTAGGTTGTGGAGCTAAAAGCTTCACTGATGCAAATAGAGGAGGAGGTTTCAAGAAGGTTGCTGAGTGTTACAGACGCCGGCGTTAGTCAGGCCAACCGACGTCGGTAGGATCAGACAAGAAGGCAACTGACGTCGGTCAAAAGTCAGCCGGCATCACACCCCCCAGGTAGATAGGGATCGACGTCGGTCACCTGTGTGGTTCGGACTATGAATGTTACGGGCAGTTAGCTAACGAACCAAGTGTTTGCATGTCAAGAGCCAAATTTAGACTAAAAGCTGTGGATCTAATTATTGTAATTAGGTGTTTAATTATTGTTTGCATGAGATCTATTTAAGAGACTCATTACTTGTATTGTAAGTTGTTCTATTTTTAGTTGAGCAAAGTTTGCTTCTTTTGTGTGTGAGGTGAGCAAGGGTGTTCCTCCTAGTTCCACAGCAGTACCAAGGTGGGTGCTGGATTGGAGAATCAACAGGGTTCTTCATGTATGTATGATCTTGGTCATCAGGTGAGCATGGCAAGAATAGGAGATCTACATGGTAAGTAAGATCATTGATCTATAGGTGTATGTGTGTGCAAGGTCAAGGTTCACAGGTGTGCAGAACTAGATTGATTTGCAGGTGTGCAAGATCAGATAAGATAGCAACACAATAAGGAGCAGGATCAAGTGGGATCTACTTGGAGTATAGTGTGTACTCAGATACAGCAAAGAGGAAGGCAAGGGAGTTCCTTCCATAAGTAAGATAGTTTGAGGTGCAAGTTGTTGCAGGTTCAAGGGAGATCTACTTGAAGTATGTTTGTGTACTTGTGGAGTGTGTGGAGCACAGGAGAACTAGCAATAGTGGATATTGGCTAGTTGAAGGTGAACACCAACTCTGTGTTTGAGTTGGGTGTTGGGACCTAAGAGAGAGAGAGCTTTGAGGGAAGATTTACTATTTATGCCCTAGAGGTGTGGGAGCCCTAGAGGTGTGTAAGGAAGAAGAACTGTGGTAGCCTTCTTTGTTGTATTTCCTTTTGAAAGAGTTTTAATACAAGTTGTGTATTGTCTCTCATATCATGTGTTATTTTTGAATTCTAGTTACTTGTGTATTATGGTTAATTTCCGCATGTTAAGTTGCTTGGTAATCAATTGTGTGCTTCCTTATATTTCCCAATAAGTGGTATCAGAGCTAAGGTTGCAGGGAGCAAGTTTTGTGTTTGGTTACAGGTCACTCTCAGGGGTTTCTGATTGAGTGGGAGTAGAGCAATGGCAGAAGAAAGTAAGCTAAGAATGGAGGAGTTGAAAAGTATAGATGGTCACTTATGGTCCTATGGAAAGAAAGATCAGGGAAAAGAATATTGTTGGTTGGTAGCAGATCAGCATGAAAGAACTAAAGATACAGATGTTGTTACATAGGATGCTCTGGGAGGTTTCTTGGATAAAGTTGAATCTTGGATAATAGATTTTGTTGCCTCTTTCCATGCAGCCCCAAGGAGAGGAGCTGGTGAGCCTTGCCAAAGAATTGGCAAAGGGGAAGTGATGCTGAAATTGCAGGTAGCCAATACATGGGTGTTGAAGGAGGTTATGCAGGTCCCAAGTTTGGAGATGTGGCTAATTTCTTTAGAAAAGTTGGGTGATGAGAGATGCACAAGAACTCTCATAGCAGATGCACTTGAATTAGCTGGTGGTAAGAAAATAGGTACTCTTTATCTACTTGTTTATATTACTGATTCTTCTTCTATTGTGGAGACGTGGCTTTGTAGGCTTGGTCACATGAGCAAGAAGGAGATGCATGTTCTTAAGAGGAAGACTGATATATTTGACAGGCTTAAGTATTAGAAAGCCTTGGTGTTCTTGGAGGAGATGATGGATAGAGACCAATGGATGGGGCTGGATACTTCTGAGCAGGGTAGTTTGGACATGGGTTTTGATTCAAAGGAGCTCATGGGTAAAAAGTCATCACTCATAGGAAAACACAGGTACCAGCATCGGTCAGGAAGACCGATGTTAGCAGTAGGTAAGACCGATGTCAGTCAAGAGGACCGACGTCGACAATAGGAGACACTGACGTCGGTAGGGTTGGTAGTCAGGACATGCGCATGGAAACTGACGTCAATCAGATGCAGACTATGTGGTAATCGAGGTCGGTCACTGTAATAGATTTTGGGTAGACAACAAGCTGTCAAGGAGTCTCAAATGCCCATATGGAGGACTGAAGGTGGTAAGTAAGCCTCAAATTCATTGTTCTTCTTTATACTCGTTGCTTACTATAGAGCTGGAAGGATCCAGGAAATAGTGGGAGCGTGGCAGGAATATGATGTAGAACCAAACAAGAGATTTGGTAGGGTTGCCAGCTGGTATGAAAAGCACAGAGACGAATGGATTCCTTAGTTGAAGAATAGAGAGAATGGACACGTCAGATGGAAGGCCAGGGCATATGGTCTTGAGGAAGCTATAGGACAGTGGTACAGGTTTGACAGGTGGAGGATGAAGCATGGCTTCAGTCAATGTCAGGGTAACCACTGTGGTTTGTCTTACTAGGTGGATGATGAGTCACGACATCATTCTGTTGTTGTATGTGGATAGTATGCTAGCTAACAGGGTTGTACATACAAGGTTTTGCTGAGCTAAGGGTAAGATTAGTTTAGTGGCATGTCATGAGGAATTTGGAGCAGCAAAATTCTTTGGCATGGGAGACATGGAAGATCACAGGGTGATTTTGTCTCCAGTGAGAGCTGATGTGAATCAGGTGTTGGCAAGGTTCAGGATGTAGAGTCAGAGCACACTAAGGGATGGACAGTTCAGTGTCTGAAATCACATGAGGTCTAATATAGACCTGAGTTTGCCCAAGCAGTGGGTGTTGTTAGAGAGTTATGAGCCAATTCAGGGAAGTGGGTTCTCAGGTACTTGAGAGGGACCAGCAGCAGGGATTCGTGCTATGCAGGGTCAAGACTTCATTACATGGGTTTGTAGGTTTGGATGTGGCAGGTTACTCGGATGACAGGAGGTGCACCACAAGTTGTGTGGTGGGTTGTCTTCAGGATTGATCTTGAAGAGGGATACAAGCCAGGAAATAGATTAGACGAGGTACATGTACAGGTATAGTGCAACTATTTATCTCCAAGTGGGAGATTGTTAGGTTATGGAGCTAAAAGCTTCACTGATGCAAACAAAGGAGGAGGTTTCAAGAAGGTTGCTGAGTGTCATAGATGTCAGCGTCGGTCAGGCCAACCAACATCGACAGGATCAGACAAGAAGGTAATCGACATCGGTCAAAAGTCAGTCAGCGTCGGCACCCCCAGGCAGACAGGGCCCGATGTCGGTCACCTGTGTGGTTCAGACTGTGAATGTTACGGGCAGTTAGTTAACGAAGCAAGTGTTTGCATGTCAAGAGCCAAATTTAGACTAGAAGCTGTGGATCTAATTATTGTAATTAGGTGTCTAATTATTGTTTGCATGAGATCTATTTAAGAGACTCATTAGTTGTATTGTAAGTTGTTCTAGTTTGAGTTGAGCAAAGTTTGCTTCTTCTGTGTGTGAGGTGAGGAAGGGTGTTCCTCCTAGTTCCATAGTAGTACCAAGGTGGGTGCTAGATTGGAGAATCAGTAGGGTTCTTCATGTATGTATGATCTTGGTCATCAGGTGAGCATGGCTACGATAGAAGATCTACATGGTAAGTAAGATCATTGATCTGTAGGTGTATGTGTGTGCAAGATCAAGGTTCACAAGTGTGTAGAACCAAATTGATTTGCAGGTGTGCAAGATCAGATAGGACAACAACACAATAGGGAGCAGGATCAGGTGGGATCTACTTGCAGTACAGTGTGTACTCAGATAGAGCAAAGAGGAAGGCAAGGGAGTTTCTTCCATAAGTAAGATCGTTTGAGGTGTAGGTTTTTACAGGTTCAGGGGAGATCTACTTGAAGTACATTTGTGTACTTGTGGAGTGCGTGGAGCACTTGTGGTGTGCGTGGAGCACAGGAGAACTGGCAGTAGTGGATACTGGCTGGTTGGAGGTGAACACCAACTCTGTGTTTGAGTTGGGTGTTGGGACCTAAGAGAGAGAGAGCTTTGAGGGAAGATTTACTGTTTATGCCCTAGAGGTGTGGGAGCCCTAGAGGTGTGTAAGGAAGAAGAACTGTGGCAGCCTTCTTTGTTGTATTTCCTTCTGAAAGAGTTTTAATACAAGTTGTGTATTGTCTCTCATATCATGTGTTATTTCTGAATTCTAGTTACTTGTGTATTCTAGTTAATTTCTGCATGTTAAGTTGTTTGGTAATCAATTGTGTGCTTTCATATATTTCCCAACATTTTATATGCACTCATTGGTTGATATGCATTATGAGTATCATATAGATTTGTCCTATGATGTAGTTGATTATGCTATAAGTAGATAAAGATATTTTTACTGTGACATTATTTGTTAGACCTCTAGAACTTGATTTTTGATTTTGCATATGACATTATGCACCAAAATTATAAATGAATCATGATAACATTAGCTAGCATAATTGTAAAAATTTGATTAAATACAAACGTAAACAACCTAAGATCTAGATATTAAGAATCAAGACCTAATTGTAAAACATAATTCAATAAACCAAGATTATGTCAAATACAAATATCTATAACTCAAGATCAAGGTATAACAGATCAAGACTTAAGTGTAGAGAATAATGCACTAAATCCAATGAAACCAAAAAATGTAAAAATAAAAAAAATCTAATAATCAAACAAAGAAAACATACAAATACAAAGTTGAAGAGAAATAAGAAAGTAACTAATTAACCATTTGTGCATGTGTTTACATAAGATATTACTCATAAGTATTTCCCCATGGGCAAGAGACATGTTAGACAATACTTTTGACAACTTTGGGATGGGGGTAATAGAATAAGAGGAAGGAAGTGGCTGAGATGACTTAAGATGCCCCATTAATCCAAGTGCCACCTACATAGTCCATGCAAACTTCAGGACAAATCTATTTCTCTTAGGAAATAAGATAGGAAGAATGGTAATGTTTAGAGATAATATGAAATTTATAGAAGAAAAGGGTATAGACTAAAAAATGGTGACAACATGGAATTACTATCTCACAAAATGGTGGGAGTGTGAAAATGGTTAGCTTTTAAAATTATGAGAGTGTGCAAATGGTTAGCTCATAAAATGATAAGAACATTGAATGGGTGGGGAAAGATGGATGGAAGTAAGAGTGGCTGAGTTAATCCAAGATGCCCCATACATCCAAGATCTACTTACATAGTTTGTGCAGACCTCAAGTCAATTTAGTTCTTTCAAAAATGGGAGGATAATGAAGAAATGACATTGGGAATTAGAAATGATGGGGATAAGATAAGAAGTTCTCACCTCAAAAAGAATGCCAACTAGGATATGATTAAAGGCAATCATTGAATAAAATGACACATGGATTAAAATTTTTATGGCTTTTAACTCCTGTGGATATTTTAGGCCTTTTTTGAAATTTTTTGATTTTTAGGTTTTTTGGAAGTTTTAAGTGTTTTTAGGTTATTTTGGGATTTTTGAGATGAGGTATTTACATGAATATTCGGCAAGGATAATGCACAAGGGTGTGTAAAAAAATATACAATAGAACCATCTAGAAAATTAAAAAGTAATCTTGGGTAGGGGTTTGTTGGATTATTTATCCAAAGTTAGTTATGTATTGTTTTATTTAGTTTAGTTTTATTTTATTTGTATGGGTTGGTTATACCTATTAGTTGGTTTTCTTGAACAAACTTATGTAATATTTTTAAAGCTTATTGGTGTAAAAAAATATAGGTTTTTAATTTAAATAAAAATATATTATTATTTCTTCTTGTTCTAATTTCCAACAATGGTATCAGAGCATTGGTTGCTCAAGGAGGATTGAAGAAGTATGGTAGCTAGGTGAGAACTGTACAATGATTTAAGATAATGTTTTGTTGAATTGTACGACCCTTGCATCAAGGTTTGTATTTAGCATTTGACAGCAAAGATTTTTTTAGTAATGATATTCTCATTTGCAATGATTTATTTTAGAAGATAAACTTAAATATAGCCACAAGTATTTTTTATAATTTTATAGTGGAAAACTTTGCCAGAAAGATGGACAATAATATGGCACAATTGTTTCAAACTTGGTATAATGTTGAAGTTGTGTAAAAGCTAGCATACTTTTTTTTATCTTGTGGAGTCCTACCAAATTAATTGTTTTCTATCTATGGAGAATCATATTATCATGATTACCATTATGTAGAAGAATAAAGCTGCATACTGAATTAATATAGGTTATAGTTATCAAAAAAAGCATGTGTATAATGATTAAGAGCCATAACTGGTATGATTACACTGTGAGCCTTGTACGGTGACATACGTGAAGTGAAGTTGTCTTCATTCATATTTCTGGATCCTTCACCAAACTTTTGCCCTCTAATTTTCTCAGTCTCAAGATTCTTGGATGATGGATTAATATAACCAAAACATTGGTGCCATCAAGGTTATTTGAATATACTATTCTAAAGTTTTCCTGGAGTCCACCAAAATAGAAAACCTATGATTTTTTTTCATATGCAAAGTGAACAAATAGGTAAAAGTTTTTTACCTACCCATTTTTTTATATATCAAAAACTTTTACCTTATATGGAAAATTCTCCAAATGTATTTGCATATTTATTGTAGTAGAGTTGGTCATATATATTTTACACGTATTTTCCAAAAGGGAGGTCAAGGGTTCAAAACCGATTCAAACTATTTTTTGATAAAATTTCATTTTAACCTTATTTTGTATTGGAAAAAGTTAATATATTAGAGAAATAAGCGTGTAATAGGAGTTATATGGCACAATGAATTTTTTTACAAGTCTTAGAACCTTTGTATTCAAAATCTATCTGGTGGGTCAAGGCCAAACCCCAATAGTTTTCCTTGTTTTGATCAACACAATGGAAAAATTGTGAGCTTAATTTTTGAAAATGGATGCTTAAAACCTAAAAACTACAAGGAATGGTTAATGAACATGGAAACCATGCTTTTTTTTAATGATTTGTGGGAAATAACTAAAAAATACACTACACCACCCACTGACACTACAAAAATGCTTGAGTATCAAAAATGAGATAAGCTTGCCATTGCTTTATTAAAACTTTCATGTTCTGCATAGGTGATTATTCATATTGAATCTTTTAAAAATAGTGCATGGAAAGCATAAAAAACATTAAAATATATGTATGATAAAAAACCTACCTATAAAATATTGATATCTTAATGCAATTGCTTAATAATAAGCTTAACATTGAATAAGATGTATTTGAATATCTCTCTCACATGAAAACTTTGAAACAAGATTATTGTACTTCAGAAGGTAAAATTGATGATGACATGTTGATTTCCATCAAATTGCATGGCCTTAGCTCTACATACACCAATTTTGTTGAAATGCTACATCTTCATGATAAGCTTAATGGTGCCAAATTTGACTCTATTTGTGAGTTGTTGACTCAGCATGAGTGACAGTTTGAAAAGCAGATGAGTATGCCTACTGAAGAGGCTTACTATACAAAAAATAGGTCCCATCAAAAATATCATTGGCATGTACAATGATAGTTCAAAATCCTTTTCTGAGACACTCTTTGAGTCATTCTCTGAGACACTATTCACATTCAAAGATTTTGTGCTTTCACAGTCCATACATATAGTAAAGTAGTTTTTGGGATAAAATGTGTGAAATTTTTAATGTTTCTCAACATTTTGGATCCACATCTGTGATCCTTCCTTAGGAGAAATTAGAAATTGAATGAAGAACAACATGACCTTACACTCCATAAAAGATGTATAAAAAATGACAATTACAAAAAGCTTCCCAAAAAGAATTAGCCATTATACAAAGTTTTCAAAAATAATAAATGAGAAAAAGAAAAGGCAGGGAACTATAAGGAAGTTTCTATTAAGGAATAAAAACCTGTATGAAATGAAATAATTAATAAATTATGATTTTTCAATAATACTTGTATTATAAATAATATTATAAGTATATAGATAATATTTAATGATAATTAAGATGTTTAATAATTAATATTATAATGATTATTAAAAATTAAAAATTAAAAATAATTATTAAAATTGATTCTTAATAATACATATAATAGAATAGTGTAATTTATCATCAAATATTCTACACAAGAAAATTTTTATTTTTACTAATATTTAAGATTTTATTATATTTAAGATCATAAATTTTAAAAAAATCTACAATGTTATAATAATAATAATAATAATAATAATAATAATAATAATAATAATAATAATAATTATTAATATAAATATTACTCTTATTCTTAAATTAATTATATTAAAATATTGTTAAATTCTAATAATATTTAATAATGTGAATATTGTAAAATATAATAAAAATAGTGTAATATTAATGATATTTAAAACTTCAAAATATTGTGACAATACAAACAAAGTAATTATCATAGTATAAAATTCAACCTAGTAAAAATCATATATAAGGATAAAACTTTTGGTATTTCTAGAAATACATTCTAAATATTCAAAATAAAAAACAATAACAAGTTAAACCAATAAATTTGCATAACGATTGCTAATGAAGTATTAGACAAATAAAAATAAAGGAAAAATAAACCTAAGAAGGAACTATGAGACACCTACTTTTTACACAAGAAAAGGTTAAATAACACTAACTTCTGTAAAACATAGGCTTCCACACATGACTAATTCCCCACCCTTCATCTCTATTTAGATTGTTAGGATGCTTCAAGATTTCAATGGCTTCCCTAACCTTACATTTTTGAAGGTGATCTTTTGCAACAATTACTCTAGCATCCTCTATGTTGATGGAATGTTTCATTTTGAAAGAATGTTCTATAAGAGCTGATTTTTTCTTTCTACCAAGATAGATATCAGCCACATGCTCTTTAATTTTGGTTCAAATAGACCTTCCTGTCTCTCCTATGTAAGGAGTCCCACAAGAACAATCAATGATATAGACTCCACTTCTAAGATTAGGATCCATGGGGTCCTTAATAGAGCCTAAAGACACATAATTTATTGATTGGAATAAAAGTGGAATTAATATCTTGTCATTTGAGAATTTTAGCTATTTTGTTGGAAATGCCTTCAACATATGGCAATAAAGTGATTGGTTTTTCTATCAATGAATCTTTACTCTCTTTTCTACCAAAATTCTCTTTTACTTGTTTTATAGCTTTGGCTTTTTGCTTCCCTATATAACCATTTAACTTAACGACTCTTTTTAGGTGCTCAATTTCTTGATTGATGTGGTCTTCATCACAAATTTTGTAAGCTCTATTGATAAAAGTTTTGAGAACACCTACCTTTTGAGCAGGATGATGATGAGAGGAAGCATGCATGTAAAGATCAAAATGTGTGCTTTTTTTTATAGACATTTCTACCTAATGAGCCATAATATTTTATAGATAAAAAGACATCTAAAAATGGAAGTTTATTATCTGTTTCAATTCCTTTGGTAAATTTTATGTTGGGAAATAGACTATTAAGGTGTTGATGAAAATATTCTAGCTTTATAAGCCATGTTGCCAACATAAATTTGTGTTGTCTACACATATTTTCCACCATTTAGGTTGAAGTAAAAAAAAGTGCAAAGAATTATCTTCAAATTTTTCCATAAAGTGGTTTGCCACTACACGTGATAAAGGAGAACCCATTGCCATGCCTTCATATTGTTCATAGATAACACCCTTAAAAGTGAAAAAATTTGAATTTAAACACAAAACTAGGTTATCCGTAACCTTACTAACAATGAAATTACTAATCAGTTTTATTGTGTTTAAATTCAACTTTTTTCATTTTTAAGGGTGCTATCTATGAACATTATGAAGGCATGGTAATGGGTTCTCCTTTATCACATGTAGTGGTAAACTTCTTTATGGAAAAAATTGAAGATAATGCTTTGCACTCTTTTCCACTTCAACCTAAATGGTATAAAAGATATGTAGACGACACAAATTTATGTTGGCAACATGGCTTACAAAGTCTAGAATATTTTCATCAACACCTTAACATTCTATTTCCCAATGTAAAATTTACAAAATAAATTGAAATAGATAATAAAATTTCATTTTTAGATGTCCTTTTATTTAGAAAAGATGACGGCTCATTAGGTAGAAATGTCTATAAAAAAAGCATGCCTATTAATCTTTACTTGCGTGCTTCCTCTCATCATCATCTTGATCCAATGGTAGGTTTTCTCAAAACTTTAATCAATAGAGTTTACAAAATTTATGATGAAGACCACATCAATTAAGAAATTGAGCACCTAAAAAGAGTCTTTAAGTTAAATGGTTATACAGGGAAGCAAATAGCCAAAGCTATAAAATAAGTAAAAGAGAATTTTGGTAGAAAAGAGAGTAAAGATTCATTGATAGAAAGACCAATCACTTTTTTGTCATATGTTGAAGGAAATTTCCAACAAAATAGATAAAATTATCAGATGCCATGATATTAATTCCACTTTTGTTCCAATCAATAAATTACGTATGTCTTTAGGCTCTGTTAAGGACCCCATGGATCCTAATCTTAGAAGTAGAGTCTATATCATTGATTTTTCTTGTGGGACTCCTTACATAAAAGAGATGGGAAGGTTTGTTTACACCAGAATTAAAAAGCATGTGATTGATATCCATCTTGGTAGAAAGGAAAAATTGGCTCTTGCAGAACATTCTTTCAAAATGAAACATTCCAACAACATAGAGGATGCTAGAGTAATTGTTGCAGAAGATCACCTTCAAAAATGTAAGGCTAGGGAAGCCATTAAAATCTTGAAGCATCCTAACAATCTAAATAGAGATGAAGGGTGGGGTATTAGTCATGTGTGGTAGCCTATCTTTTATAGAAGTTAGTTTTCCTTAGCATTTTATTGTGTAAAAGGTAGGTGTCTTCATAGTTCCTTCTTAGGTTTCTTTTTCCTTTATTTATTTTTTATTTGTCTAATACTTCATTATCAATCGTTAGGTAAGTCTTTCATTTTTTCTATTTATTTATTGGTTTAACTTGTTATTGTTTTTTATTTTGAATATTTAGAATGTATTTTTGGAAATACCAAAAGTTTTATCCTTATATATGATTTTTACTAAGTTTAATGTAATACTATGATAATTACTTTATTTGTATTGTTACTAATATCTATAATATTTTATCATAATAGTTATAGAAATATTGTCACAATATTTTGAAGTTTTAAATATCATTAATATTACACTATTTTTGTTATATTTTACAATATTCACATTATTAAATATTATTAGAATTTAACAATATTTTAATATAAATAATTTAAAAATAGAGTAATATTTATATTATTAATAATATTTATTATTATAACATTGTAGATGTTTTTTTTAAAATTTGATCTTAAATTTAATAAAATCTTAAATATTAGTAAAAATAAAATTTTTCTTGTGTAGAATATTTGATGATAAATGACACTATTCTATTATATGTAATATTAAGAATAATTTTAATATTAAAATTTTAATAATTATTTTTAATTTTTAATAAACATTATAATATTAATTATTAAACATCTTAATTATCATTAAATATTATCTATATACTTATAATATTATTTATAATACAAGTATTATTGAAAAATCATAATTTATTAATTATTTCATTTCATAGAGGTTTCTATTCCTTAATAGAAACTTCCTTATAGTTGCCTGCCTTTTCTTTTTTTTGTTTATTATTTTTGAAAACTTTGTGCAACAACTAATTCTTTTTGGGAAACTTTTTGTAACTGTCATTTTTTCTACATCTTTTATGGGGTGCAAGGTCATGCTATTCTTCATTCAATTTCTAATTTCTCTTGAGGAAGGATCATAGATGTGGATCCAAAACATTGAAAAATATTAAAAATTTCACATAGTCTATTAAAAAAACTACTTTACTACTATTCACACTATTCTAGACTATCTCCACAACATTCTCATTGACACTCTCCAAGATATTCAAAGCATAAACATCACCATCAACTTTATTATCACTCATGTGGTTCTTCCAGTGATTCATCTTCTTATAGATCTCATCGGCATAGGAAAGAGCCAAAATGTTTCAAATGTGGTGGTATTGGACATCTTGTAGATGTATGTCATTCTAATAACCCCGCTCTCCACAAAAAAAATCTAAGGAAAATTACATGGATCATTCTAGCAATAGATCTTCTAGTTAATCCAATTATTCTAGTTATTATGGTACTTTCTCTAATAAGAAGACATCTTATATGGTCTAGGTCTATGGTTCTGATGGACTTGATAGCTTATTTTGAGTGATAATTGATTTACCTGTCTTGTGCGAGCTACTAGGCTCAAGACTCAGATCTATTATAATAGCATTTTTTTGTTTTATGTTATTAATTTGAATTCTATTTTTAGCTTTCTATCTAATATTCATTACTTGGAGTAGACATGATTATTTGATTTTGTTTCTCTCATTACACAACTTCTCGCCTCTTGTCTGACAGGGGAGAAGATATAGCATTTGGTTGGTCTTTGATTAGTCATCAATGATAGTACAAGTTGATAGGGGTTGATATCAAATTTAGTGTTTAGAAAAGGTTGTCAGCATTTTTTGGACATCAGGGAGATGTACCATACATAGTACAAGTTGGTCACTTTGACAGGCTTCTAGGTTAAGCCTTATGTGGATTGATGTAGTTGGAAAAGATTTGATTATGTTTTACTGTATTATAGTATGATGATCACAGGGGATGAGTAGGATTTTGATCATGTTCATCAACTTTTTATGCCATAACTCATAGGGTAGGCTTCTGTATAAAGCAACATTAGTTTTGGTCAGTACCAAGATGTACAGTAACCTAGTTACATATACTTTAGAGTTTCTTTGATGACTTCAGAGTCATTGCTACAATGTTTTTATTATATACCCCTTTAGATCAAGGGGGAGTTTTTTGGATTATTTATCCAAAATTAGCTATGTTAAGTTTTATTTAGTTTAGTTTTAATTTGTTTGTATGGATTAATTATACCCATTAGTTGGTTTTCTTGAACCAAATTTTGTAAGATTTTTAAATCTTACTTGGTGTGCAAAAATATATGCCTTTGATTGAATAAAATATATTATTATTTCCTCCTATTCTGATATTCAACAATGTTCAAATGATTGACTTGAAAAATGTCAAGAGTGTGGCATAAATTGTTCTCAAAATGGCAAGAGTGTGGCTTAAAATATTCACAAAATAGTGAAAACACGGAATAGGGGTGACCGAAATGACCTCAAAAATTGAGTGCTACCTACATAGTCCAAAAAGGCTTCAGGTCATTGTAGTTCAACCTATAGTGAGAGATACAACAATAGGTTGAGGGAGGAAAATGGAAAAGCAGTAATAATGGCATAGGATTTGGCAAAATATAAAAGGATGCAATTTCAGGTACCACCATGCAAAAAACCATGTCAAAGTGTTCTAAGATTAATTAAAAGGATGTGTTGATGATGATGAAATATGAATTGTTCACTGAATATTTCTCTAAATATGGCATCTAAATCTATCTATTGTACCTATATACTAGAATCAAGATCAGAATGGTAATAGGATAAGGGAATGAGATTAGGATGGACTAACACAATTATAAAAGATAGGAAGGGAAGGTAATAGTTTGTGCCCCCAAATAGGGGTCCTCATAGATAATTTTCAAGTAAATAAAGTGTGAAAGTGATTGAGATGCATAATATTCATGGGATTATCTAACTTTTGCCCATCTAGAATAGCCAACCCATCATTGAGATGCCTAATATTCATCGGCTTATCTAACTTTTGCCCATCTAGTGTAGCCAACCCGTATGCTATAGATCTATAGTTAGCTATACTAATAAGTGTTTCTAGCCAATTATGATCAAATTTTCCCTTTTTTCACATGCTACACTAATATTTTTTGGTTCTCTTTCAACATAATATCACCAAGTGCAAATGCTCTAGATTTGATGCACTTGTTATAGTTACAACGCAACCTATTTTGATATGTTTGAACATTATTCAAGTGGTGATTCATTTTTCATCAAGTAGTTCTAATTCATGTAAAAAAACTAGTATATATTCTTCATCATCAATGATATCTTGCAATGATATGTGAATGGAAGGCAACTTGATCTCGATAGGGAAAATGGTTTTAGTGCCATAAACTAGGGAATATGGTGTGACTCATGTTGAGGTTCAAGTATTCTTACGGTAGGCCTAGAGGATAGGAAATAATTACCAGTGCAAATCACAACTAATAGTATTAAAATTATTTTAAAGGATTTGGACTAGGGTCTTGTTAGATGCCTCAACTTGGCCATTGTTTTGAGAAAAATATAGAGTGGAAACCATTATTTGTTATGGTACTTGGCATAAAGAGATTTGATGTCCTTATTTTTAAAGGATTTAAAATTATACAAAATGGTGTTAGAAAAAATGCCAAAGTGAAAAATAAGGTGGCTCAAAATGAATTTGGAAATTTGATTACTAGTTACATAAGTGATGGGAATGGCTTCAAACCACTTCATAAAATACTTAATCATAGTGAGGATGTGTATATGGCCATCTGAATAAGTAGGATTGATATTTCCTACAAGATCGAGTCCCCAAGTGGAAACTATCTAATGATTATTAATTTGTTGAAGTGATTGGGCTAGAACATGAATGATATTGGCATGCTCTTGATAAGGCACACACTTCTAAACATAGGCACATGCATTTACTTCCATAGTGGGAAAATAATATGATGTATGTAGGAGTTTTAAGGCAAGGACCATTCCACTAGCGTAGACCTTGCAAATCCATTTATGTACTTATTTAAGCATTAATCTTGTTTCTACCAAAGTTAAACAATGAAATAGAGTTCCATCATATCCTCTATGATAGAGTGTAGCATTGATTAACATATAATGAGAGGCATTATGATGAAAGTTTTTTATTTATTATGGTAAATATTATCAATAAGAATGTGGTTATGGAGATAGTCATATAGATCATAGTACCAATGTGAGTTAGGATTGAAAATATCATATACCATTTCAAATGTCGAATGTTCATGAGTTAGTTTTAGAAGATGATCCATAAGGAACTACTAATTTGGAACATGATCTATAACTACTATCAATGAGACAATTGTTTCCATTGCATTTGTAGTCAAGTTACTAACCCTTGGTATCTAATCAAATTGGATATGTTTAAAGTTCTTCTTGAGATTGTCCACTATTATTTTGTAATCTATAATATTTTCATCTTTGTCTGGTATTGCTTTATAACCTAGCTAATAATCAACTAAGAATACCCATGAACATGCAATTGATTAATATTCCACTAACTAATAGTAAATACATGCAATGCATGCTTCATATTATGTTATATTATTAGTACAAGTGAAGCCAATGTGGAAGGCTTTAGGAATTTGATCCACTTATGATGTTATGAATAGATTGCTAGATCTAGATCCATGAGATGTGTTGGAACCATCAAAGTAGAGTGTCTCATGTTGTGATTTAGAAGGGGTTTCATTTAGAGTCAATATTGGCTCATTAGGGAAATTGAAAATGAGTGGTTTGGTATCTAATAAGGGTGCTTCAACAAGTTGATTTGCAATTAATTGCCCCTTCATTAATTTTTGATGTAGATATTTGATCTCAAACTCACTCAAGAGCATGACCCATTTATCCACGTCACTTGTTAAATTTGCATTGGAAAGTAAATATTTAAGTGGATCCACTTTAAAAACAACAATGGTTTTATTGTTGATCATGTAATGTCATAAATTATGGGATGTGAATACTATTGTTTAACATGCCTTTTTAATTGGTGTAAAGTTGTGTTCATAGGCAACCAATGTTATTCTTAAATAATATAATACTCTTTCTTTCCCTTGATCATCATGTTGGGCAAGGAGTGCCCCAAGGCATGTTCAGTGGTATAAATATATAGGAGTATATCTTCCTAGGTGTTAGTGGGGTTAATATAGGTGGATTTGATAAATATTCTTTCAAATACTCAAATACTTGTTGACATTCAACATTGCACAAAAATTTAGTGCCTTTTTTCAAAAGGTGAGTGAAAGGATTACATCTATCTACCAATTATGAAATGAAGTGTCATATAGATTGAATATTTCCCTAAAAACTATAGAGTTACTTTAGATTAAGAGGAGGCATTTATCCAATGGCCTTAACTTTGTCTAGATCAACTTCAATGCCCATACGAGAGAAATGAATCCTCATAATTTTACAAAGGTGATGCCAAATATGCACTTCTTAGGATTAAGACATACCTTGTATGCATGAAGCCTTTCAAATATATTTCATAATGCTTATGGATGGCTTAACCTAGTCTTGGATTTGTCCAAAATTTCATCCACATAGTCTTCTATTAGATTGTGCATCATGTGATGGAAGATGATTGTCATTGCATGTTGGTAAGTAACACCAACATTATTGAGGCCAAATGGCATCATTTGGTAATAGAGCATTCCCATGGAGTGGTGACTTCTATTTTATGTTGGTCTTTGAGTGTGTTGTGCCTATTTTTGACACCCTCTACTTTTATTTTTTAAAACCAAGTATATTAAGTGGTTTTGTTATATTGACAACTTATGATGTTACATCTAAAACTGCTAGTATATGGGTCTTAATTCACTACATCATTTGAATATTTATTACAACTACCACATTTAATGAAATTATTACATTGCATTAAGTGGTTTGGCAAGCATTAAGTGGATTCAATAAAACATTCAATAGTATAGAATTGGCAGAAGAACATATTGTTTGATCCTATGAATACAATGCTTAGTACTCATAATTTTCAAGGGCATTGATGGTTTGATTCACAGATTGATTGATAAAATAATAATTCTGATCATGAAGTTATGTGTTGAATGATCTATTAGCATTATTTATATTAAATAATGTTAAAATTTTCAATATATTTTGATTTATAAATCAAACATATAACTATTGATCATTTGACTTAGGTTTGAATTATATTTAAACCTAAGTGTTTTATAACCTAATATCTAAAGATTAAATGTTGGAAGGACTTACGAATAATTTGTGACAATGAGATTACATATTAAAAGGTGGAAGGAATGGTAACCTAGGTAATAAATTCACTTTGGGTTCAAAGCAATTAATGGGATCATGTGATCTGATAAAGTTTTGATTTATTGTAAGTGTGACTTAAGTTAAGAGATATGGCAGATAAATTAGGATTTGGTTCTATTCCATGAATTTGATTGCATTTATTTTTGTTATACATGCATTGAATAGATGAACTTGAAAAGGTAAATAGTAGTCATTTAGCAGTGTGGAAATGAGTTGGATAAGCTACTAAAACAAGCAGTAGTAGACTTGGTAATCAATTGGAGTTTAACATGTAGACATGGTAGTTATTATTGATCTAGACATAAAAAGTCATTTTCATTTGATTGATTTCCATTCTTTGAAAAGATTTGGGCAAAATAAACACACTATGAGTAGGAAGAAAACTTAAGAGAGAATAGGAAAACTAGAAAGTTGTAGATAAGTTATGGATTCTGATTTTTTTTGTTATCTCAAGAACTGATTTAAGTTTGAAGCTTTATTGATATGCATGCAATATTGAAATTTATGAGTTAGTTAAAAATGCATGGTTACAAATATAGTTAATAATAGAAAATATTTTGAAGTTCAATACATATATTTTTCTTTAGGTATGTTTTGGGTTACACAGTATTCATTTTCTTGAGTAATTCTAGGTTTGAAATTGGTCTACATGTCTTCATTTAAGATTTAGAGTTGGTTGTGTTGTTCATGGAGATATGTTTGAATATTATTTTCATTTTTGAGTAAATTTGAGATGTTAGATTTGATGGCAGATTTATTATTCTATTTTATTCTTAAAGTTTCACTTCATAGGGTTTTTTTATTTTCATTGACACATTTCACAGGGGATTATTACAATTTAATACATGAAGAACAATATTTTATTGGTTGGGTATAACACATTTTGGGTGAAAAGTTTTGACTATCTTTTCTTCATCCAAAATTATTTTTGTTAACCTAAATTTTTGTATATTGTGGTAAAAAAATGACTGTCAGTCTATGTGAAAGATGATTTTCAACATGGATAAGCAAAAATATTTTTGGGTTTTGATAGAGCTCATGAGTTTTGGTTTTCAATTTATAATGGTTTATGATAACAAAAGGCATCTCAAAAATCTTTTTATTCACACAATGGATTGCGGTTGAATGTTTTTGAATCTAAAAGGCATCTAAGAAATCTATTTTAACATGTTATTTCAAAGACAAGATTGATATTTGTAGTTGGGCTATGATAATAAATGATGAAAACATGATCAGTTCATATTTGATTTTTATAATTGGCTGATATTCCTTTTGCTATATAAAATTTGTATTTGTATACCTACATAAATTTTCAATGTGTTAAATATGACATCCATTTGAACGTTAAATTTACCCTGACCATTAAACCCAATAAAATGATTTTCATACTTGTAATTCTTTTGATCTGGATACAGGTACCTAGTAGAAAACTTTGACACTGGTAACAACACAACCATTTGATTGGGTCATTTGATAGAGCCATTTAGTCTAGCTATTTAGTAGAGCCATTTGGTCTGGCCATTTGACAAAGCTGAATGACTATACCATAAATAAAATTGAGTGATTATACCATTGATAGAACTGAGCAACTCAGCCATGGGTGGAACCAAATGGCTTAGCCACATGGAGAGCTAAATAGCTTGGCCACTAGTAGAGCCCAATGGCTTGATCATAGGTAGATGGTAGAGTCGAATGGCTTAGTGATTTGTAGAGCCAAATGGCTTGGCCATTGGTAGAGTTGAACGGATTGGCTGCCCCATAACTGAACTAAAATTTACACTCCCTGATCAGAGCCTACTATGTGGTGAAATAGATTGATAAGACCATTACATATAAATAAGCCTAACAAATTTTACCTCTTGGATTGAACATATTAACATAAAAATATGATTGGGTGAATTGGAGGAAATTTTAGACCTATCGATTTACTAAGGTTGCGAATCAAATTTGCCTAAAGAAATCTAAGGGGGTTTGGGATATGGGATATTAAAATTTACTTTGGTTTATAGTTTTAATCAAATTTTTGAATTTGATATCATGAATGATACATATATGCGGGATAATATATATGTATGATTTAGTTTAAAAATTAGAAAGATTTGGTATAGTTGTTCACAGTATTAATGTTGAACATTTCAATAACTTTTGTAGTAGTTGGTAGTGTTTGTTTGATATCAGTTTCTAAATGGAAAATAGCTGGTTTTGAGTAGAGTTTATTTTTGAATTTGTAAGGGAAAAATCTTGATCATTTATTAGAATAATATTGATATGTAGATTTTAAAATTTTGATCTTTTATTGAATTTATGTACCTTTAGATATAACTTTATATGGATTTGACATATATGGATTTGGCATATATTAGAGAATAATTTTTTTGTAAGTAATCAGAGTTTTTGAGTTGTTTCATATTTAAAAAAATGTCAGGTTGGACACCTCTTCATTCTAACAACTCTCATAGTAATATTTGGAAAAATGATTAGAGTTGGGATAGGGAAGATTCATCTCTCATAGATTTACTCCTAGAGGACAATATTTTAGAGGTAGGAGGCCTAGTAGGAATTTCTCTACACTTTTCAATAGAAGAACCTGTATGTCAATTCATTTAGATGCCTCAGATCCCATATTTTAGAATGTTCTTAATGATTTTCCATTCAATCCTATAAACACTTGATAAAACCAAAGATTGAGAAGGCCTCATTATATAACTCATCCTCCCATAAGTGGAAATATAAGTGGTTCAACTTTACACATGTAAACTACTTTGCAGTCTAAGCATAATTCAATTTCCTACCCTTCTCCATAGAACAATCAACCTTTTCCTAAAAACGACTTGTAACAAATTATGAAATTGCATTCTCAAGCCTTAACACCTCTTAATAACAAAAACATATCCCCTGAGCCTATTAATCCAATTGAAACTTATTCTAATTTGAATCTCACAATTTTTCTTCACATTTACTTGAAGGATAAATGACATTACCTATCAATTGTAAGAAACAAGAGATAAGTCCCTCAACCTCACCAACTATCACTAGGATGGTTAAGAATGTCAAGCTAAAGGTTGATGATGAAGATAATGAAGATGGTGTCAAGTTGATAAAGTTTTCTGTAATAATAATGAATTATACAAAGTATCTAACTAATAAGGGATATGCATTGATTGAGATGCTATCTGATTGTAATGAGGAATAAAATGTTGAGTGATATTTTATTTTGTGGTTTTGATACTTTTAGATACTTTATATGATACAATATCATTTAAAACTTTATTTTAGTATTTAATAGTGGTTAAAAAATTTAGACAATATATATATTTTGGTGTGGAACATAAAAACTTTATGGATAATGCAAATGGTTTAATATTAGATGTATTTAATCCTCATTTAATTTTTTTTATGTTGTTTTAAAATTTTTAACATGAAATGTTTATTTAAATGATAGTGATGTGTAAAGTCCCCACCCATTTAGAGTTTGTCCCCTTTGGTCTATTAATATTTTATTTTGATCTTAAGACTTGTTTTAAAGTCTTAAATAAAGTTAAGTTATAACTTAAATTTAATTGAATTTATATTAAAGTCAATTAGGATTTAATTAATAACTAACTAAAGTTATTTATAACTTATCTCTCAACCATCTCTTGAGGAAAGAATTATAAAAGAATATAAAAGTGACATGAAAAGAGGAACATTACACAGGTATTTTTTAATAATTTGATTTGCTTCAAATTTCATCATTATACTCTTTTTTGTGCAACATCTCTGAGATAGAGAAATTTTAGCAGATAGCTCAAGGATACATTCTCTGATGGTTAAGTAATATACTTAATTAGGACAGGGATATCCAAGTTTCATGTTTAATTAAAAAATTGATTATTTGGAAGATATTAGGTTTAATATCTTATGATGATTAGAGATTTGTAGTCATATGAGTAGGATCCAAACTACTTGACCTGAATAATGATGAATACTTCACTGTATGTAACATATTGTTGATCCACTTAGATTGTATTGATTGTTATATCAAAGATTTATGTACTAAAAATACTATTACCTAATAAAATTTAGTTTATATTTCCTAAGATGACTCATTTCTAAGACTCACAATCTATTTATTTTTGTTTTAATTTATCTTGTTTTACTTATTTTTATTTTGTTTGTTATGTAGTTTAAGTAATTAATTTTAATTTAGATTAATTAGTTTTTCTTTTAGGTTTTTAGTCTTTTAGCTAATATAAATTATTGTGTTTTCTTAAATCTTTAGTCTTATTATCAAATAATTAGATCTTATTAGATAGTTTAGATATTATAGTTTTAAATCTTTAGTTTTATCTTCTATGTTATTTGTTTATTTTTCAATTTAGGCTTATTTTATTTTTTTGAATAGAGTTATTTTCTATTTTTAGTTTCTCTTCACATTAGATTAAATCAAGTTTTATTAGATTGTTAAATAATTTAATTTAATTTATTTTTAGATTAGATTTAATTTTAAGTATTTGATTTAGGTTAGTATTTAATTTTTGATTTATTTGTTTTTTGTTTCTTTCTTTATATTTAGTGTCTTGTGTGATTATGTTAAATATCATCTCAATTTTGTTCTTTGGCATTCATTGTAATGTATTATTCTTATCTTTTAGGTCCTTTTAAATATTTATAAGAAACATAAATATTTCTTTCAAAAGATTATCTTGATCATATGTCTTCTCTATCAGATAGGTTAGATTATATATTCACATCTATTTCCTTCATCAGACTTAAAGATAATATTTGATTTCTAAATTTATAATGAAACATTGATCCGTATTTGACATAATTTTTGTTTTCCAGAATATTTAAAACCCCTTTGCACATCTTTAGATCCTTTGTGACCTTTTAGACCTTAACTATTACTGGTACGATTCCACCTTAACCTTCATGATATGAAAAAGGGATAATTCATTGATGTGATAATTTTGATCATCAACATAGGGCTAGTTTTATCTAATTATAACTTGAAAATCAATCTATAAGAGATAACATCTTGTATCTTACTATGGAATCTACAATCATATTAATATCTATGAAATCTGGACATATGCATATTCCTTGTGGATTCTTGCTGATTACATGATATTGTATATCCATTCTAAATAATCTCTGGGATGAATAAATCATGCCTCCAATAATTTTTATAATTCATTTTTGATTATCATGGCAATGTGAGGATGCATTTTTGTAGATTTTATTTGATTATTTTTAGATCTAGGCGTACAACAAGGCAATGTACAATTAAATAAGGATCCAAGCTAGGCATATCTGAATAGGACTAGGAAAATAAATTAGATAAATATTGAAGGAAGGTAATAAGGAGTTTGTGTTCCTCATTAGTGAGGTATGCTCCAAGTTTAATCCATTTGGGATCATCTGGGATTCCAAAGTTTAATTCTATGGTGTCTTCTATGAGTAGTTTAGAACCATCTTCTACAATAGTTGGTAATGAAGTACATAGATATTCTTCATCATATTATGGCTCAATTGGCTTATCATGATGACACATGTAGGAATAATCTGAATCTCCAAAGGTTGTTAAAGGTCACTCAATAAAGGCACATGGCAAATCTTGAACCAATTGTTCAAATAATTTCTAATCTTCTGAATTGATTACTCATTGGAATGAGGTTTTGGGACTGAAAGCACCCTATGATTCATTTAAAAGAGTATGAAATTTCTTGTCCATGGTGCTTGTAATATGTTTTCACCATGGGAGTCATATTTTTCTTTACTATTTTCTTGATCCGAAAGTGCCTCAAAGAGGTTTTCACTTTGGGACCTCAATGTTTCATTTTCATTTTTTATTTTTATTTATTACCAAGAAAGTTATTTTACTCATCAAAATAGGTGGTAGGGTCCAATGTAATATTAAATCCTTGATTATGATCACTAATCATAAAACCATCTTTGAGGCCCATGAATTGAGAAAGTGTCTCATCATTATGGAACCTATCCAATGGTATATGTGAATCTTGTTGGTCCTAGTCAATTAATTGGTGGTGATGAAAGAAAAGAGGGTAATTAAAGTTGATAGGGATGTTGGCACAAATGGTATTGGTATTAAAAATATTGGTATCAACTAACTCATTATAAATGCTATAATAGGACTCTATGTCATTACCAACATCTTCATCATTAGATGATAAATTAGTATCAATCTTAAGATCTAAAGGGTCACTCCCAAGTGGTTTATATCCAATACCACAAGTTTCTTTGTGTTTGATAGAAGATATTATTTCAATATGACCTTTTTTCTTTTTCCTTAGGCCTTTACCTTCATAAGATTGATTATCCATTCCTTGCTAGGGATACGATACTTTTTCCTTGGTATCAAGTAGCCAAGTCATCATTATAAAACCATGAAACATCATCACCTTTGGTTTGTTCTTGGTCCTATGTAGTAGTTTTGATAAAATCAATAGTTCATTTCTAGTGAGAGTCATCCTTATTACACCATTCCATTCTAACACTTCACTTGGGGTCGACCATATGATTTAAGTGTTTTAGGTAGTTTGGCTATATGAAAAGAATTAACAATTTGGTATTCACCATGGCCTTTGTCTATAATGGTAAAATGAGAAGATATTTGAGGAGGTGGTAGAAAAAAAGTATATGCAAGAGTACTTGGGTCTATATAATTTAAACTAAGAGGTTGAACAACTACTTCTTTGTACTTTTTAGGGATAAGCTCTAGGCCAAGATGATAATTGTAGCTTTCATACTTTGCTTCAATGTTTACAATATTGGTACAACTACAAATCACTAGGTATGGTAACTTCCAAGCCTGAATGGGGGAATTTGATACATTGATGAAGAGAATAAGGTATTACACGTACTGCATGTATCTAAGGTTTCATGAGGACTAAGTTATATGAAAACTCGAGATAAAGGACATGGAAAAGAGTATCATGGGTTAGAGGCCCAATAATAATAGGCAAGAAAATGGTGCCCTAAGATTCTCTCTCCTCATTATCATAGGCATGATGGTAATAATATATGGTTGAATAGCCACTACATTGTAGCCCAAATGTTTGACTGGCTATCAAGTTACAATATTTAGACTTGAACCATTATCTATGAAGATGCACTTGATGTTATGTATGGAAATGATTGCCTCTATATAAAGTGGGTTATTGTGAAGAGGACCAAGGCGTGACATATCACTTTGGTCAAATTAAGCTACTGGTCTAGGACCAAATGACTCATAAGCATTTAGAATTTGTTAGGAGCAATGTCAATTGGGACTTTGGTTTAGCTCAAAATCTCATTCAATATGTTTTTATGGACGTTTGATGTACACAAAAGATCTAGGCTAGAAATTTACGTAGGTGTATTTTGTAACTATTCTATAATATCCTATGACTTGTCATTAGCAAGTAGTTTATATTTTTGAGGTGGAGGGAATTTAATGGGATTTTTAGAGGAAGAAGGTGTAAGACCTTGAATTATAACCTTGAAACATTGAGTTGCCTAAGTTGGTAAGTGGTTACTATAATTAGAAGGGGAATTAGGGCCTAGATTGGTAATTATTGGTCATTGGCTATAATTAATGTTATTTTGAGCTAGAGGAGGATTACCAATATATGAGGGAGGAGGTCCTAAAATGGATGGTGGTGGATGATCAATATTTTTGGCTATTGTTTTAGGATTGATCTAGATGGTGGCTATATGCATACTAGTAATGTGACCTACCAAATTATTATAGTCATAGGGAACATTATCATAGTTGACTTGGTTAGAATGGGTGTCCTAACCATGATTATGATTAGTTTACTACTGTTGTGGATTTGGATTTTGGTTCTAATTGTTGGGAGGCATGTTATGATTTTTATTATTGGCTTGTTCCTAATTCTAATTATATTTATCATAGTTGTGTTGTGGAAAAAAGGTTTTGATAAATACCAAAATTTTGGTTAGACATTGAGGCCGCATTATCCAACTCTATTTCATCATTCTCTAGTAAATCTTGGATGAAGTGGAAAAGCTTCACACACATATGAATGGAATGACCCTTATCTCGATGTTAATCACAAAACTCATGTTCCATGTACTAGTTAGGTTTAGGTTGGCCTTATAGAAATAGTTTTAGAACTAGATAAATGATCATATTAGTTTTAACCAACTTCTGGAACACCACCTTGATAGGTTCACCAAGATCACTAAAAACTCTATTTTGGTATTAACCTCTCCTTAGATGTGGTCATTATAAAGTAAATAGTTGAATAGTTGGTTTTTCTTTAGTAGACAGTGGTTGCACCATTTTCACATGTTTAGATATTGTTACCCCATCCCCTAAAACATTTTTGTTCTTATTAAATAGCCTAGGATTTTTAGATGTACTTATTTGAGCTTGTGTTGGAGATTGCATCTACAACTTGTTCTAAATTTGGTTTTGAGCATAGACTTTTATGACCCCTTTATCAATAAGGGATTAATAAATTTGTAGTCCTTTAGTAATAATATATTCAAATGCATTTGCAAAATGAAATCAGAGATTATATGTTATATCTAGTTGCAGATTGGTAGTAAAGACTATGACCAATTTCTTATCAGGGAGATTGTGTGGGAATCAATTGGCTAATACATGCCACCATTGTAAATAGCTATACAAATCTCTCCTCATCTTTGTTTAGAATTACACAAGTCAACCATAATCACCTCATGTTTTATGTTATAAGAAAAGTGTTTCACAACCTTTTTAGATAAATCATCAAAGTTATCAACATAATTTTTGGGTAGGTAAAGAAACCACTCCAAAGCTTGCCCAACCAAATTATGGGGAAACAAGTGAAGCAAGTACACACTACTATTATTGGGTCATTTATGATCCATAATTGTATTTAATTTTATTATTTTTTTGTTTAATAAACTCTAGGCATGTATCTCACTAGGAGACACCCCCATTATGTTTGGTAATCATAAATTACCCTATATTATGTTATTAGTTTAGGTTTGTAGTATAGTGGAGGTTATGTACCATAGTAATTGGCTTATAACTTACCATTTACTCCTTTTTTATTTTATGTAACTCATTTGATAAGTTAACAATGATTTTACTTGAATATATCTTTCTCGATTGACTTTCAAGCATATCTAGTTTATATTCCTCCTGTGCATACCAACAATGGTATCAGAGCCACATTTTGGAGGAAGCCATGAATATGATAGTGGGAGAATAAATAGAATGGTGAGGTTGTATGGTTTAAATTCCATTCAAATAACTTGGACTTTATTGAAGAACTCATGATATGACTTCACCAATATCAAGGTGTAGATTCTCACTTTGTTTAACTTTACAAGGCAATACCATGATATAGTTAGATATATAATTTTTTAAGGGAATATACATACACAAGTTTTGGTTGTCATTATTTGTAGACAATCATTAAATAAAAATAAGAACACGTGATTAACTATAAAAACACCAATATTGGGAAAATCCATAGGTTTCTCCATGATGTATGAAAAGGTATCTTTAATTTATCTTAGTTCGAATACACCATTTTTTTACAAGTTGACTGAAAATTGGTGACTTGAAAGTCAAAAATAAGCTATATGTGAGGATAAGCTTGCTCTTGAGATAAAACCTTGGAAATAATTACCGAACCCAAGCTCATAAATGATCTAGGAAGATGATTTATTGATAGAATAGTGTTTTTATCCTTTTTATATATGATGAACTACAATAACCCATTGAAGATAACATAAAACATAATGAAGATTATGAGAAAATTCATACTCTTGAGGAATTTCTTAGGTCATGCCATTTTTTACCCTAAGACTAAATCAAAAGATTCAATTAAATATAATAGAAGTTTTAAAAGTTTTGCACCATATTGGAGTGTGTCCTACAAAGAAAGGAATATGTGGTGGATTTTTTACATGCAAGACAAATAATGGTTAAATTGATTTCACATTTAGTTTTACATACAATTTTTTTTTGAAACTTAAACAACCCAAGTTCATGCTTCACTTTTATTCTAAAAATTACATGTAGAGGGAGTAGTTGTATACTTTTGTTAGTTCCTTGCACAAGAACAATCAAGATTTCAAAACACTTTAGTATTATACTTTGATTTTTTTTTTTGATCTTAATTAAAATTTGTAAAGGAGTTATAAGGGATAGAAAAATTAATTTTTAGAGCAATAAGGGTATAATTATTTCATATTTTTGACAAGTCCTAGAATATTTATAATCATAATCTATCTAGTGGGTAAAGGTCAAACCTAGATAACATTCCTTGATTATTTATTTTTACACCATGGCTTAAATTGTCAGTTTGATCTCTAATAAAACTGAATAACACCTAAAAACTATAAGGAATGGAGCTTACACATGGAATCCAAACTCATTTTAAATGATTTTTGGGAAATAAAAGAGAAATAAATAATACCACCCATTGAAGTGGGCAAATTGGTTGAATACCAAAAACATGATAAACATGCACTCGCACTGCTAAAATCATCCTAGACTACATAAGTGATTATTCATATTGAATCTGTTAAATATGGTGCATAGAAATCATGGAAAACATTAAAAGACTTGTATTGAAAACAACCTACATACAAGAAGATTGACATTCTGATGTAACTTTTAACTAATAAATTAGCTAATGATGAAGATGTATCTGAATATCTTTTTTGGATAAATTTTTTGAAACAAGAATATTGCACAACAAGTGGAAAGATTGATGATGACATGCTTATTTACATCACACTAAATAGCCTCAATTATACAAGCACCAATTTTGTGATAAGCTAAATAGTATAAAATTTGACTATATTTATGACTTGTTGACTCAACATGAGAAATAATTTACAAAGAAAAAGAGTAAGACTATTGAAGAGGCTCACTATACAAAGGCCATGTCACATCATGAAGATCATCTCCATGTACATAGATAGTTTTAGAAGTATTATTTGAAACACTATCTAAGACATTCTCAGAGACACTCTCCACATCATTCTAGATAGTCCACATAGCTTTCTCATTAACACTCTCTAGGATCTTTCAAACACAAACATCACCATAATCAGTCTTCTCACTCAAGTGGTTCTTTAAGTGATGTAGCTTTTTCTAGATCTCATCAACATAGGAAAGAGCCCAGATGTTTCAAATGTGGTGGTATTAGACATCTTTTAGATGTATTTTCTTATCGATGACCCCACTCTCCACACAAAAAGAGAGCTGGAGTTAATTATGAGGATCATTCTAGTGGAAAATAATCTAGTTAACCTAGCTATTTAAGTTATTATAAAACTTCATTTGATTAGGAGGTGTCATAAATGGTTGAGGTCTATGGTCTGTATGGACATGGAAATCTATTTTGAGTGATTAGGGATTCACCTATCTTGTGCGAGCTACTAAGTTCAAGACCAATATCTATTGTAGTAGCATTTTTTGTCTTGTGTTTTTGTTTTCTTCGAATTTTGGCTTTATATACCTAATATTCATGACATGGAGTAAATAAAATTGTTTGATTATATTTTTCTCATTACATAACTTCTCACCTCTTGCCTGATAGGGGTGAAGATATAACATTGGTATGTCTTCGATCAATCACAGTGATAATATAATTTGATAGGAGTTGATAGTACCTTCAATGTTAAAAAAAGGTCATCAATGTTTGTTTGACATTAGGGAGATGTGCTATACATAATATAGGTTGGTCATTTAGATAAGATTTTGGGTGGATATTTATATAGATTAATGTAGTTAGACAAGCTTTGATCGTGTTCTAATGTAGTATGGTATGATGATCATAGGGGATGATCAAGCTTTGATCATGTTCATAAGCCTTTTATGCCACAAATCACAGGGTGGGATTATTTATGGAGGAACATCAATTTTAATCAATATCAGGAGGTCAATACACCAATTACAGTTACTTCAAAGTTTCTTTGATGAATTTAGAGTCATTGCTCCTATTATTTCATCTTCTATACCCCTTTAGATCAAGGGGGAGTTTGTTGGGTCATTTATGATTCATGATTGTATTTAATTTCTTTATTTATTTGTTTAATAAACTTGAGGCATGAATATCACTAGGATAATCATAAATTACCATACATTATGTTATTAGTTTACATTTTTGGTACATCAAGAAACCACTCCAAAGCTTGCCTATCTAAACTGTGGGGAAAAAAGTGAATCAAGTACACACTACTGTATGCAATATCTTGACAAGCAATGAAAAAATCTTTTAAATGATCTTTCATATCACCTTTTCCTTGTACTTGTTAAATTTAGGCATATCAAAATGATGCAGGAATGAGATCTAAATATAAATCATATCAAATGGATAAAAACATATGTCATATAAATTGAGCTTATTAACCTATTTTTTTGCCTAGATGGTAGAAATTGCATCTTTTACCTCTTGTAAGTCCTAAAAAGTGGGGATGGATTGAGTGCTATTGGGTATATATTATTGGGAATTTAGAGGTGGATTACCTTGACACAAATAAATCAATGGTATGAGGTATTGGGGAATATGTACTCAATTAATTATACCAGGAATTCTCACCCTTTGATTGAGGTTATATTATCGATAGGGAACTTGTTGTTGGTAAGGTACTTATTACTTAGTGTAAAGCTAATTTGGATGAAATTATGGTCTAAACAAAGGAATGTTTTGTTGGGTATTGAATGGGACTTGTTGGGTATAGAAAGGAACCTACTGTTGATTTGTAGGGATATGTTGTATGAAAGGAACTTGTTGTTAGTTAAGTGGAATACATTATTGGTTTGAAGAGGCATAGTGTTGATTAGAAGTGGTATGTGGTTGACTAATGGAAATACATTATTGATTATAAAATGTTTATTGGGGATCAACTACCACTTGTTGAGGTGGGGGATTAGTCACCACTTGTTGAAGTAGGGGTTTGGTTTCCACTTGTAGAAGTGGAGGATTGGTCACCACTTGATGAAGTGGGGGATTGGTCACCACTTATTGAAGTAGAGGATTGGTAACCTCTTTTTGAAGTGGGGGGATACAAAATTTGATGTTGTAGCTCAAGCATGTTTGTAACTTATTATTGTAATGTGTTAGGAATGCTGGAAGAAAGAATTTTATGGTGAGTTAGAAGACTATTTTTTTATATTTTAGATGACACTTGATGTGGATTAGAATGCGCTAGTTAAGCATTATCAACCATGTGATGAGAATAATTCATGAGGGAATTTGGATCAGGATTATCTAATGGATTACTTTTAGATATAAGTGTGTTAAATAAATTCAAGACCAAGGTGTTACTATTAAACAAATTAGTATTTAGTGTTGGATAGACTAACAACTCTGATTATAGTTTGGTTAGTGTATTTAGATTTATAAGTGGAAGTTTTTGAATATCAAGAGAAGTTAGGGAGTTAGCTAAAATAGCCAAGACCTAACTAGCTTGCTATATTTGAGAGGTAATGAATTGGATTTGAGAAGGTGAGTTAATAAGTTGACCTTTTCGTTTACTAGATGTTGTAAGGGCTCGACTAGAGACTGGTATAAGAGCCTAACTTTGGTTAAGAGTATCTTGATTATATAGTAATGTAAGGGGTGTCTCTTTTGGATCTATAACCAAATAATTCAATTTATATACTAGAAATCTATCTAGAAATTTATCACCAACCTCTAACAATATTACAAGGTTTTCATCTTTGTTATTAAAAAGGTGTCATCTAAATTAATATTGCCCATAGTCAGAACTAGATGGTGTATTTAGGAAGTATTTTTGGTTTTGTCAATACTCAAAACTAGATGGTACACTTGAGAGGTATTATTGATGTTGCCTAAGTTTAACATTAGATGACATGTTGGTGAGGTACCCTTACTCTTGTGCCTTATTGGTATTAGATGGTATATTTGTGAGGTATTTATGATTTACCTCTTATTTGATATAATGGTCATATTCATATGGATTATAAATTAGCTCCTCATCGAAAGTGGGGTTATAAATATTTCCACTATGAATATACTTAGGCATGTTTGGGTTTATGATCTTTGCCTTGGAATAAGTTTGAATTTTTGAAATTAGATTGTGGATTTGATCAAAATAGGATGGAACACTTGAAAGTAACCTACTTTGGTTACATCAAGGTGAACATTAAAGGGAGAATGGATTACCTAAAGGTGTGCCAATGTAAGTGGTATAGTCAGAAGATACATGGATTAAACTTGTTTTCAAAAGGCACACACAAGTCTAAGTATAATTTTTTTTCAAATGTTTGTGTTTTAAAAGGGTTTCAAGTGCTCAATGTTAGCATATTGAAAAGTGTTTAAAATTTGGTTTGATTTTAAATGTTTGATCTTTGAATTTAGACTATAATTGGACTTTTTTATTGGAAACTTGACTCGCTTTGCTTTTGAAATTAGAATAAGAATTGGAATTTGGCTTATGTTTAAAATAAAATGGATAACCTATTTGCATTAGTTTAATAAGAAATTGAACTATAGTTTGTAATTAGAATTGTATCAAAAAATGAAATTTGATTGGTTTAAAATGTACATGCTAACAACATGGTCTAGATAAGAAGGGTGTGTATTTAGTCAAGGTTTTGGTAAGACATCTAAAAAGAGTAATTTTTGGCTCAAAATATGGATACAATAATGCCTCTTTATGTAGGTCGATGTAAAATCATGCCCTAAACTTGGTTTGACTCAATAAATTTTGATGACTTGGTTTTGAATGGGGTTACCAAATAAAATGGATAACCCCAAACAAAATGGATTTGGAGACAATAATCATGCAATCAAAATTCAAACATCACAAGTCTTATTTTTAAGAACTGACACAATATTATGTAATAATAACTAATCAATTTATATAATAACCTTTGAGAGGATTAAAAATTTAAGGATCCATTATATAATTAAATTAAATTATGGTGGTGTTTTAATCCCACCATTGTCTCAAAGGTCCATATGTGTGAGGCAATATTTGGGGGCTATTACCTTTGAACCCCTATATTAGTGAAAGTTTCATGACCAAAGATGTTCCTATAAAGTGATCTAAAATTTGGATATTTGAGGGAGGGTCTATCCTCTCAGCACCATTCCATCCATCATGTCTCAGTGATCACACTTGTATATTTTTTAGATCACTTAAAGTTTTACTTGATTACTAGATGGTCCCTAAAGGGCACAAAATACATTAAAGAAGAGATCCAAGCATCAATTTGTTCATAGGGGTATACATACCCTATTGAGAGACCCTAGATTACTCAATGGTGATGTCTAATGGCTTAACATTGGGATTTAACCTATTGCTTTCATAAAACCCTTTATGGGGAATTCTAATAGGCCCTAATAACACTTACTAATAATTTTTATCCCCCATTAGATTTATAGGAATGACATGAATGTTAAGGGATGAAAATCCAATAGATGTGCCCTAAATACCCATGAGGGCAATGACACCCCAATCGTGAATCTTAAAATAAAAATGAAAGGTATCACCTTTCTGATTTGTAAGAATCCCACTAAGGGCAAGCAAAGAGCATACTTGGTGAATCTTTGGGGATAAATGTAAGTGGTTACCTTATGTTTCTGGGTCACCTGAGTTCTAAATAACAAGAGAAGATCATATGTGCAAGGAAATGACAAAAAACACACAAATTTCAAGAAGTAATGCTAAAGTAATGGCAATAAAGGAAATGACTTGGAAGTAAAAGTGTTTTTAGAACCTAAATTGAAATTGTGTTCTTTTTAAAACTAAATTAAAATATTTATTCATTTTGAGCCTAAATAGAAGTGTTTTGAAAAGAAATGTGTTTTTTTTTTAGGTCTAAAATCCACTCTTTTGATCAAGGTCCTACAAAAAAAGTAGTTATAAGTTTTGTAATGCGGTTTTGGATTGACAAAAGAAGTTGAAAGTTTGTTTGTTTAAGTGTCATTTTTTTCAACATAGGGTGAAAATACTGATTCCTATATGTAGAGACCAGAGGTAAGAAACTGATAAAAAATATTGATTAGTAGGATGAAATTTTTGAAACATAAGGTGAAACTATTGATGCATAGGGTGAAACTATCGATTAGTAAAAAACATAGAGAGGTAAAATCGACCAAAATATAGGGTGGAACTACCACAATATAGGGTGAAACCATAAAAATATAGTGTGAAATCATAAATAATAAAAAACATGGACATAATTTACCACACATGAAATCACCGATTTCAAATGCATTTTTGCTGAATAGTTGGTTGAAATCACTAATTTATTAAGTGAAACCACTGATTATGATCACTTATAAAATGGTATAAAATTATAAATAGAAAGGAAAAAACACTAATTTGTAAATTAAAGCCACTTATTTTGGGGTAAAAACCACCGTTTAGTAGGAAAAAACTATCAATTTCACTTGGGATAAAACTATCAAGTTCTTAAGAAAAATGAGATGAATTAAGCTAATTACTAGGCTAATTCTTAAAATCATAATAATGAAGAGGGTATAGAAGATTTCATAGGGTGTGTAGGATACCATTATGTAGAATAATAATCAAAATGGTGTTAGTTCATTGTTAGTGAATAAACCAAAAATAAATGCATGAAAATAACACTCTAAGCATATCCACTAGAATTGAGCAAGATCAAACAAGAGGTGAATCAAGTAAAAAAGCACACAGACATATTATACCTTCCTTAAAGACTCCTTTTATTTCTGGTTTAAAGAGGATTATGCTCAAATTGTAGATTTTAAGTATTTGAAAATGTCGACTCCATGTGTGGGCAATATTTCCCCTTGTCTACACTTAATTTGGCTTGAGAATTGTATGAAAAAATATGAAGCTCTGGTATAATTTTGGCATAGTAAGTTTAGTTGAAGAGAGATTGTCTATAATGGTCAAATGGCCTTTCATTTATATAATTTTAGTTTGAATGTGATCCACTGATCTAAGATCAAGATTAATGGTGGAGAGGGAGTCCTCAAAGTCATGATTTCCCAAAAAACGAATGGGTAAGAGACTCCATTTAAGGCAATTTTAGAGTGTGTAAGAGATTTAGAATAGAAGTGCAATCATTGGTCCTATTGGAATGTGTCATAGATGAGTGTGTAAGAGGCCATCTCATAGGTGTAAGAGAGTGTGTAAGTGACCATGTCATAATCCAACTTTATTGTACTCCACTCCTTGTTCCATTGAATTTCTAAATGATGCAACTAATGTGAGGTAATATTATAATTTGATTTTTAAGAAATTTGATAATTCCAAATCTATAAAATTTTATATTAGATGAAGGTTTAGGCTAATTAATCAAGGTAATTAATTGATAATTAGAAGAATGGTGTATTTTTAATGTTCATATGCCTAATTAAATATTCCTTTAATTTCATTATACTAACACTTGTGGATGGTCAGGTTCATTTGGGGTGCACTTGATGAAATTATTTTGATGTTATAGTGCATTGATTTGATTAGGGACATTTTATTGCAAATTCAGATTAAATTGGTAACTATGCAGGTAAATTGGATGGGTTGAATTTTTTTGGTTAAATTTGTTTGTGATTACAAAAAGTCATACCAATTTTAGTTTAGACATGGAAGTGTTTAAAATTAAGTGTATATAATTATTGCCTTATCGACTATGGAAGATAATTATAGTGGACCTATCACTACTAACCATGATTTGATGCTTGATTTTAGAATTTGGATTTTTGTAGACTCAACCTACATTACTTTGGTGCAATAATCAAAGTTATATCCATATTTCAAACAACCTAGTGGAGCACAAACATAAAAAACACATTGAGATCCACATAAACTATATTCAATAATTGATACATGATAAGGTTATTGATATTAACCTTTTTTGAGTAGATTATTACATTGTAGATATATTCAAAAAACCCTTTCTTAAGGCCTGATTTGTTTAGCTAATGTAACTTTTAGGAGTGAAGGTAGGTATCATCAAGAGGGGATATTTTTATGATTAAATATCCTTACCTTGCTTAAGGTACATCTTAAGGTGGGATGTTAGTGTAATTAATTACCCATGTAATATTGCATGGTTTTATGATGCACTTGTATTATTTATTTGTAATTCATAGGTTAGAACTAATTGGTGCATACTTATCCACAACCTATTATTAGAGAATATTATAAATTAATTAAATATTAAATTTAATTTTTTTAATAATAGTTTTGTTTTATTCTATTTATAACTACTCACCAAAAGCCTAAGCCTAAGCCTAACCCTAACCCTATCATCCTCTATTATCTATAAAAAATCATAATGGGCTAGTGGGTGAGATATATTGTGGATGAGAGTTACTATTATATTGGTAAAATTAGGCTAGTGCTCTTAATAAAAATATGTAGCTAAGTTTCTTGGATAAATTTGCACTAATTTTTTTCTAAGATTTTATAGATTTATTATGCATGCATTTTAGGTGTTTGTCTTATGGTAGCTTACATGATTATGGAGCCTATACAGATAATTAAATAAGCACATCATAATCCTTAGTCTTATTAAATCTTCTTTAGAGAAATATGAACTTGGACTCAAGTGTAAGAAAAAATGGGTTATAATGGACAACATTTAAGACAAGTGAATAAGGTATAATATAACCTATTCTTCCAATTGCTGAGAAAGCCAAACAAGGAATTAAATAACAATTATAAATCAAAAGTTCAATAAAAGCATGTTATTCAAACTATACCCTTTGATATGAATTATGGAGCTCAAAATCATGAAAATGTTACTAGGAAATACCCAAAGCTTCTTCACGATCAATTCAAGAGATGTAAAATACTTTTTTTATATCTCTAATAAAATATTTAGAATATCTCATAGAAGTAGCAAACAAGAGAAATTAAAAGTCATATATTTTTAATTAATTGATAATATTGTATCACATAAGATATCATATTTTGACACCTATGCCAATGACGAGGCTATAACATAATATATTTAGAGACTAATGTGGATTTACCTACATATCATAAAAAAAAGTAGATTCCATTTTATATCGATTAAGCAAACTTATTTTGGGGAAAATGAGCCCCTACATAGTGATGAGGAGATTACCTTGGATTGTTTGGATACTCTAACAATGACACCCTATATGGAGGCTCAATCAAATTTATTGAATGAACATATAATTTATATTACCATTGGTAATATTGACACACCTAAGAGATTGAGGTTGGGTGCCTCCTTGATTAATAAAGTGGAAAAATCATATAATGATCTATTAATAAAATACCATGATAAATTTACATGGTATTGTGTTGATATGTGTAGAGTGTATACCTCTATTATGATGCATAACCTTGTCATAAATCTAAATTCCAAATTGATAAAACAAAAGATTATAAAAATGCATCAAAAAATGGCCTTATTAACTATGGAGGAAATTCAAAAATGTCTTTTGTGGTGACTAGCCAAGATATAAAAAATATGAACCAGTATATGTGTGTTTCTGTATTAATGATTATATTAAAATTAGATAATATAATGTTAAGTTGAAAGATTTCACGAACAATTTTATTTAGATATTATTTTTTTCAAGATTTTTACTCACGTATGTTTAAGTCACTACCCAAATGATCTCCATGAGTAGTCATTATCTATATGATATTTTTTAGGTTTTTTGGGTTATGAACCACAAATACAAGAGTCAAAATCCCTCACCCCCCAAAAAAAATAAAAATAAAAAAATAATAATAATATCTAAATAAAATTTACCATGAAATCCCTTAACATAAAAATACAAGATTGGATTGTAGTTGGGTTATTCTCACATTAATAATATTTATGAGACAAGGGTGATTTATTAGGAACTATACCCACCAAAATATTTGCCAATGGGGAAAGAGGCTAGAGGGTGAGAAACCCAAAATGGTGAATTATATTCACCATTCTTCCCCTAATAATAAAATATTATGGTGGATAAGTGCTAAAGTCAATCCCTTTACCTTGTGATTATTACCCAAAATATACGAGGAATAAATTTTGTTCGGATAATTAATAATCTTAGAGGTAATTTGGTTAATGACTTAAACATATGTGAGTGAAAATACCCCAAATATTAATATCGGTATAATTTATTTAATGAAATACTTCAAATTTAATTTTAAATACATGATTGGCTTGTAATTGGGTTTATCCCACATTGGTAATAATCATGAGACAAACGTGATTTAATAGGCACTACACTCACCAAAAGCTTTGATAATGGGGGAAGGGGATAAAGGGTTAGAAACCCAAACTTGTGAATTATATTCACCATTTCTCCCTCTACTAATAAATGTATATGGTGGTCATGTGCTAAAGTGGATCCCATTGCCTTGTGATTATTACCAAAAATACATGAGGAAAAAATATCATTTGGCTAATGAATACTCATGGAAGTAATTTGGATAATGACTTAAACATACATGAGTAAAACTTCCACAAAAATTAATATCTAAATTACATATTAGCCTTATTACATTTACATCATAGTTAAAACATTAATAGGAAAAAAAACTATATTATTATTATTATTATTAGAGGGTTGTGGGGTCTCTCACCCATTTCATTAATTAAAAAAAGTAGTTAAAAAAGAGGTCTATCTAAGAAGGAAAGATAAAGGTTCTGAGGTTACCACCAAGGTAACATGCAAACAAAACCAAAGCTTAAAAATGTTTACAAAAGGATTAATATAATACATAGCAACATAAGATCCTATTTTAGTGGAAAAATATATTCAAATTCCCAAATAATATCAAACATTGTATATCACCAAATCCCATAGGAAGAACATACATTTTTAATAGAAGGTCCTTCACTTTTGAAGCTGCCGAATTAAAACTATCTTGTGCAACTAAGAGCCCAACATACTCCACATTACAAACAAAACTACTAAATTGAGACTAAATTTGAAATAAAAAAGATCATATGACTAGATAAAATCATTTTAAAGTTTCCCACTATTTAAAAACAATAAAATTATTTAACCACCACCACCATTCAACATAAGTGTACAAACTTATGCAGGATAGAGTAGGTCATCCATAGTAGAACCTAAAAATCTAGAATAATCTAATTGTTCCAAGCATTCCTATGGTTTAAAAACATCCACACCAACTATCAAAATGATGAAAAAATAAAAAATGACCAAGGAAATATATCTAAATCCAAATTGAAATTAAAACTTCTATAACATAGTTAAACCTATAGATTCCACATCCACTTTCCATGAAAAAACATCAACCTTATGCAAACCCAAAGCCTAACTCAAATAAATTTTTTGAGATCATTGAATCTTGTTCATTTCAATATTACAAAAATACTTATAAATGCAAAAAACTACACTGTCCTTATACATCATCGACTATCTCATTGGTTACAAGTTACATCAGATATACAAGTATAATAATCCCCACTAGAGTACAACTTCAAGAATCATAAAAGGACCTCTCATGATACCTTAATAATCCAATGAGGCTTTCTTTGATTAATATTACTAACATAATATCAGATTTATGAGAGGAACATGAATGGGGTAGGATGAGCTCATCTAATTAAAAAAACTATCCTTATCCATGACAACCATGCGATGACCAATTACATGGGCCATATGATCCTTTCAAATGAAAATACACATGTATAGTGTGTAATCTTAATACACATATTCACACATACATCTACCATAAAACATAATTGATTATGTCAACTCTAATCAACATGAATTAGATGTGCATTATTCATTATGTAAACTGTATTCTTTATACATTATGTTTATGAGTTATTAATTATTATAAGAAAGTCAAGTATTGAAATTATATACAAGATAGTTATTTTATGTCATTAGAATACATATTGGCACATTGATTCCACAATAAACATACTTAACATAAATTAAAAGATAAACTCATGTTAATAATATTTTAAATTTAATTATTGACTATATCCCTACTGAGTCAATATAATAAGTTTTTAGAATTATCTAAAAGTGTGAAAAATATCAGTATAATGCAAAGTTTAGGATATCCATCAACAAGTTTGACATGTTTAACATTAAAATTGTGACTAATATACTTGCCCATATAGGTAATTGTCAAATTTAGTATTGCTAATACCCATACTACACAAAGATTTGAATGAATTGATAAGTGCAAAATATGGCTCATTATTTCTATAAGTTATCCTTGTTATTCTTCCATTACCTCTCTTCTAGAATGAACAATGCAAGGATCTTAGGATTGTATCTAATTCTAGTGTAGTAAATAAGATTCTTTATCTGACTTAATGTAACTAAAGTCTAAATGACTAACTTTACTATTTAATTCTAACTCTTTGCATGTTTAGTCTCTCCATTTTCTATATATACAGATGTTAAATTGTCTATAAGGAATAAAAACCTTTTTGTTGATCTTCTAAGGAAACCTATAGAAAATATTCTAACATTTTGGTGATCTATAATCTTTTTTGGACCAAGCTACAAACTTATTCAGAAGCTTTAAACTCTCACATTTCACTACTTCAAACTTGTGTAGTAGTTATGGACTCACCCAATCTATAGCTATGGACTCATTCAAAGATCTAATTTCATTCACCAAAGCATTCCGCCTAACTTAGCAACTTCATTATGGACTTCTTCAAACATTCAGGTTTCTTCAAACAAGTTGCTATGAATTTATTTTGGATTCCATCAGAAATTACTATAGAATTACTTTGGACTCTACTAGATTGCTTCGAACTCCACTAGATTGCTTCAAACTTCACCAAAATCTCTTTGGACTCTTCCAATCCAGCTTTTGAGCATGAAAAACTAAAGATCTATATTTGGACATTGTTTTGGTCAATTACTATTTATATAAGTACTACAAATAGTAATACTATAAATAGACTTTTTATATAGATCTGTCTATGTAAATATGTCCATAGTCTTGAAAAAATAAGTTAACCTAATAGATTTAGGTATCCATTATTAGTATATATGTAGTGGATTTTGTAGAAAATGATCTTCCTATTTCAAACTATCAATTGTCTATTCTAAAGACCCATTAAAATTAGGAGATTTATCTTGCTAAGAGAATATTGAGTACTAAAATCTAAGGATCTTTTGTTACAATATTATATAAGTAGATCTCCATTTCTTTAAAAAAGGATAAGAGATTGAGAAATAGATAATATATTTATTCAATTAATATTCTAATGTAGTTATTGTTGCACTTATATAATTTTTTTTTAATTAATGAAGAAAGCTTCAATTTCTAAGTACTAAGTCTTCTTTCATTCATATTCACAAGGTGAGAAAGAGTCCACTCTCCTTAGGAATTAAAAACATATTTTATATGGTATTTTATGTATTTACAATTTTTAGTAATTATAAATTCATTTCATGTTTATAATAGTAATTATAATTAAACTTTAAAACCTACATGAAGTTATCTTCTAAGAGTTAATTCAAGATTTCAAGAAAGTGTGTTTATTTTTAACAAGTGTGTTTATTTCCAACAAGAGTGTTTACTTCTAGCAAGTGTCTTTATTCCCAGCAAGTGTGTTTATTTTCATCAAGTGTGTTTATTTCTAATAAGTGTGTTTATTCCAATCAATGTGCTTATTTCATAAGATTAGATTACATAGTGTTTTAATTATGCAAGTGAGTTTCTTTACTACATAAGCAAATAATTTCTATGATAGATTAAATTAGACATTTAAAAAGACAAAAAACCCCCCAATGATATCTGTAATACCTACAACCATAAGCCTTGTTACAAATAATTTTGGACACTGACCCCAGTTTAAATGACATCAACAAATCAAGTTGATTAAATGTAAGGATTAATGACACCCATCATTTTTGACACCGTTATCAAGGACTATAGGTGTTAGTAAGGTAATCCTTATTGGTCTATAGTAAAAATCCAAAAACATTAAAAAACCAATAAAAAATCACAAAAATAATTTATGAACCAACCTAGAGATGCTAAAGGAATGTCCATCTCCAAAGATCTTGAATTAGGACTAGAGGAGGAAAGAATAAAAGTTTTGATATAGAGATCTGAAAGTATAAGAAAAAATATTGAATTATAGTTAGATTCATCACCAAAATTAGGATCATTCTCACAACAAAATCCTATAAGAAGGCTCAAATTTGGGAGATCTTCTCCTATAGGAAGAATTAATCCTAAGGATCCTTTATGTGGAATAGTAGGTCTTGGACCTCAATCTTTGCAATACCAAGAAGAAATAATAAATTGGACCTTTAATACTAATTGGAAAGAAATAGAAACTATGGTTTATAACCAAGGAAATATACAAAATATTGAAGAAAACAAAATGCAATTACAATAAGACTGAACCTTTTCTTTTCCTATAGACATAGATCTAGCAAATCAAACCTTAATGAAAAACATTTCACCATCAATTCTGTCAAATTTTAGGGTTAAATCTCCTGAAGACCTAGATTAATTCATGTTTGAATTCAAAGTGCTATGCCAAACCTATGATTATATAATTGATAGTTAGAAACTCAAACTTTTCCCTTCTAGACTTAAGGAGACAACCGTGAGATGGTTCATGGGTCTTCTAGGTGGCTCTATCAATACATGAAGAGACATGGAAATAACATTTATTGATAAATATCATGATTATTATAGAGTAAGGAACATAAAATAAGATTTATTTAAGATCAAATAAAATGAAGAATAAAGTTTAAAAGATTATTTGTATAGATTCACATTTGCCCACCAATGCACTTGATATCCACTGACATAAGAGGTAGTAAAAATGGTTTTTATTAAGGGATTAGATGATGAATCCAAGGATAATTTGAATCTTATGGGAAAATGAGATATTGTTAAATTAAAATTACATTAGTTTTAAGATCTATGTACTATTTATTCCAAAGTAAAACTAAGCGTCATGAAAGAAAAATTAGGCAAATCCAATGAAGTAAGTTGATTGATGGAAGAATTTTCTAATCTAAAATATGACATTTTGGTCTAATTAAATACTATATTAGATGGAATTATAGAAAAAACTAACTTCACCACAAAACCTTTAGCCATCTATTATCCAAAATGTAATTTGAAACATGATCTTAAAGATTATCCTTTGGATAAAATAGAACAATGTGGGATATGTGATAGTAAAGAGCATGACACAAATCATTGTAGTCATCTTTATATTTTGAAAAATCAATTAAAACAAAATACGTATCCCATAAAAGACCTAAATTATGTCCAGATACAAAATTTATTTCCACAAAATTAGACCCAAGTTCAATTCGATCCATAAAATCTCATTAATCTATGGATGACAGCTTGGATTACTCAGGGACCTCAACCTATGTGGGGAAAACCACCATCATAATGGATTAATCAAGAATGGATGATGCCTCAACAACCATGGATACCCAAACCATAGTCATAACATTGGGGAAATACATGGTGGAATGTTAATCCACAGTCTAACCCTCATAAAAGGTTTCTACCAAAGCAAGATCTTATAGCTCAACCTATAGAATAAATTAATTAGTCTCAATTGCCTACTCAACCAATGGCTAACCCTAAGAATTAATCATCAATCCTTGTCTATGTAAATGAACAAAAAGAAACCATGAATGTAGGAGCTGTTGAACTTATAAACATTCAGCTGAGATCAAGAAATATAATTCAAGAACCTCCTATTACTATTTATGAAATGCCCTATAAAAAGTCAAGAAAAAATACACAACAATCCATAGTTAGAAAAGAGGAACCTAAAAAAGTGTCAAAAAAGATAGATGAACATATTACTGCTCCTCGACCTATTTCTTCTCCTAATAGACTAAAGGAAATTGAAATCAAGCAAGAATGTGATTTAATTCAGGAATTAAGTTAATTAAACATTGAAGTATCCTTATTATAAGCCATCAGGGGTATTATATAATTAAATAGAGTCATTAAGAGCCTATGTATCGAGATACCTATAAGAAAGAAATAATACCTAAAAACCATACATGTAAATGGTAAACTTGCTGATGTTTTAGCAAGAAAATTACTGTTACCTAAGTATGAAGATCTAGGTAGTCCAATCATAATAATTACCATAGAAAATAAAGAAAAACCTAATGTTTTGGTATATTTAGGTGTAGAAATCAATGTGATAACAATTGAAACTCTTCAAATATTTTCTCATATGGGAATGCAACCTACCTTCACCATTCTTCAAATCACTAATCAGTTAATTGCTAAATCAAAAGGTACTATAAAAAATGTGACTATAGTGATTGAATCATGGTAATATCTTGTAGATTTTATGGTGTTACAACCTAAAACCAAAAATTTAGAATACCCCCTCATTTTGGGAAGACCTTAGTTAGCTACTGTAGAAACATTAATTGATTACAAATTAGGATACATGACTAATTCAAATTGTCTAAAAGAAAAATGAATATCTTTATATGGTTTTACAAAGCCATCATTGGATTACATTGAAATACTTTGGGTAGATGAACCCAAACAAAATAAGAATAGTCTTTCAACTTTGGCCATGATAAATGTACAAAGACTATATATGGATAGATTTGTAAAAAATATCACTATATTTCATCTGTTATTACCATATCCTCTTCTTCTTAATTCTTTGATGAGTAAATTTAAACAAGTAGAATCTATCCATCTCGAAACTAAACAAATTATATTATTACCAGGGAAAACATTGAACATTAATAGTTGGTTAACCCATGTTTAAGAAATCAAAGTTTTTGATGTCCTAAAAACATACCAAAGAATTTGCTTGGGATTATACATATATGAAAGGAATTTATCTGAGTGTGTCTACCCATCACATTTACATAGGTCAAGACAAACCAATTAGACAAGCATAATGATGAATAAACAAAACATTAAGGGATATAGTAAAAATTGAAATTGAAAAATTGTTGGATGTAGGATTTATTTACCCTATTAAATACCCCATGGGTTTCCCCACTGGTAATTGTACCAAAGAGAAATGACAAATGAAGAGTTAAATAAAGACACTATGAGGTATTATTTTCCTCTTCTTTTTATTTATCAAGTACTTGATAATCTAGTAGGGAATAAATAATTTTCCTTCTTGGATGGATTTAGTGGGTACAATCAAATAACTATGTTAGCTGAGGATCAAGACAAAACCACTTTCACCTGTCTATGGGGTACCATTTTTTATAGAGTTTTACCATTTGGTCTTTGTAATACCCTAGCTACTTTTCAATGAGAATTTATATCTATATTATATGATTTAACTAATGATTATGTAAAATTATATATGGATGAATTCACCACTCATAGAGATACATTTGATGAAGCACTACACAATCTTGATAAGGTCTTAACTAGATGTGAATAACACCAATTGTTATTAAGCCATGAGAAATGTTTGACGATGATGGATCATGGCATAGTATTAGGAGACCAAATCTTTTCCAAAGGAATCCAAGTAGATCTTAAAAAAATTAAAATAATTTCCAATCTACCTATCCCATAAAATCAAACTAATATTAAGATTTTTTTAGGACATGCTAGTTTTTACACATGCTTTATAAAAAACTTTAGTAAACTTACTACTCTTATGTTTACTTTGTTGGAAAAGGACAATGAATTTATATGGAATGAGGATTTTCAAAAAGATTTTGAAGTCATCAAATAAAAATTGAGTTTTGCACAAGTATAAAAATGACCCAATTGGGAAAGACCCTTTCACATTTACACTGATACTTCTAATTTTGCAATGGGAGCAGTCTCAAGATAAAAATATGAGAATGATCATATGTATGCCATTTATTATATCAACAAGAATCTCATACCAATTGAAAGGAATTCGACAACTACAAAAAAAGAATTTTTTGCTATAATTTATGCCATTAACAAATTTAGACACTATATTATAGGTTAGAAGGTCTTTATATACATAAATCATTCAACCATAAGGTATCTTATGAATGAACCAATAGTAAGGGGAAAAATCATAAGATGGTTGTTAATTTTGAAGGAATTTGATATAACCATCATCGATAAACCAAGAAAATTTAACGTGGTTGAAGACTTTTTATCTATAATACATAATACAGGTAATGAAGAACTAGTTGAGGATAGCTTTCTAGATGAACAACTATTTGTTGTTTCAATAGAATCCCCATGGTTTGATGACATAGCCAACTACTTATCAATAGGGAGTTTCCTTCTCATTTTACTCAAAAATAAATAAAATATTTAATAAAATAAATTTCTTATTTAAAATGGATTAATGGCATGTTATTTAAATATGGACCTGATCATGTGTTTTGCAGGTGTGTAACATATATTGAAACATATAATATCATTAGAGTTTTTCATGATGAATCAAGAGGAGGGAATTATTCAAAAAAATGAACCATGTACATGATTTTAGGAGGATGATATTATTGGCCTTCCCTTCATAGGAAAGTAAAGAAGTATATTAGACAATGTGATCCATGCCAAAGGATGGAACAACCACACTATCAGTAAAGATGCCTCTTCTGCATAAGTAGTATTGGAACCATTTAAAAAATGGGGATTAGATTTTGTTGGTCCTACATATCCTCCATAATTAGGAAAATAATATCTTTTAGTATGCATAAATTATGTCATTAAATAGGTTGAAGTTCAGGCCTTGACCTTTGTTAGAGAAGTAGTGATAAATTTTCTATATTTTAATATCATGAAATGATTTGGTGCATCTAGAGAGATAGTCTCAAATCAAGGACCACAATTCATGTGTAATATGATTAAACATTTTATGGAAGTTGACTAAGTTAATCATAGGAAATTATCTCGTTACCATCCATAGTCTAATGTCCAAGTAGAAATTACTAATAGAGAGCTGGAGAATATTCTAACCAAGATAGTAAGGAGTAATAAAAAAGATTAGGTAGCCAGAATACCAAAAGCAATATGGTCCTAAAACACTACTTAGAAGACAACCAATGGATTATCACCCTCTGATTTAGTATATGGTAAGAAGCCTTAATTTCCATTGAGTTTTAATTACAAACTTTGCAAATAGCAATGGAAATAGGCATTTATTTGGATAAGGCACAATAAGATAAAATTATTAAATTAAATGAACTTGATGACATGAGGATAGAAGCTTTGAAACAAATAGAGATAATGAGGCATAAAATGAAAATATGATATTTTTTCCACATCAAAACAAGGAGATTTCAAAAAGGAGACTGGGCACTTTTGTTTAACTTCAATTTTTAACAATTCAAAGGCAAGTTGAGGACAATATGGTTACGGTAATATCAAATAGAAAAGATATTTGAGAATATATTAGTGCAATTATTAAAAATATATGGGAACTAAAAAAAATTGATGGTCAATGGATATAGACTTAAATTATACCAAAAACCTATCAATAAGGAAAAATTTATTCGAAACATTAGACATGAGGTAGTTTTCATAGAAGGACCTAGTTCTTCCATGTCAACAACTTGATAATGGTATATTTTATAAATATAAAAAGGGGATCAATTCTTGGTCTTCCTTCTTATATATATATATATATATATATATATATATATATATATATATACTCAATAGTGAAAATCCTTTTAGGATGCTATTGACAATGTTGATCAGAAAATTAGTTTATTGGTTGGTCATTTATTCAATAATGAGTCTTAGCCTGAAAACCAAAAGTGGCTGGTCAAGGACAAAATACCAAAAATATTTTTTTTAGAAAAATAGTAAAAGTTGATCAATTTTTCCAAATAAGCAAATCACTATAGCATTTGTTTATATACATTTTTATAAAGACCAATTCATGCATTTGCTTTATGTTTGGAATTAGGTTGTAGAAAAGGAATGAAGGTTAAGAGTATGATTTAGTAAGTAAAGCACTTTATTTATCTGCATTAGGTTAATATGAGTCTTTTTATTTTTTTATGTTCATGTTTAAGAGGAGATTTGAAAATAAGATGTTTTACAGACCGTTAAATTAAATACCAAATAAAACCATTTGCTAATATCAAAAAACCATAAGTAAGAGGACATGTAAGCAAAATAAATGACATTTGATGATATAAAGAAGTCATAAGTGAAATGGAATGCAAGGAAATGGAATGTCATATCACCTTTATTCATGTATGTAACTGTCTAATGACTCACTCTGAAGTATCTTGGATAAGCTACCAAAATTGATGGTGCACAAGTCTCATGAGTATGAAAGTACATCAAATCTTTTCCAAAGATAGCTTCATTTAAATTCCACATTGTGGGATGATTACTTTAGATTATGTTAGTAACCACCCAATTAAATATCCATATGAATCTCTCCTTTCTATTTACATTTGCATACTATTGTTTTCATTGGCACTGACTATTGCATCTCCTACCCCTCAATTTTTAGTAATTTGCTAAAATCACCATGGGACATAAGAAACATTCTGAACCTATAAATGTATCTGGATTAATGGTAGGTGAAATCTATTTTTTAATTTTTTAAGATGTTAGATGGTTATAATTTTTTCAAAAAAATGAAATATGTGATGAAGCTTTGGTAAAGGAATCCATTGCCAATCTAAAAGAAGACTCTATTATAGTGCGAGGTATCTGCATTCTAGTTTCTAGCTCAATCATTAGTGAAATTTTTAGAATTGCTAAATAAGATAAACGAATACTTAGAAGAACCCCTTTTTATGAGTTAATTGCCTAATTCAATAGACATGAATAATTATAAGTTTCATGTGTTCAAATCCATCAAAGAAAAACAAAATGGATTAGTAGAGAAACCCTACCTCAACCTTAGATATTTTTTTCTTTATAGGTAATGAAATATTTCATGTGTGAAGGGAAGTATAGCATTTTGAGGTGTGAAGTAATGTGAATCATTATTCACCTTAAATATGGCCAACAAAAAAATCAACATAAGGTTAACCTTCCCTTATTTTTATATGGAGCCATTTAGATTGGGTACTAATAGATTATATCCTCTCCATCATCATAGTCTTATCGATTTAATCATTCAACATCATTTTTTTTAGTGAAGTAAATCAACCTAGAATAATTTTTGGAGTAACAAGTTTAGTTAGTTTTCAACATCAATTTCAAAGTTCTTTAGAAAACCACCAATGTCTAAGACAGAGGAAGTAGCTTCCTCCTCTAAGGTTAAAGTTTTTCCTAGTGAGAAATGCCAAACTAGATCACAAAAAACATAAGCGGTTATATAGACTTCTTAGTAGGCTACCACAAAATTAAAACTAAGACCAAGGGTTTCACAGTCTTGTGCAAATCTTGAATCTCTAGATCTTCCTTCACAAGCTAATGAGGATATTTCTAGAAAGGAACCTAGTTCCCTTGTACAAACCAAAAGAAGATGTAGAAGACTACTTTTGACATAGGATGATGAAGAATAAAATCAACTGCTACTCTTGGTAGACTCAAACATTCACCAATGTTCTCTTTTTCAACACCAATAGAGACAATAACAATAGTTCTTAATAAATAAGTCTTCACAACACACATTCCTAAGTTGTCAACAATAGTTCCTGATGAAGAATCTATCATAATATAAATACTTGAGTCAGTATCATCTCTTAAATAAGAATCTATTCATCTCTTAAATAAGAATCTATCATACCAAAGATTCATGAGTCATCAACAACAATCCCTAATGAAATATCTATCCCAATATATATTCCTACTAAAGCAACTATTTAGAGAGAAAATAGAATCATAGAAGAAATTGTAGTATAGCAAATAAAATATTTTCCATCCTCTTCACATCTTGAAGAAAAACTAGTATTAGATAAAGGAAAAGGCATAATGGTATCTGAAGAAGAACAATCATCTAGCTCAACTAAAGATCCAGAGTTGCAACTTATCCTTGCATTGTTAAAAGCTAAGGTCATCATCAAGCAACAAGCAACAAATATTGCTGACCTTCTAATTCAACTACAACATGAAGATTCACTCAACTTTTCTTTGATTCAAGGATTATATTATTTTAAAGACAAAGCTTTGGATCACATGACTAGGAATAAAGATCTTAAGAAATAAATAACTTATTTTGATGAAGAAATGGTCAACTCTTAGATAGCCATCATTGAGTTAGAAGAAGAAACTTTGTTAAAATAACTTTAAAATTCTTTGATTCAATCTTTATTTCTTATAAATCTTTAGTAAATAACACGTGTCAAACCATTATTTATCTTGTGGACTATCTAGATAAATGGAATTAGGTATTTTATGAGTTCAGGGACCTTAAAGAAAAAAATAGAGTTTTATAAAAGAAAAAACATACCTTGAAAGAAAATTTGGAGCAAGAAAAATAGCAGATTAAAAATCTTAAAGCAAAATTATAGAATGCATGTCAGATAGGTGAAAATATCTTAGCTTGCAATGATCTTTCTCCTTGTTATAGCATGTATTTACATGAATAGTTTTATAGATGATAGTTATTGAGAATTACATGTGATTTACCCCACACCATTAAACATCCTCCCATGCTTTTAAACATATTTTAGGAATCCACTCTAGAACAACAAGATTTGTTATGTGAGTTTTATTTATGTAATATGATTTTGGGAGATTATAATAAATTCATGATCAATCTATATGTAGGGAAAGTTTAGCTGAGAGCACTTCTTTCTACTTTAAAAAATCATATATCTTAGAAAGCTAGACAAGAGGAATATATATATAAATTCACAACTACAGGGTTGTGTATTAGACTGTATTTTTATAGTACCAATAATTTATTGATCAACTTCAAAACTACCTATCTAATGAATCTAAACATTAAGGATTATTACTTAAAGGCTTTATATAATAGTAGTGTCTCCTTTGATTTGTATACCAGACAAAATTTTGATGATATCTTTATAGCCAATATCAGATGTTGGGACACCTTGATGGTTTCATTAAAGAGAATAGAGGTGATGTCTCCAACTAATCTAAGATGGAGCTTAAAAAGGGCACAAGCTATCAATGATATGATTGTGGATTTCATTAATTCAAGAGGAGAATTAATTTGGGTTGGCATGATATTCAGGCCACCGCTTCTTTTGACTCTCATTCCACCATGGCATATATGGGGTCATCAAATAGAAGAATAATTTCAAAATTGGGAACATATGGTGTGAACATACCAAGGCTTCACTAGTCCCCTAGACAATCACTAGGCTGATGAATTTGATATATATGATCTTAGCCAATGTTTATAATCTAGAATTTATAATTATGAGGGAACAAGCAACAACTAATTTTTCAAAAGGGACTTGCAAAAGGTAAAACATGGGGGAAATAATGTGTCCAAAATATGGCTCATTATTTATAAAAGTTATCCTTGTTTTTATTCCATTACCTCTCCTCTTTATTGAACAATGTAAGGATCTTAGGCTTGTATCTAATTTTAGTGTAGTAAATAGGATGATTTATCTTACTTAATGTAACTAAATCCTAAATAACTAACTCTATTATTTAATTCTAACTCTTTGTATGTTTAGTCTCTCCATTTTATGTATATACAGATGTATGGTTGTCTACAAGGATTACAGACTTTTTTCTTGATCTTCTAAGACAACTTATAGAAAATGTTCTAACATTTTGACAGCCTATAATCTTCTTTAAACCAAGATACATACTTATTTATAAGCTCTGAACTCTCATAGTTCACTACTTTAGAGCCATCTAGTAGATATAGACTCACCCAATCTGTAGCTATGAACTCATTCAAAGATCCAATTTCATTTACCAAAGCATTCCACCTAGCTTAGTAAATTCATTATGGACTTATTCAAACATTTAGGTTTCTTGAAACAATTTGCTACAAAGTTACTTTGGACTTCATCAAAAGTTTTATGAAATTGATTCAGACTTCACCAGATTGTTTTAGACTCCACCAGGTTGCTTTGGATTATACTAGATTGCTTTGGACTTCACCATAATCACTCTAGAATCTACCAGTCCAAATTTTGAGCATGAAAAACTAAATATTTATATTCAAAGATTGTTTTGGTCACTTACTATTTATAGAAATATTATAAATAATAATATGATATATATATATATATATACATATATACATATATACATATATATATATACATATATATATATATATATACATATATATATATATACATATATATATATATATATATACATATATATATATATATATATATATAGATACATATATATATATATATTTATGTATATATATATATATATGTATATATATATATATATGTATATATATATATATATATATATGTATATATATATATATATCATATTATTATTTATAATATTTCTATAAATAGTAAGTGACCAAAACAATCTAACTAATGTAACTAAATCCTAAATAACTAACTCTATTATTTAATTCTAACTCTTTGTATGTTTAGTCTCCCCATTTTATGTATATACAGATGTATGGTTGTCTACAAGGATTACAGACTTTTTTCTTGATCTTCTAAGACAACTTATAGAAAATGTTCTAACATTTTGACAGCCTATAATCTTCTTTAAACCAAGATACATACTTATTTATAAGCTCTGAACTCTCATAGTTCACTACTTTAGAGCCATCTAGTAGATATAGACTCACCCAATCTGTAGCTATGAACTCATTCAAAGATCCAATTTCATTTACCAAAGCATTCCACCTAGCTTAGTAAATTCATTATGGACTTATTCAAACATTTAGGTTTATTGAAAAAATTTGCTACAAAGTTACTTTGGACTTCATCAAAAGTTTTATGAAATTGATTCAGACTTCACCAGATTGTTTTAGACTCCACCAGGTTGCTTTGGATTATACTAGATTGCTTTGGACTTCACCATAATCACTCTAGAATCTACCAGTCCAAATTTTGGGCATGAAAAACTAAATATTTATATTCAAAGATTGTTTTGGTCACTTACTATTTATAGAAATATTATAAATAATAATATGATATATATATATATACATATATATATATATACATATATATATATATATACATATATATATATATATATACATATATATATATATACATATATATATATATATATACATATATATAAATATATATATACATATATATATATATATATATATATATATATATACATATATATATACATATATATATACATATATATATATATATATCATATTATTATTTATAATATTTATATTCAAAGATTGTTTTGGTCACTTACTATTTATAGAAATATTATAAATAATAATATGATATATATATATATATATATATATATATATATATATATATATATATATATATATATATATATATATATATATACATATACATATACATATATATATACATATACATATATATATACATATACATATACATATATATATATATATACATATATACATATATATATATATATATATATATATATATATATATATATATATATATATATATATATATATATATATGTATATAGTCTTGAAAAAAAAAGTCAATCTAATATATCTAGGTAGCCATTCTTAGTAGATATGTAGTGAATTTCATAATATATGATCTTCCTATTTCAAACCATCAATTATCTATTATAAAGACCCACTGAAATTAGGAGATTTATCTTGCTAAGATAAGATTGAATTACTAAAATCTATGGATCTTCTATTACAACATTATATAATTAGATCTCCATGTCTTGAAAAAAAGAAAAAAGACTAAGAAATATATAATATTACTATTCAGTTAATATCCTAGTGAAGTTACTATTGCATTTATGTAATCTGTTTTGATTAATGAAGAAAGCTTCAATTTTCAAGTACCAAGTCTTCTTTAATTCTTGTTTCCAAGACAAGCAAGGGCCCACTCTCCTTAGGAATTATGAACATATTTTATATGGTATTTTATGTATTTACAACTTCTAATAATTATAAATTCATTTCATGTTTATAACAATAATTATAAATAAACTTAAAAACCTATAGAAAGTTATCTTCTAAGAGTTAGCTCAAGACTTCAAGCAAGTGTGTTTATTTCCAGCAATAGTGTTTAATTCCAACAAGTGTGTTTATTCATAGTAAGTGTGTTTATTTATAGTAAGTGTGTTTATTTCTTGCAAGTGTGTTTATTCTAGTTAGTGTGTTTATTTAAATATATTAGATTACAGAGTATTTTAATTCTACAAATAAGTTTTTTTACTGCATAAGTAAATACTTTCTAGGATAGATTATATTAGACATTTAGAAAGACAACAAACCCCACAATCATATTTGTAAGACCTACAACCATACACCTTAATGTAAATAGATTTAGACACTAATCCTAGTTTGAATGACATCAACAAATCAAGTTGATTAATTGAAGGGATTAATGACTCCATCATGAGTTACATATGTATCATGACATAATATCTATATTTTCCATTTTTTATGTACATAAGGAGTCTAATACATTTAATATTAAAATTATGGTCAATATGCTTAACCATATAAATAACTACAACATTAATTATTTGAAAGTGTCCCCTAGGTCTACCCTATGACTATCCAACACTAAGGTGTAATTGTTGGTCAATGAACTCTTACATTTATTCTCTTATAGAGATGTCACTGATTTGTCCCAAAGTAGCTAACTCTACCAACTTCTTGGACATATAATTGATAACATTAGCACTAATCTATTGCATAAATATAAACAAGCATATTATATCAAACACAAAGCATGATTCCATGATTGATCCTCTAAAAAAAAATTCTCATAGAAATGTAGATATGAATATCACTTATAGTGCACCATAGCCCTTAAAAATAGGTGTATACCAATGAATGAGTAGGTTCAAATGGTTATGAGCTATCAACATAGCCTATGCCCCCATTGGTCTTACTCGATCCTTATGTGATGTGAATGTTGATAGACCTCATGGGTCATGCCAAGTATCTTTTATCAGTTTAGAACCTAGCTCACTCACTTTTCTCCATTTTTTGACTTCCACAACCAAATAGGTTCCCAATGTTTCCCATGGTTAATTAATTAAGACAAGAAATTTCTAACTATCCTTCACACTCCTATTATTTTATATGGTTCAAAGGTAAGTTCATAGGTAAAATTTTATGTTATTAAAATATTAATTTTGATAAATTAATTGATTTATTAATAAGATATCTAATTGATTATGATTATTTTTAAATGTTAGATTTACACTTTTCTTCTTACTGCCACTTCAACCATTTCCCTCATTATATGGTTTCTTCAGGTACTTATTCCAAAAAATATATTTATATTAAATAAATTCATACCCATGAATTCATGACCACTCAAAATTGGTCTTATAGAAGGTGAAAATGAAAGTTTATTAAAAGAATTTAAAAAAATCTCACCAAGGGTCAAATATAAAACCCATTACCACAATAAAAACCATTGATGCATTGCTCAAATAATATCTCAGTATATTATATACGTATAGAAAATACAATGATAAATCTTCTATATCTCCAAATCTTTCATCTAGAGCTACATATCTATAGCTTCCATGCAAATACAATGAATACACCTTACATATATAGGTAAGGAAGATCAATCCTAACTAAGAGATCAAGCTAAGTGATCAATAATAACTAAAATATGAAGTTAGATATCAGTCATAACTAAGAGATTAAGCTAGAGATCACACATAAAACTAAGAGATAACTCTCCTTAAAGGATAGAAACAAATAGAAATTATCATCATAATATGTAAGAGATAAATATGTTGTACCTCATAATATCTTAAATAAGATAAATTAAATATCCACACATAAGTGGGTGTAAATAAATAAATACCTAGATGAATACGAGCTAAGATAAATAACCTACTCTAATAGCCCTTTTACATGAAACTAGGGGATAAAAATAAAGTGGTATATCCATAATATGAGTCCTGAAAACAAAGCTAAATCAGGTACTCATGTCCAATATATCCATGAAATAATAACTTATAAAATGGAGAAATGGAGAAAACCCATAGGAAAATAAAACCCCCTTTAAAAAGAGAGGATTAGAGGAAGAAAATGCGTCCTAACAATAAGGCCTGATGAGATACTTATACAAAAAAATGATGCAGTGTGAAGACAAATGTCCCTATGGATGCCAATCCATATTTCCAGAATACAAGGATGTTGAATAATTGTAACTACCAAATTGAAATAAGAATGGTGATGAATACGAGGATCAATGAAAATAAAACTTGCACTCTAAAATACTGATAATGAACCTAAAGAAGCATTGTTTAAACACCCTCCCTCAATGCAAAAATGAGAAAATATGAGAATGAAAATCTCTAAAGAAGTGGACTAAAAATAGTGATAAGTGAACACAAAGACTAGTGGGGATGCCACACTAGTCACTAAGAATACCACTGAAACATAACAATCCTTATATGAGTTCTGAAAAACAAAATGCCTAAATAAGATACCCATATACAAAGGAGAAATCTAAAAAATGTAGATTAAATCTCTTAATAAGATGGTCATGGTGGTGATGGGAGAGACTGGAAACTAGAGTAGTAAAAGGTGTACAAACTAAGGTACACACACATGAAGATAGAATAGGTTGTAAAAGAAAACCTCTCATGGCACTTTATAATTTAGTGTGAGTACAATATATCCCATACACAAAAATATCAAATAAAAACAAGACACTGTATATACTAAAATAAATCCAAAAAAGGAGATTGTCGACTTATCAAAGAAGTCATTACAAATCATAAGATTTGTTCCAAAAATAAGAGATCAATGTGGGCTAAAAAATATAAGAGGCACAAAAAAAATACACAAATAATACAAGATGTCAGGCTCTGCTGAAAATACATCTATAAATATATAGATAAATGAGCATGACTATAATAAAGTATTTTTATGAGGCGATCTGAATAATGGAGAAACCATACTAGTAAAATTCTCTCAAATAATTATGGTGCCATCACAAAGATATTTTCAGTCCATCCCAAATCAAATAGGAATGGTGGATGAAGATTCCTGCATAGGAGTGGATGAAAAAATCCACAATAGTAAAATCCAAGGTAACTTGAAAAGGGACATTAGAATCAACCAAAAATGTGTCCATGATTTCAATATCTCCTTATGTCTACAAAATATTATTTTTAATAAAAATAATCAAAATGTCATCCAAGCATATTTTTTTATAAAAAATAAAAAAAAATCTTCCCACAATTTTTTTATGAATAGTACTACTTAGTAAAACTATGATAACATTTTCAATTATTAAAAAAATTAATTTTTTAAAAATGTTATAAAAACCTAAAAACAAGGTGTACAAAACCTAAAAATAAGTATGAGTGATCAATTATAGTTTTCTCATAATTAAATAAAGAAAAGTCATATTTTTCACCATAAAAGAGTTTAGAAAACTCTCACCTAGGGTCAAATCTACAAACCATTATCATAGTAAAATCCATTGATACATTTCTCAAATAATATCTTAGTATATTATACACAAAAAAATACAATGATAAATCTTCTATATCTCTAAAGCTTTCATCTAGAGCTTCATCTCTATAGCTTCCATACAAATACAATGAATGAACTTTGTATATATAGACAAGGAAAATCAATCCTAACTAAAAGATCAAACTAAGTGATCAATCATAACTAAAAGATCAAGCTAGAGATCAAGCTATATATCAAATCTACGACTAAAAGATAACTATCCTTAAATGATAAAAACAACTAGAAATTATCCTCATAATATGTAAGAGATAAATATATAATATCTTAAATAAGATAAATTAAATATCTACACATAAATGGGTGGGAATAAATAAATACCTAAGTGAACATGAGCTAAGGTAAATAAACTACTCTAACACCATCCCTTAAGTGAAGCTAGTGGCCAAAAGTAAAGTGGCACATCCATAATATGAATCCTAATAATTAGTATTTATCAGGTCATCATGTATAATATATCCATGAAACAATCTCTCAGAAAGTAAAACTTGTAAAAAAATAAAACTCCCCTCTAAAAAGAGAGAAATAAAGGAAGGAAATGGGTCTCAATAATAAATATTGATGAGATACCCATACAAAAAAATGATGCAATGTGAAGAAAAGTGTCTCTATGGACTCCAATCCATCTTACCAGAATACATGAATGTCGAGTCTCTATAACTTCCAAGTTGAATTAGGAATGGTGATAAATACGAGGATCAGTAAACATGAATATTACACTCCAGAATATTGAGTATAATGATGAACCTAAGGAAGCATTATCTGAATACTGTCCCTCAATGCTGAACTAGAACAAGATGCTAGTGAAAGTCTCTAAATAAGTGGAATGAAAATGGTGAGAAATGAACATAAAGACTGGTGGGGATGCCATTACATAAAAAGTCACCAAGAATACCACTAAAACATAACAATCCTCATATGTATTCCAAAAAAAAAAATTCCTAAATAAGATACCAATGTACAAAGGATAAATCTAAAAAATTTAGATAAAAATATCTCATTAAGATGGTCCTAATGGTGATGGAAGAGACTAGCAATCGAAATAGTAAAGGGTGCACAAACTAAGGTAAACATACATGAAGGTAGACTAGGTTGTAAAAGCAAACCCCCCATGACACTTTATAATTTAGTGTGAGTACAGTATATCTCATATGTAAAAATACCAAATAAAAACAAATAAGACAATATATACACTAGAATAACTCCAAATAAGGATATTATCGACCTGTCAAAGAAGTCATCACAAATCATAAGAGTTACTCCAAAAATAAGAGAGAAATGTGGGCCAAAAAATACAAGTGGCACATAAAACATACTCAAATAATGCAAGATGTTGGGCTTCACTGAATATACATCTGTAAGTGTACAGATAAATGAGTACGAGTGCAATAAAGTGTTTTTGTGAGGGGATTTGAACAATGAAGAAACCTTGATAGTAAAATTTGCACAAATAATTATGGTGCTACCACAAGTGATCTAAAATCCATCCCAAATCAAATAGGAATGGTGGATGAAGATTCTTGCATCGGAGTGGATGAAAAACATCTATAATGATAAAATGCAAGGCAACTTGAAAAAAGATGTCAGACTTAGCCAAAAATGCATCCATGATTGTAATATCTCTTTATGTCTATAAAATATTTTTTTAATAAAAAATAATAATAAAATCATCCAAAGATATTTTTTTATAAAGAAACAATAAAAATTCTTCTCACAAGAATTTTTTTTATGAATAATACTGCTTAATAAAACTACAACATTTTTAATTTTAAACTAAATTAAATTTTTTAAAATGTTTTAAAAACATAAGAAAAGAGCACAAAACCCAAAAATAATTTTGAGTGATCAATAACAGTTTTCTCATAATTAAATAAAGAAAAGTTATAATATTTCACCATAAAAGAGTTTGGAAAACTCTCACTCATGGTCAAATCTATAAACCATTACCACAATAAATCTATTGATGCATTTCTCAAAGAACATTTCAGTAGATTATACACAAATAGAACATACAATGATAATTCCTGTATATCTCCAAAGCTTTCATCTAGAGCTCCATCTCCATAGCTTCCATACAAATACAATGAATAAGCCTTGCATATATAGGCAATGGAGATCAATCCTAGTGAAGAGATCAAGCTAAGTGATCAATCATAACTAAAATATCAAGCTAGAGATAAATCATAATTAAGAGATTAAGCTAGAGATCAAACCTAGGACTAAGATATAACTATCTTTAAAGAATAGAAATAACTAGAAATTATCTCCATAATATGTAAGAGATAAATATGTAATATCTCATAATATATTAAATAAGATAAATGAAATATCCACACATAAGTAGGTGAGAATAAATAAATACTTAGGTGAACATGAGATAAGGTAAATAACCTACTCTATCATTTACAAGTGAGTGTAGTACCCATAATATTAAGGTTTATTGAACATTAAATTATGCTTAGTTTTTTGACAAGCCTAATTTTTTTTTCCCAAGGGTCATAGGTACACAATTGGTTCATATAATCTATAATTTTCTTTCTCATAGTAAGAATTGTAATAAGGATAACACTCCATGTACATTCATATTACATGTAATTTCATTTGAGAAAGTATGTTTAGTTGGTAATCTTGCATGAAAATTCCATGAACATTTTAAAATAATGCATGTTATTTTTGGAAAGCATGCATAGGTTATTTTTTCAAGATGTGAGATTAGAAAATTAGTTTTTTTTTAAAAAGCAAGCTTTTTGATGTATTTGCAAGCTATTATTTTGGTAATTATTGATATCAACATACATTTTTAAATTATCCAAAAAAATTTATGGATAATAATCCATAAATTCCAATTTCATTCAGCCAAAAAAACTCAAAATTTATTAATTATTATTATTTTATTAACGTATAAGAAAAACAAGATTCAAACAAACAATTGCTTACACACAATCTCAATTTTTAATTATCAATTGGGACATATAGTAGCAAGTATAAAATAAATCTTAACATTATAATTTAATTTCTAACATGCATGTCCAAATCAGTCTATAAAAACCACAAAATTAATTTAAAAATTCCTTATAAAATTGTAACAAATCCCAAAAATGAAAACTCGTAAAAATGGAAATTCATTAACCATAACTCCAAGTTGAATTTTCTTATTAGGTAAATAAAGGTATACATATAATATCAGTTATAAAATCAATATTTAATTTATATTTTTTATTTCCAAAATTTCCCTTAAAATTGAAAAGGTTTCTCTAATAATTTCTTTACAAAAATGTGACAAAACCTAGAAATGAAAACTAATTGAAATGACAATTTTTTAAAGATAACTCTAAACTAAAATTTTAGACCAGATATGTTTGGGAAAATTTTGAAATCAGTCCTAAAATTAATATATTATTTATAAATTATATTTTAATTTTTTTCATTAAACCCTCCCCCCCCCCCCCCCCACAAAAAAAAATCTCTAACAATGTTTTTGCTAAAATGCATCGAAACCCATAAATGAAAACTCATTAATTTTTATATTTTTATACGCTAGTAGGGACCTCAAAATATGCACATGAAAAATAAAAAATAAATTCCCCATGTGCATATGGGGGAATCCTTGTTTGAGTATAAATCTCTAAATTCAAACATCATAATTTGCACATATATTATATAAACTAAAAGACAAGTTTTCACTTGAAATTTTCTTCACAAAACCCTTGCACTTCCAGATTTACCAATGTATCTATTAATTATTTTGACCAAAAGTCAAAATAAGTCAACCTATTATAGTAAAAAACTTGATATAAGGGTCTTATAGGATGTAATAGGGTGTAACATGGTCCTAGTGATGTCATTTGATGTATTTCTAACCTTGGTCATATCCATCTTTAGTCTCCTAGTGATGTCATTTGATGTATTTCTAACCTTGGTCATATCCATCTTTAGTCTTGTGTCATTCTATGGGTCCTATTTGAGTCAATTATGAGGTTTATATGGTTTAGAATTAAATATAAGGTTTACAAGTATTTATCAATGTCCTATACATAATAATATTGTCATAGGTATTTGTCTTTAACTGATAAAATGTAGGAGTAACATTAGAATTAAAAGATTAATGGTAGTTTGGGCAGTTTTAGTTGGTTTTACAGCTTCTATAGGAGTTGTGGCACATGGGGAATGATTTTTAGTGACAATTTAGGTCCCTTAAACTCATTTATATGCTTGATCAGTCCTGAAGATCTCAAAAATAGCCTAAATCCATTCTGCTCCTCCATCGCTCTTCTTGGCAGGTAGAATTGGTCAACCAATTTTCTAATGGTTAGACAATAGGGGTTAATTTAGGTCAAATTCACTTGGTGGGACATATAATTAATTTTATAATTCCATTTCATGGTAAGATTTATAGGATTGGTGTACTAGGATCTATGAACAATTTCTTATAAGTCTACTATCTTTCTCTACATACTCATCCCCACCACCTCAAGATTTCTCTTTTGTTTGCCTACTTTCATACAAACCAATGGTTGTACTTGATTTTGAAGAGTGTGAATAACCTTACCACATGGTTCTTGGTTTATTTTGTACTTGTGTTGAGATAAATATGGTGGAATACCTCACATTACTAATGAGAGACACCATTGAGTCTATAGATAGTTTCATTAGTTGCAGGAGATTGTATCCTAGTTAGAATTTCATAACAATGGAAATTTAAGTTAACATGTTGTGATTTGATATTTCACTATATATTTATCAATATATTCTTGTGAAGGTTTGGTCTCAATGGCCAATATTAATGAAAAACATAATCATGTATGGTACATATTCATACTTCCCTACAAGCATTCACCTACATGCAGGTAAAAAGAGATTGCACAGTCATGGTGATGTGGTGAAGAGGTTATAAAGTAGTGAGAAATGTCTTGAGGTGAAAATATATATTTTTATCTATCCAACTATGATTTGAGTTTGGTTTAGATAACATATTCTTCCATATACATAGTCTTACCTTGTATACTACAATAACAGAGATATGAAGATGATGAATATAAGGTGTTTGTAGCTTGTTTACATATTCATGGGGGTTTGAGAACATGGAAAAGGTCATAGCATCAATGATGGAATCATAAGGTATAAAACAAGATTGAATCTTAAGACCTCAGTTTGATAAAGTTATATTTGGGACAAATTACCTTAATTCCTCCAAAATAAGGTCTTGTCCATACTTGATGCCATCATATAGTAGGGTGATAGGAGGTATAGGTAAGTATAAATTATCCCATCATGTATCACATATTTAGGGGAAATACCTTGAAAAAGAACATGGATGTTGGATAAGGAAGGGTGATGTAAGAGGGTTTCAAACTTAAACTATCTTTCATTGTAGTCTTTCAGTGTCATCTACATCACTTTGAAGTTTAGGTGACCTTATGAGGAAACAATGACATAAAGTAGCTTGATTTCAAGTAAATTGAACTTATATGAGTCAAGGATGATACTATCCCTCCAAGAGAAATCAAAGGGGTTGATGTTCAATGCTTAATGTAGATCACCACCAACATGAGGATCCCAGGCTTCTCAAATGAGGTATCTATTGTCAACCTACAATCTACATTATGTTGGCATTGGAAACTAAGTGCATGACCCTATATACAAATACTTAGTGGCCCAAGGATCATTAGAGGGAGTTGAAACATAAAGTGTTGACTGATACACATATCTATAGGTCCCCTTTTTAGTTTGAAAATGGCATCTACAATTTGACTATAATATGATAATGCATTGAAGCATGATGGTCTAGATGATGGAAAGTCATGAGATGAATGTGATAAATCATAAGGTGAGTTTACCATTTTAAAATATACTCCAAGGAGAACTTGATATGACATAAACTATTCATGATAACCTATAGGACCTTCAATACCCAAAATAACACCTATAGTCAACATAATTTGCTACAGTAGGCAGTTTAGCCTAGTCAAGTGAAGAGAAGTGAATTGAGAGAGCTAACAGAAGTTGGGAGTGTTGACATGTCTAAGAATACATTTACAATGATTATGAACATATCACATGATTTTCATCATAGGGAAATAAAGCAACGAGGGTTTTAAAATACAACCTACAATCAATATACCAACCTTACATATTATCAGTGATAGACAAGTTATCTTAAGGAATTCTAAATGTTGAGAATGCTAGAAAGATGATTTAGATTAGGGATTTGATGCAGAAGACCATCATGACCTACCTGAGCTTATCATACCTTCATATTATCTGAGATAATAGGGTAAATTCTATCAGGAATCTAGAACAACAAACATGCTCTGATTCCACTATTAGGACCCAGAAGCACCATTGATTACCATGTACAAGCAACTTAAATATGTAGAATTTAACCAGAAGTAACAAGTGACTAGAATTCAGAAATAACACAGAATATGAGAGACAATACCCAATTGTATTAATACTCTTCTAGAAGGAAATACAACAAAGAAGATGCCACAGTCTTCTTCCTTACACACCTTTAGGGCTCGCACACCTCTAGGGCATAAATAGTAAATCTCTTCAAGAGCTCACTCTCTCTCTTACGGTCCCAACACACAACTCAAACACAGAGTTGGTGTTCACCTCCAACCAGTCAGTATCACTATTGCCAGTACCACCAGTTAGTATCACTACTACCAGTACACAAGTACTCCATGTACTCCATGACTGAGTACATACCATACTCTAAGTAGATCTCAGCTGATCTTGCTCCTTGATATGTTGCTGCCACCTTTTATCTTGATACCCTGTAGATCTCCTTTGACCTTGCACACACACACCTATAGATCAACTGATCTTACTTACCACATGTAGATCTCCAAATGTGGCCTTGCACACCTGCCGACCAAGATCTTACACACATGAAGAACCCTTCTGATTCTCCAAACTAGCACCCCTATGGATCTCTACCAAAACTTGCACAACTTGTAGCTCTACCTGATCATACACACTCAGCACCCTTGTGGAACTAGGAGGAGCTACCCTTGCTCTCTTCACTCTCAGAAGGAGCTAACCAAGCTCAACTCTAACTAGCACACTTTACAATACAACCCATGAGTCTATTATATATATCTCATGCAAACAATAATTAGATTCACAGCTCAAGACTAAAATTAGCCTTCTTCATGCAAACAACCAATTCATTAATGAACTATCTATGGAACTCACAATTTAGAACTGCACAGGTGATCGACGTCGGTCCCTGTCTGCCTAGAGATGACCGATGTCGGCTGATCCTGACTGATGTCGGTAGCTTCCTGTCTACACCTGACCGATGTCAGTTGGCTTGACTGACGCTGGTGACTATGACACTCAACAACCTCCTGCAATGTCTACATCAGTGAAGCTTTTAACTCCATAACCTGACAATCTCCCACTTGGAGATAAACACCTACACTGTACCTGTACCTGTACACCATCTAATTTGTTTCCTGGCTTGTATCCCTCTTCAAGCTCAACCTTAAAGACCAACCACCACAAAACCTATGATGCACCTCCTATCATCTAAGTAACCTGCCATATTCAAAGTGCCTAACCCTGCATAGCATGAATCCCTGCTGCTAGTCCCTCTCAGATACCTAAGAACCCACTGAACCGCTTTCCAGTGCTTCCTTCCCAGATTAACTACAAACTTTCTGATAGCACCCACTGCTTGGGCAAACTTAGGGAGTACACATGTACTCAACCTCATCATGTGATTGGGGACCCTATTCTATGAACTGTCCATCCATAGGTGTGCTGCCATGTTTTGCATCCTGCACTACCTTCACACAATCATCCTATGACAACATCAACTTGTGATCTTCCCTATCTCTAGCTTTACTCATGCCAAAGAATTTTGCTGCTCCCAAATCCTTCAGGGCAAACCACTAAATTTACCTTACCTTTAGCTTAGCAAAACCCTATATGTCTGAACCTGCAACAAGCTCATCCTCCACATATAGTAATAGGATAATGTCGTGACCATCATCTACATGGTAAGACAAACACAATGGTTACAATGACACTGACTAAAGCCATACTTTGTCATCCACCTGTCAAACCTGTACCACTGTCCTATAGCTTCCTCAAGACCATATGACTTGGCTTTTTGTCTCACGTATCCATTTTCTCTATTCTTTAACCAAGGAATCCATTCATCTTTCAGTGCTTTCTTCTGACTGGCAACCCTACCAAATCTCCCATTTGGTTTTGCATCCTATTCATGCCATGCTCCCACTATTTCCTAGATCCTTCCTGCTCTAGAATGAGCAATGAGTATAAAGAAGAGGAACAATGAATTTGAGGCTTACTTACCCTTTCAGTCCTCCATATGGGTGTTTGAGACTCCTTGACAGCTCGCTGTCCACCCAAAATCTATTCCAGTGACTGACCTCAGTCACCACATAGTCTGCATCTGACCGATGTTAATTCCATGTGACTATCCTTTCTGTTGATGCCAATTCTCTAACTGACATCGGTCTTACCTAGTCACTGATGTCAATTCTCTGACCGATGTCGGTAGCCACCCTACCTGAAACCACCAGCTCTGGTCTACACATGACTGACATCGGCACCTATTGTTTAACATCGATTCCCCCTGACTGATGTTGGTACCTGTGTTCTCCTGTGAGTGATGACTTTTTACTCGCAAGCTCTCTTTGGATCAAAACCCTATCCAAACTGCCTTGCTCAGAGTTACTCAGCCTTCTCCACTAATCTTTGTTTGTCATCTCCTCCATGAACACCAAGGCTTTCCAGTTCTTAAGTTTGTCAAAGACATCTGACTTCCACTTAAGAACATGCATCTCCTTTTTGCTCTTGTGACCAAGCCTACAAAGCCACGTCTTCGCAATAGAAGAAGAATCAGTAATACAAGCAAGTAGATAAAGAGTACATGCTTTCTTACCACACGCTAATTCAAGTGCATCCACTATGAGAGTTCCTGTGCATCTCTCATCACCCAACTTCCCTAAAGCAATTAGCCACATCTTCAGAACTGGGACTTGCATGACCTCCTTCAACACCCATGTGTTGGCTGCCTATAATTTCAGCAACACTTCCCCTTTGCCAAAACTTTGATAGGCACACCAGCCCCTAAATAAATATTTCTAAAGTCTCCAAATACCTTAACATGGAAAAATACTCTATTTCAGGCTGCATGGAAAGAGGCAACAGAATCTATAAAATAAGATTCTACTTTATCCAAGGAACATCCTAGAGCATCTTGTGCAACAACACCTGCAACATCTGCTTCTTCAGTTCCTTCATGCTGATCTTCTACCAACCAACAATATTTATTTACCTATTCTTTCTTTCCATAACATCGTAATTGACCATTCATGCTTTTGAATTCCTCCATTCTTAGCTTACTTTCTTCTGCCATTGTTATACTCCCACTCAATCAGAAACCCCTGAGAGTGACCTGTAATCAAACACAAACCCACTCCCTGCAACTTGGCTCTGATACCACTTGTCAAGAATCTAGAACAACAAACATGCTCTGATTCCACTGTTAGGACCTGAAAGCACCATTGATTACCATGTACAAGCAACTTAAATATGCAAAATTTAACTAGAAGTAACAAGTAACTAGAATTTAGAAATAACACAGAATACGAGAGACAATACCCAATTGTATTAATACTCTTCTAGAAGGAAATACAACAAAGAAGATGCCACAGTCTTCTTCCTTACACACCTCTAGGGATCCCACACCTCTAGGGCATAAATAGTAAATCTCTTCAAGAGCTCACTCTCTCTCTTATGGTCCCAGCACACAACTCAAACACAAAGTTGGTGTTCACCTCCAACTAGTCAGTATCACTACTACCAATACCACCAGTCAGTATCACTATTGCTAGTACACAAGTACTCCACGTACTCCATGACTGAGTACACACCATACTCCAAGTAGATCTCACCTGATCTTGCTCCTTGATATGTTGCTATCACCTTTGATGTTGCTACCCCATAGATCTCCTTTGACCTCACACACACACACCTGTAGATTAACCGATCTTACTTACCACATGTAGATCTCCAAACGTGGCCTTGCACACCTACCGACCAAGATCCTACACACATGAAGAACCCTTCTGATTCTCCAAACTAGCACCCTTGTGGATCTCTACCAAAACTTGCACAACCTGTAGCTCTACCTGATCATACACACTCGGCACCCCTGTGGAACTAGGAAGAGCTACCCTTGCTCTCTTCACTCTTAGAAGGAGCTAACCAAGCTCAACTCTAACTAGCACACTTTATAATACAGCCCATGAGTCTATTATATAGATCTCATGCAAACAATAATTATATCCACAGCTCAAGACTAAAATTAGCCTTCTTCATGTAAACAACTAGTTTGTTAACGAACTGTCCATGGAACTCATAGTTTGGAACCACACAGGTGATTGACGTCAGTCCTTGTCTGCCTGGATATGATCGACGTCGGCTGATCCTAATCGATGTTAGCAGCTTCCTGTCTACACCTGACCAACGTCAGTTGGCCTGACCGATGCCGGTGACTGTGACACTCAGCAACCTCCTCCAATGTTTGCATCAGTGAAGCTTTTAGCTCCACAACCTAACAAGTTCCTTCTATTCTATTCTAGATAAAGGGCACTCCTATCCATTTTAGACTATAAGCAAGAAGTGTGAAAGCTAGGAAAAAGATGTAAAACATCTTTGAGACATTGTATTAGTGTGTGGGGAGTGATTTCAAGAATATATGAACATGGATAGTAACCTAAAGGTGATAGAAATTAGGTAGTATGGCTTAAACATGCAAAGACATAGTTAGGTCTACTAGGCCTTAACTGGGCCTAAATCCATAAAGGGGTCCAACCTCAATTATAGGGCCAAATGAACATTGAAATGAAATTTAAAACCTTAAGGAGAGGATATGATGTTGATCAAAGACCTTTTTTTGTAAAGGGCTCCCATAGAGAAGTCAATTTTGATAAAAACTTATGACAGGGTATGTAAAATTTACTCTCGAGCTCGATAGGCCAATTTTAGAAGTTCACATTGGTATGGAAATTTAGCATGGATACCCAAGGAGTTGGGGAAAGTTTAAGAGGGTCCCTAAAATGATTCTAGATGAATTGGTCTAATGTTTCAATGTCAATATTTTATGAATAATCTTTAAGAGTTTGAAACATTATAGACCCTCCAAAGCCCTTGCTCTTGAATTGATTTAAAATAAATGGATAGAAATACATTAAAAAATAGACGATTGGTCAGGAAAGTGTCATGGAATTGTAGGATACTCTCTTAAACTCCATCCCATCTAGTTGGTTGGTACCCTACTTGTATTGCCATGGTACATAAAAGGATTTCTTGATAGATTTTGTGTGTTTTATAGGTTTAAAGGAGAGTTAAAGGATGATAATCAATTGGGAAGGTCAATTAGGACCTAATATAACTCTTCATGCCTATTTATTTCTTTAGATAAGCTCACAAACACCATTGTAAGTTCTTTTACTTAAGGTAGTCTATAAAAGATAATGAGAATGGGGAGTGACTACCAAGTGAGAAAGTGATAGGTCCAATTGGGAGGAATTTTCAGGTCTACCTAATGGATTTAGGGATAATAAAAATATTTAAAGGTGTCATATCACCCCTTTCATATATTGGATTAATAAATTAAAGGCCATCTTGGTGCCAAATGAGAAAGCAGACCTGTAGAGCTAGTGATGGTGCATGTAGATAATGAGAACACTTATATAAAAGGAGAACAACGGTTAAGGACACATCTAATGCATGTTAAAGCTTATTTTTAATCCTTTACCATCATATTTCACATGTTGCATCTCTACCTAGTCTACTTTGGAGCATTCAAGAGAAGCCTAATGATGAAGGCAACTTCCAAGAAGGTAGTTAAAGGGTCTTATGCTAGATTTGAGGAGTTTTCATACTTGGAGGACATTTGTCCAAAGATACATTTCATGGTCTATTTAATACTCCTTTTTTTTTAAAACATAATTTATTCTCATTCCTTGACATGTGGTATTATGACCCCTTGATCTCCACTTCTCTCTCTCCTCTCATACATTTTATAAATGCAAGCCATTTTGGATCTTGTTTCCTAATTCCACACTTGGCATGATAAATACCTACTAGTTTGATGTTGTAATTTACATTTGAATAAGACATGCAATTTAGTTTTTATTTCACCAAAATCTTGTCTAATTGTGTGAAGTGATGTATGGTGAGGTCTAGTGATAATTTTATCCTTATCTTCTCTTTGTCCTTTCATGTTTGGTGTAAGAAGTTCTCACTCTAATAGGTCATATTGAGTGTAGTTAGTGTGTTTGAATTAATTAAAGTGTATAAGTATACTTAGATTATAAAATCTAACCTTTGGTTCATTTACCTTAAGTATTTTCATGCATATCGCCTCCATATTGAAATACTAATGGTAGAGTACTCTAAGACTTTGAAGCTAGTGTTGCAGGTCATTTCTCTTATTACAAGAGTATGATATCATAGTGGATATAATTATGGTGTATAAACCCCTTATATTAGTTTACTTTCATGCATATTTATACCTATTTTCATCTAAGTAATCAGTGAATGTAGGTGATAAGAACTTAAAGGTCAATCTAGGGAGCTAGCCCTTAAACCTAGAGGTCTACCTCTACTATAGGCAACCCATAGTCCTAGAGGTATTCCAGTGTTTCAAAAATATTAGAGTAGGATTTAAAAACCTCCTATAGGGTGAAATATTTTATGGCAATAGTTTTGGCATTTCCAATGGGACCATTGTCCTGAAGATAACTTCTCAAGGTGAATTTTGGTCTTTACAGCATCACAGTTGCATATGGTGTGCTATTCAACATTTGGCAACTTTGTTCAAGGTAAAATATAGTTTTAGACCATTATTTTTTCATATATTTATGTTCATACTTCATGGTCCTTACTAGGTCATCTTATATTAGAGTTCTTAATCCCATCAATCTATTTCTTCAACCTGAACTTTTTGAAGTTTAACATCCTCAACCTATTCTACCCTTTGAAGATCAAGAGGACTTTACTAGCTAATAATACCAATAAAGTGAGGAGGACATTGAATAAAACATGGCTAGGTATCATGCCTTCTTAGCCTTTAATACCAAAAATCCAATCTATCTTGATGCATATGATGACATTCCCCCTAATGCTACAAAGAGTGTTCTTACATTCAATGATAAAGGCCATGTCACTCCTACTGAGAAAATTAGGGATATATCAAACTTCTATAGTTTCCAAAATGTCACTAAGGTCACTATTGATATTATAATTCTTTCCATATCACCTAGAGGGAAAGTAATTAATTGGTATAGGACTTTGGTCGGTGGTTGTATCACAACTTGGGATGATTTTGGAGACATGAAAACTTTAAGGGTTGCAGACAAGAGTGATCATACTTCACTCATTCACCAAATCAATGTAATTAAAAGAGTGCCTAAAGAGAAAATTCATGATTTTAATTAGAGATTCCAAAGGACCTGCATGGATTACCACCTCCCATAAGACCACCTGCTAGCTTTGTATTTCCTACATACTTGAGGGCCATTGGCATGAACATAGACATCATGCTACAATCCATGGGTGGTTTCACCTTACCTGAGGCATATGAACTTACCATTAGAGCTAAGAATGGCCTCATACAAGCTAAGAAGTTTCCTCCAGAAGTGTCCATGCCTCTGATTACAAACATGCCTGTTGATACTCCAAATGTTTCTCAACTTCTTAATACAAATGCCAAGTCAATGACTGATCCTAAAAAGGTAGAAGAGACAATTGATTATAAGGCAAGATATCAAGCCTTAGAGGCTCAAACTAGGCAACCTAATCTAAAAAAAGGTTCTCATCAAAACCCTTACCCATATCATCAAAAATATGGTCAATAATATGGGCAAGGGAGAGGTCAAGGGTAGCCTAATTTCAATAAGCCTATCAATGCATACAATCCTACTTCAACCTCCAACATAATTGCAATGATACTGGTGCATAGTAATCTGATCCAAGGAGAAGAATGATAACAAGGTTAATTCATGGATGCCAATAAAGGTGGATGGAAATCTCTAGTTTCTCAAGGAGGAGTCACTCTTCAACTATCAGTAGAAGATGAAGTCCTCATACAAGCTTATGAAGGTTGGTATCCTCAAGGAGTAAGTTTCACTAATTTCCTAATTGAAGACACTTATGTACTCAATCAAGGTAATTCTATTTAAAAAAACTATATATAATAGGAAGGCTCTAGGAGATCCTAATGGTGTGCCTATAAGTTCAACTAGTCCTCTTACAAGGCAATAAGGCATGGCTACAAGAATGACAATCCCTATTACTCCTACACCTTCTTCAAGTCAGAATGTTGGAAAATCTACTCAAGGTGCCTAAATACCCCAAGTTAAAAAGACTTCCTTGCCTTTAAGGATAATATAGAAAGTAAGTAATTCTTCTTTGGATATTTTTGACTCATTAAAGGATGCTAAGGCATCTATCTCTCTTTGGGATGTCCTTCACATGCTTGGCCAAAAAGAACTCTTTCAAAGCAGTTGTCCATAATCCATGTTATTCCTCTATCATCAAGCCATGGTCATAATAATTTTTTTCTTACCAATGACCCTAAAACATTTAATATCCCTCTACCAAATCCAATAAACCTCCACCTTTCTACCTCACTTTCATGGTGGGGGAAAAACTAGTTCATAACTACATAGTTGATAGTGGAGCTAGCACATCAATGATGCTCAAGGTTGTAGCTAAAAAAATGGGTCTAAAGTATGAACCACATAGTAAAAGTGTGATTTAATTATATGGTACACCTTCCAATTCATTAGGATTGATCAAAATTTTGAAGGTTTTTCTTCATGATTGTCCTAGTTTCCCTATCCTTTAAGACATTGTGGTTGTTGACTTGCCTGCCCACTTTGCTATCTGCCTCTCAAGGGATTTTTAAACCAATATATGTGGCTACCTCTTAGAAAATTGGTACTTATTTTATGATAAGGTATGATAACCATTAGGACTCAACCACTGGATAAATTTCACATTGAACCCTATGTTGAAGTAAGTTCCAATTTGAATTATGTCATCAATGATAAAAAGGAGTCTATAGTGGATGATGGGACATATTATAAGCTTAAGGGAATTTATGATTTTTTTCTAGATTATTATGGTTCAGATGCTTATGAACATGATCCATACACTTATTTTGAGCAAGCTGACCTTGGCACCTATATCATCCATGAAGGAGCATATGAGTAGTCTAAGGTAAGCATTGAGCATTCTTTCTCACAAGATGTTGAAGGCAATTACTTGATTCATGTGTATGAATATGATAGCTTGAAGATCCTAATAGATCAATATGGTGAGAGGAACAATGTCTTTCTACTTATACTTGATAAAGGAGCCCTTGAAGATGACATTCATGAGGAAGAAGATGACCTATGGCAAAGGTTCAATGCCATAAGTCCAGAGTTTGATCAGTTGGGTAAGATCACTTCCCCTTCAAGGGATTGCATATCTGATGTCAAGTTTGTTGATGAGCCTAAAAATTAGGATGTTTCATGTCTTACTAAGCAAGAAAGATAAATGATTATAAAACATGAGAGTATATGTCTTACTATTCTTAAAGAATTTTCAGTCATAGAGGGTCCTAGTGAATTTAAGGAAGACACGTTTGTGCTTGAAGAATAACTAAGAATTTAGCCTAATGATGAATTACTTTTAGATGTGATGGAACAAAAGGGAATCAATATTGATAGCCTTATTCATAAATTAAATCATGCCCAAGAAGAATGAAATGTTGAGGTAGTCTTGATGGATCTTAAGATGTAGTTTGAATAACACCAATTGGATATGACAAAGATCAAGCAAGTTGAAGACATAATCAAGATCCTTGAAGGGAAAGAAAGATCACTGATGAAAACTCAAAGTAGTCAACTTACATATAGAATAAGAGCTAAATATGATGAGATTTTTTACCATCAACATGAGAGAGTATTTCATGAAAAACATGCTTCACATGCTAGATTGATTTCATGGAGCAATAAGGATGCAAGAGGAACCATCTTTGACCATGGTTGAAGAATGGTGAATTTTTTTCTACCACAATTTTGAGGTCTTTTAAGTATTAAGATAGGTGTGTGTCTTTGTTTTAGTTATTTGTGTGTTCAATAAGTGTTCTTGAAAACACGTGTTTCCTTTGGTGTGTCTTTACTTATTGTTTGGTGTGGTTTCAAAGGAAATTGAGTGTCAAACTTGTGTGTAGGTGAATCCATATCCCAATGGATAGGAGTTGGCTACTAGTCTTAGTATAGCTGGCTTGCCACCCTTAGGAAATCACCAAGAATGTTGACTATTTTGACCATAATTCAAAATAATTCAACCCCCTATAGTAAAAAACTTGATATAGGGGTCTTATAGGATGTAACATGGTCTTAGTGATGTCATTTGATGTATTTATAACCTTGGTCATATCCATCTTTAGTCATATGTCATTCTAGGTGTCCTATTTGAGTCATTTATGAGGTTTGTATGTTTTAACATTAAATAAAAGGTGTTAAAGTGTTTCTCAATGTCTTATATGTCAAAATCTTATCAGAGGTAACTATCTTTAACTGACAAAATGTAGGAGTAACACCAAAACAAGATCAATGGTAGTTTGGGTAATTTTAGTTAGTTGTATGACTTCTACAAGAGTTGTGGCATGTGAAGAATGATTTATAATGAACCTTCAGGTCCCTTAAACTCATTTACATGCTTGATCAGTCTTGAAGATCTCAAAAATGGCCTAAAACCATTGTACTCCTCCATCACTCTTCTTGGTAGGCAAAATTGGTTAATTGGTTTTGTAATGGTATGGATAACATGTGTTGATTCAGGTCTAATCCACTTAGTGGAAGGTATAATTCCTTGTATACTTCCATTTCATGGTAATATTTATAGGATTGGTGTACTAGGCTCTTTGAAACCTTTCTTAGAAGTCTACTTCTTTTTTCTTCATACTCATCCCCACCACCTCAAGGTTTCTCTTCTGTTTCCCTAGTTTTATATAAACCAATGGTTGTACTTGATTTTGAAGAGTGTGAATAACCTTACCACATAGTTATTAATTTTTTTTTACTTGTGTTGATAGAGAGATAGGCAAAATACCTCACATTACTAATGAGAGACACCATTGAGTCTATAAGTAGTTTCATTAGTTGCAAGAGCTTGTATCCTGGTTAGACCTTCATAATAATGGAAATTAAGTTTAACGTGTTGTTATTTGATCTCTCATGATATAGTGAACAATATATTATTATGAAGGTTTGGTCTCAAAGGCCAAGATTAATGAAAAACATAGTCATGTATGGTACACATTCATACTTCCCTATAAGTATTCACCTATAGGCAGGTAAAAAGAGATTTCATAGTCATGGTGATGTGGTGAAGAGGTTCCAAAGTAGTGAGAGGTATCCTAAGGTGAAAATAACATTTTTTAGCTATCCAACTATGATTTGAGTTTGGTTGACATAACATATTCTTCCATGTACATAGTCCTACCTTGTATACTACAATAACACTTGCAAGATAGCTCCTATAGAGATCTAAAGATGATGAATGTAAGGTGTTTAAATATTTTTTTCACCTTCATAGTGGTTTGAGAACATGGATAAGTTCATTACATGAATGATGGAATCATAAGTCAGCAAAAAATATTGAATCTTAAGACCTCAGTTTGATAAAGTTACATTTGGGATAAATTACCTTAATTCCTCTGAAATAAGGTCTTGTCCATACTTTATGCCATCATATAATAAGGTCACAGGAGGTCTAGGTAGGTCTAAATGATCCCATCATGTAGGGGTGGCACCTTGAAAAAGAATATGGATGTTGGATAAGGAAGGGTGATGTAAGAGGGTTTCAAATGTAAGCAATCTTTCATTGTAGTGTTTCAGTGTCATCTACAACACTTTGAAGGTTAGGTGACCTAATGAGGTAGTAATGACATAAAGTGACATGATTTCAAGGAAAGTGACCTTATATGAGTCAAATATGATACTATCCCTTCAATATCAATCAAAGGTGTTGATATTTAATGCTTAATATAGATCACTACCTACAAGAGGATCCCAAGCTTCTCAAATGAGGTGTCTACAGTTAGCTTACAACATACATTATGTTGGCATTGAAAATTGAGAGCATAACCCTATAGATAAATACTTATTTAGAATGAAAATGTTACTATTAGATCAAATATAATTGGAGGGAGTTTAAGCATAAATTTTTGACTTATCCCAACACCTAAAGGTCCCCTTTTTAGTCTAAAAATGGCATCTATAGTTTGACTGTAGTATGATAGTGCATTAGAGCATGATGGTCTAGATGTTGGCAAGCCATGAGATGAATGTGTTCAATAATAAGGTGAGTTTAAAGTTTTAAAAGATACTTTAAGGAGAAATTAACATGACACACATTGTTCATGACAACCTATATGACCTTCAATACCTAAAATAACACCTATAGTCAGCACAATTTACTTTAATAGGTAGTTTAACCTAGTCAAGTGACGTGAAGTGAATTGAGAGAGCTAATAGAATTTGTGACTATTGACATGTTTAAGAAAAAATTTAAAATGATGATGAACATACCACATGATTCTCATATTAGGGAAAAAGAGAAAGGGGGTTTTCAACATACAACCTATAGTCAATACACCAACCTTGCACACAATCAGTGTTACACAAGCTGTCTTGAGGAAGTCTAAGTTTTGAGGATGATAGAAAGATTATATAGCTTATGGATTTGATGTATAATACCATATATACCTACCTAATATTCTCATACCTTCATATTGGCTGATATAATAGGGGAAATTCCCTCTATTCTATCTCAGATAGATGGCACTCCTAACCATTTTCGATTGTAAGCAAGAAGTTTGAAAGGTAAGATAAAGATGTAAAAAGTATTTTAGAAATTATAAAAGGGTGTGGGGAGTTATTTAGTGCATAAATAAACATGAATAGTAACCTATAGGTGATATAAATCAAATGGGATAGCCTAAACATGTAAAGACATAGTCAAGTCCACTAGGCCTTGATTAGGCCTAAAGCCCTAAAGGGGTCCAACATCACTTATAGGGACAAATTAACCTTTTTATTGAATTAAAAACCTTAAGGAGAGGATATTAAGTTTATAATATCCTTTGGTTCACAAATTGGTCCTATAAAGAGGTCAATTTTGGCTAAAACCTATGACATGGTATGCATAATGTAGTCCCAAGCTTGATAAGCCATTTTCAGAAGCTCACACTGGTAAGAACACCTAGCATGGAGACCCTAAGAGTTACATAAATTTGAATAGGGTCCCTAAGATGATTCTTGTGGAATTGGTTTGAGGTTTCAACCTCATGATTGTATGAACAATCCTTAAGAGTCTAAAACACTATAAACCCTACAAAACCCTTGCTCTTGACCCGATTAGAAATAAATGGATATAAATTCATAAAAAAATGGGTGATTGATTAGGAAAGTTTCATGAAATTTTAGGATAATATCTCAAGATCCATTCCATCTAGTTCGTTGGTATCCTACTTGTATGGACATGGTACATAATAGGATTTGTTGATAGATTGTGTGTTTTATAGGTTCAAAAGAGAGTTAAGGGATGAGAATTAATTAGGAAGGTCAATTAGGATCTAATATAACTATTCATTCCCAAATATTTCTGTAGACAAGAACACAAATACCTCTTTAAATTCTTTCACTTCAGGTAGTCTGTGGAAGACAATGAGAATGGAGAGTGACCACCAAGTGAGAAAGTGATAAGTCCAATTGGGAGAAATTTTAATGTCTACTTGATGGATTTAGGTATGAGAAGACTCTTGAAAGGTGTCATATTATCCCTTACATGGATTGGAATAACAAATTTAAGTCCATCTTGGTGCCAAATGTGAAGGGAGATTTTTATAGCTAGTAATGGTGACTACAAATAATGAGAACACTTGTCTAGATGAAGACCACCAATTAGGGATGCATCTAATGCATGTTGAATTTTTTTTATAATCCCCCCATCATAGTGCATATGTGACATCTATCCCTAGTCTACTTTAGAGTGCTCAAGAGATATCTAATGATGAAGGCAGTTTCCATAAAGGTAGTTGAAGGGTCCTACGCCATATTTAAGGAGTTTTAATGCTTAGAGGGACATTTGTCCAAAGATGCCTTCCATGGTTTGTTTCATAGTCCATTTATCTATAACATAAATAATTTTCATGCATTGACAAGTGGTATTATGGCCCTTGAGCTCCACTTCTCTCTGTCTCCTCTTACACATTATATAAATACAAACCATTTTGGCTCTTGTTTCCTAATTCCATACCTAGTATGACAAAGACCTATTAGTTTGATGTTTTACTTTGCCTTTGAATAATACATGCAATCTAGTTTCTATTTCACAAACATCTTGTCTAAGTGTGTGAAGTGAAGTATGGTGAGGTCTAGTGATAAGATTTTATCCTTGTCTTCTCTTTGTCCTTTCATGTTTAGTTCAAGAATTTATCACTCTGATAGGTCATACATAGTGTATCTAGTGTGTTTGACTACCTTCAAGTGTACAAGTATCCTTAGATTCTATAATCTGACCTTTGGTCCATTTACCTTGAGTAGTTTCATACATATCCCCTCCATATTGAAATACTAATGTTAGAGTACTCTAGGACTTTGAATCTAGTGTTGTAGGTCATTTATCTCAATGCAATAGTATGATAGCATAATGGAGATGGTTATGGTGTATCACTTCCTTAGACTAGTTTACTTTCATTCATATTTCTACCTTTTTTATTCCAAGCAATCAGTTAATGTAGGTGATAAGCACTTAAAGGTCAATATAGGGAGCTAACCCTTTAACCTAGAGGTCTACCTCCTCTATAGGTAACCCATAGGCCTAGAGGTATTCTAATGTTTACCAAAATCTTAGAGTAGGATTGAACAACCTCCTTTATGGTGAAATATTTGGTGACAACATAATCTATGGAAAATTATTTTATGCATAAAATCACAAATAAAAACCATATATTAGTTCCAAATAAGGGTGAACCATGATGCCCATAATTTCTAATAATTTAAAAAACCTTATATCCCTATAATGTACATATTTTCTCTCTTAATTCATTCATTATTTTCCCATATATTTTAGATAAATATGGTTTAAGGTTAATTAACATATGCACACTAAGATAAATAATGGGTATATGTTAGATCTAACTTATATTAGTAGAAAATAATAATTAAACTTATAAAAAACATAAAAAATATGAACAAATGAAATAGGAAATTAACTAATATAAGTAATAACAATGAAATGATAAATGAGAAAGGAATTTGACACACCTAGACCAAATATTGAGATTATAAGACTATAATAGTGATATGGAGGTGTTTGTGCACATCTATATCAAAATTAGATGTCCCATTCATCTGAGACATATTCAACACTTCATTTATAACTATTAAATCTACCTTGGGTAGTTTTGGTAGACTATTTAATTGGTCCATATTGAAGGGCTATGTTTTCTGCCATTAAATCTATCCTACAGTGATTTTTAGATTCTATCTCAAGAATTTCACTTTGACTTATCTTCTTCTTTGTATTTGACATAATTCACTGCAAACTCTTGTAATAAGAGTAGATAAAAGGAAAGAGTAGCTACCTTGGGAAGCGTCACTTGAGCAGTTATAAATACATATCTTACATGCATAAAATTAGAGATATTATAGATTTAGTGTATTTTAAATATAATGATGATATTAAGAGTCATGCTTTCTCTCCCTAAGTGCAATACAACTACATGATATTTTTACAATCATTATTTTAGTACAAGATGTAGCTACACCTTTATTGGAAATCCATTAAATATAAATATAGAAATTAAGAGTGTGCTTAAACTTTAGTTCCTATTGATACTACCTTGATCCTTATCCCTAAAAATCCTCTAGATTTTTTTTATATATGGACATCTCAAGCTTGAAATAGGAGATTCTTATCACACAAAATGACCAAGGATTCCAATTAGTGACAAGAAGTGAAAGAGGAAAGAAGGTTAAAAAACACACAAAGGACCACAAAATATATATGGGATAGATTAAATTTATAGATGAACCATTGAATCTACTGTTGACCAATTTTTTCCCCTGGCAAAAATGTGGTCAGCTTCTTGCCTGGATTTTCGAAGCCAATCAATTTCGGGTTGCAAGTCCATCTTCAAGTTCATGCTTAGTTTGGGCCTGGTTCATGTTTGTTTAGCTTTGGTTCAACATCTCATTTCAACAAGCATTGAACCATTGAACCGTTGAACTAATCTTTGGTTTAACGACTTTGGTTCAAAAGAAAAGGTTCAATGCTTTGGTTCAAGTGGGCTTGGTTCAATGCTTGGGTTTAATGGAAAAGTTCAAGCAGGCTTGGTTAAAGTCAACAGTTCAATGTGGTACTTCAAGAAATGGTTCATCGAGCTTTGGTTCATTTGTCCATCGGCACGCTTGGTTGAACCTTTGAACCGTTAAACCTTTTTGGTTCAACAACTTGGTTCAAAGGTATGCCCCAAGCCGAAGGGTAGTCAAATGGTCAAAAATGCCCTAGTGGAGGGCCGACACTTCTGAAGGAATTTGAACTGATTCAAATAACAAGACAAAAGTTCATGGAAATACAAATGAAAAGCCACAGTCAAAAGACCCAGGGAAATTGTCTATGGACAATTTGCCCGCGGGAGCCCGGGGAAAGTCCAAGGTAGATAGAGATCCGTCGAAGGACCCCAAAGGGTAGGTGCCCTTGTGGGGAACTTCCAGCCAAACAAAAGGACTTTTTCAAGGGCCAGAAGGTGCTAAAGGGAAAATACAAGGTAAGAAGGCCTGAAGCTGGTGAAGGATCTGATGATGTCTGCATGGCTGTCAAGTTTATTCAAATGAAATAACTGTTGGTGTTTGAAATATGATGGCCACGTGGACTTCAACTTTGGTGCAATAGAATGGCCATTTATTTTCAAAGCATAAAAAGTGCTAGCCAAGAAGTAGCCAAAATGTAGTGACTTGTTGAAAATTCACCCCTGGGGGGCCAACTAAGCCAAAAGAGACAAGAAAGACAAGGGACAAATCACAGATGACAAGCAAGGAGAAATGACATGGCGTAGAAGTGACAAGGTAGTCTAAGTGGCTGACAAAGTGATTTATTGCTTGATAGTCCCCAAATGGTGCAAACAGCAAGCAACATGGCCCATGCTTTGAAAAGGGGATAAATTTTAGTCTGTTGGCAGAAAAGAGGCGTGATCCATGCTTCCACAATAAATCTCGAATGCCAAAGTCAAATTTGGTGATTATACAACATGGTTCTAGCATGCTTCTTCTAGAATAATGACAACACAATAGTGTTTTCCTCTTTCCAATGGGATGTGACGAGCCAACTTGTCAAAGAAGCACCAAGTTTCTTTCTCTTTTCTTCTATATATTGTAACTTCTCATTTTTGAGAAGAATCGATTCTTCCACTTTTGCAAAGGCACAACCCTAGAAAAATTTCACCTAAGTTAAATAAAATGTAGTCTATTACCTTCATTTGGATAGATGTTTCAGAGTATGCCTTGAGTGTTTGTCTGTGTCCAGTCATTGTTTCTTGATGCTCTCAAAGGTTCAACACTAGCAGACCTGTCATCTACAAGGCACCATTCTGCAACTGAAAGGAGAAGAGCTGACATTTGAGAAGACCAAAATAGAAGGAGTTACTTACAATGTGCATTTCATAGCACCTTAGTGATTTTCTATCTCTTGTGTTTTCATGAAAGCCTCCTTGCCAGTCTTTTGTAGCCTGGTCCTTTTACCAAATGTGTAGAGTATGTATGCATTTGTCTGGTTCTGAGAGTGGATGTGTGAAGGTCAACCTATTTTGGTGCATCACCTCTTTAGAGTAGGTTTGTTTTCCTACATCTTTCTCCCTTTTCACCCCCCCTTTTTTATATACCTATATATATATACTTGTTAACTTTTGCTAGAAACAACACGATGCATCAAAGGGAGATAACCCTTATCTAGAGACTCTCTCCTCCAGCTTCGCTAGTCCCATAGGTGAGAGGAGAGTTTCCATGTTGCGAGGAGAAGGTAGGAACCTGTTTTCCTGCCACTAGGTGCACTTTCCTGCATCAACAGTTCTGGCACGCCCAGTGGGACCAACTAAGATAGGTTTTGTCCAAAGAGTTAAAGAATTTTTGGTGTGTTCTTCAACTGATCAGCCTTTGGAGGCTTTTGCATCAATACCAATGGTGACTCTGAGTTGAATCTACTGGTTAAGCATCTTGGTGCCATCAAAAATCACTTTGTTTATGTATAATCCCTTTGCACAGAATGATGGACCTTGTATTCCTTCATATGACTATGATCAGGCTCAAAATATTTATGCAATCCCCTCAAATAGCTCTCCTAGTTGCCCTGCAACAATAAGGGAGGTGGCACTAGAGTTTGAGAGGTAGATAATGGAGATTAACAGACTGGAGGAGTAGTAAAAATATCAGCAAGAGCTGATGTATAAAGAGGAGTGTTTGTTTAGGCAAGCATAGACCCTACAATCCATGGAGGAGGAAGTAGCAAAATGGAGAAATCCATTTATTCAAGGTAGTCAGCCTTATGTGCCCCCTCCTATTTTGAAGAAAACCCCCTCTTTTGCACCAAATCCTTTCTATCATATAACACTCACCCACTCCAGCTCATCTGACACATCTGCTCTCAATCCTGTGCACCTGGCTTTCCAACACCAGAGGGCATCAGATCAACCCCCCATGGAGATCAATCTTTTCAACTCCTTAAATTATGAATCTTCCATTAGGGAGAATACCACCAGCTAGCACATCTCTCTTGAAGCTGCTTCTATTCAACATGATGACGCTAATGATCTCCAAGAAAGGCTCCTTCAAGAAAATATAACTAGGAGAATTGTAGATTTGGAGTCCCAAATGAGATTCCTCAGCCAACGTGTGGTGGACCTATCTAAACCTAGCCTGTCCACACACCTCCAAGAGAGCTATCAAGCCACACCTAATATTGTTGAAGTGTTGACCAAGTGGAAGGAGGAGAATTATTCGATTCTAGCTCAAGGACTGCCTCCTCTTCCACACATTTTCTCCACTTCACCCCTTCTCAAGGAGGAACCTATTCTACAGGAGGTGAGTGAGGAATAGAAGATCCAATCTACAGTTCTCCAGGAAGACTTCATGAGTATGAATGAGGAGGAGATCACCTTAGGTGACATAGAGGAGCATGGATGATCTCTTTTTCATGCTTTGAATGATTTGTTTAAAGTCATGGAGGTAGGTAGTGTTGTTCTTCAAGAAAGCCAAGAGGAAGCAGAGGATGAGTCTGACAGGGTCTTCAATGAGGCAGAAGGAAATGGGTTAAACCATGATGCATCATAGGGGGATTGTACATGTCAAAGGGCTAATGGTGATAAGCCAGCAACCACATATTTCTTGGTGAAGAGCACCAATTTGAAGGACCAACATTCAGTAGGCTTCCAAGGACAAGTAGAATATATACATGTTGGGAGCATGTTTGAATTTGATCCACTTAGATTCTAGCCAAACCAGGTGACAGGAAAGAGGAGCAAGTCACCAAATCACCTTTTCATTCAGCTACTTACTTGCCACCTTAAGTCTTCTCACCAAGAAGGAGGGTTAAGAAGTTTTCCTTTCGATACAGGAGGGAGGTGAACATTCTTAGTTAGCTGTACATAGTAGTTTGCTTTTAGTTTCTTTTCCTATTTTCCCTAAGTGCAATTTACACAGGTAGTATTTTTAGCCGTGTGTTTCCCTTTGCTTGGGGGTAAAAGCTTCATGTTTGATTCTCAAATATTTTAGGCTATTGTTAATTCTTTCATAACTACATCTGACTCCATGCCCAATGGATTTTAAGGCAACTGAGTTCTAAGCATGACAGGCATGCTTCCCCTGTGAGTCGCCATCTGTTGACATATTTTTGCCCCCTAGCAAAAATGTGGTCAACTTCTTCCCTGGCTTTTTGAAGCTAGTTAATTTTGGGTTACAAGTCCATCTTCAAGTTCATGCTCAGTTCAGGCCTGGTTCATGTTTGTTTGGCTTTAATTCAATATCTCATTTCAACAAGAATTGAACCATTGAACCATTGAACCAATCTTTGGTTCAAAGGAAAAGGTTCAACGCTTTGGTTCAAGTGGGCTTGGTTCAACACTTGGGTTCAATGGCAAAGTTCAAGCGAGCTTGGTTCAAGTCAATGGTTCAACGTGGTAGTTCAAGAAATGGTTCATCAGCCTTTGGTTCATTTGTCCATCAGTGCGCTTGGTCAAACCTTTGAACCATTGAACCTTTTTGGTTCAACGGCTTGGTTCAAAGGTATGCCCCAAGCTGAAGGGTAGTCAAATGGTCAAAAATGCCCTAGTGGAGGGCCAGTGCTTTCAAAGGAATTTGGACTACTTCAAATAACAAGACAAAAGTCCATGGAAATATAAATAAAAAGCCATAGTCAAAAGACCCAAGGAAATTAACCCAGGGAAATTGTCTGCAAACAATTTGCCCGCAAGAGCCCAGGGAAAGTCAAAGGCAGATAGAGATCTGCTGAAGGACCCCGAAGGGTAGGTGCCCTTGCGGGGAACTTTTGACCAAAAAAAAGGACTTTTCAAAGGGCCAGAAGGTGCTAAAGGGAAAATACAAGGCAAGAAGGCCCGAAGCTGGTGAAGGATCCGACGATGTCTGCATGGCCGTCAAGTTTAATAAAATGAAATAGCCATTAGTATTTGAAATATGATGGCCACATGGATGTCCACTTTGGTGCAATAGAATGGCCATTTATTTTCAAAGCATAGAAAGTGCTAGCTAAGAAGGAGCCAAAATGCAGCTACCTACTGAAAGTTCACCCCTGGGGGGCCAACTAAGCTAGAAGAGACAAGAAAGACAAGGGACAAATCGCAGATGACAAGCAAGGAGAAATGACATGGCACAGAAGTGACAAGGCAGTCCAAGTGGCTGACAAAGTGATTTATTGCCTGATAGTCCCTAAATGGTGCAAACAACAAGCAACATGGCCCGTGCTTTGAAAAGGGGACAACTTTCAGTTTGTTGGTAGAAAAGAGGTGCGATCCACGCTTCCACATTAAAGCTCAAATGCCAAAGTCAAATTTGGCAATTATAGAGCTTGGTTCTAGCATGCTTCTTCTAGAGTGATGACAACACAATAGTGTTTTCCTCTTTCCAATGGGATGTGACATGCCAACTTGTCAAAGAAGCACCAAGTTTCTTTCTCCTTTCTTCTATATATTGTAACTTCTCATTTTTGAGAAGAATCGGTTCTTCCACTTTTGCAAAGGTGCAGCCCTAGCAAAATTTCACCTGAATCAAATAAAATGCAGTCTGTTACCTCCATTTGAATAGATGTTTTAGAGTATGCCTTGAGTGTTTGTTCTGTGTCTGGTCATTATTTCTTGATGCTCTCACAAGTTCAACACCAGCAAACCTGTCATCTACAAGGTGCCATTTTTGTAGCTAAAAAGAGAAGAGCTAACATTTGAGAAGACCATAATATAAGGAGTTACTTATAGTGTGCATTTCACAGCACCTCATTGATTTTCTATCTCTTGTGTTTTCATGAAAGCCTGCCTGCTAGTCTTTTGCAGCTTGGTCCTGCCAAATGTGTAGAGTATGTATGCCTTTGTCTGGTTCTGAGAGTGGATGTGTGAAGGTCAACCTATTTTGGTGCATCACCTCTTTAGAGTAGGTTTGTTTTCCTACATCTTCCTCCCTTTTCACACCCCCTTTTTTATATACCTATATATATATATATATATATATATATATATATATATATATATATATATATATATATATATATATATATATATATATATATATATATATATACCTATTAACTTTTGCTGGAAACAACACGATGCATCAAAGGGAGCTAGCCCTTATCTAGAGACTCTCTCCTCTAGCTTTGCCAGTCCCATAGGTGAGAGGAGAGTTTCCATGTTGCGAGGAGAAGGCAGGAACTTATTTTCCTGCCATTGGGTGCACTTTCCTGCATCAACATCTACCCTAGGAGGGAAAAAGGTAGAGGATGAAGAAGAGAAGGAAACAAGAGGTCTAAAGTATAAACAAAAATAAAGGAAATATGAAAAAATAAGAAAGAGGATAATATAGAACCCTAATCAAACCATTGATCCATATGTACAACACTATTTTTTTAAATAATTAACCTTTTCCCAGAATTAGGTATCTATATAATCCCCATATTTTGATGTGATTGCATGAATGTGTTAGATTATAATAATAATAAATTAAAACATATACCTTGACTTACCTATGGAAGGAAGAACAAAATGCATGAGTAAAATTCCACCCACACTTTTGATAGTTTTGTAAACTTTGATATACGTGTAAGTAATGGCCATTTACTAATAATAAATCAATGTTATATAAAATCAATGGTATTTTAGTAAATTTGAATTATAATTTAGAAATGAGCATAGGAAAGATAACACCTAATGGTATGAAAACCTTTTTACAATTATTAGTTCAAATATATCTTTCTAGTGCTCATTATCATTAGAATTTTTAAAGTAAACATTATAACAACTATTCTAGTTCTTGATTAGATAATTAGATACCTATCATTTTTCCTTAATTGACACCTTAATTTTGATCAATTTCACCCAATTCTCTCAATCTTGAAACATATTTTTCTCAATCTTTAAAATATTGATAATATTTTACCCAACTCCATTCTCTTTTTAAAAATCTTGAAAATATATAAATGTATGCCCCTATTGAGGTGATGGATTTTATAACCTATTCCAAAAATCATTCATCTAAAAATAACATGTTACATGCACCATGTGTCATTACAAATATAAAAAATGCTTTGTAAAATATTTGGAAAAAATCATATAAAACACATGTATGTAACCACATAAAAGATCATCATGTATGCTCAATAATAATATATAACTCTAGTGAGTATGAGCATTAAAAGTGAAGGAAAGTCATATTGCCCACTATACACATTAGAAGATATTTAAAAATAGTTAGTTGATGTGAAATCATGATAGAAAAGATAAAATGCAAAATCCCAATAGGTGTGTGCACCCTCATATGAGGATGAATTATCCCAGGAAAAACATTGCTCCTTGATGAATGCTCCATATACACAAGATATGTATAATAGTAATCTCAAGGATATAATCAAGGGTACAATCACCATAATGATTGATGAAATGAAGCCAAGTAATATGAACCTAATATGGCTTAATATAATAATATATGTATCAAACATGAAAACCAATCATGTGATTGAGTGTATGTAGGATAATTTAATTTTATAATATATAATTAGTGACAAGGGTGTGAGCGGATCCATAAAAAATATGTATCAATAAATTTCAAGGAGAAAATATATGGGTGCATTCTCCCATAGGTAGTAGACATCAACTATAGCATGTAATGTGTCAAAATAGTCAGATGTGCTCATCAATGTAATATGAAATAGATTGATAACTCATAAGTAACATGAAGGTATGGTCATTGATGGTAGATCCAAATCTTATCTAAAGAAAAACACATGTGCATTATGTTCATGGGATTTTTAAAGGTTTTCCTTCTAATGTGGTAGGTGGTAGGCCCATGTACAATTTTTTTATGTGATAACAAAGGGAATAACTTATTTGGTTTGAGTTTGCCTCTATGGTCCTTATCTACATTCTTATTATTTTTATTTTATTTTACTACCAACTCACTGATATGAAATTATAATGATTTTATCTTTTCATTATAAGATATTTTAAGGTGATTTTGATGAACTTGTAAGTGTTTAAGATCTTATGTTCATGTTTCATCTAGTACTCAAAATTAATTTAGTCATTTTTATATGTGTTTATAATCATTAGTTAAGCCTTTAAGGTATATGCATATAGAAGGAATCTTAATCTTGAGAGTAATAATTTCCCCTACACCATATATAAGAGAATAAGGGGTTTCTTGTATTACTATCTTAACACATGTAAAATAATACCTTAAGGTGCATATAATATAATTATGCCAATATTCACCATGCTTATCAATAATTTTACTTAATATGTTCACAATTGTCAATGTCATAGCTTTAACTTGACCATTTCCTTAGGGGTAATAAGGAGTAACTCAAAGATATTTCAAATATTATATATAAAACAAAATTTATTTACCATATTATTATTGAATTATGACCCATTATCTCTAATAATTGTAGATGGTATGCATAATCTATAAATGATATTTGTCATTATAAATCTACAATTGTCATAACCCATGGTATACTATAAACAAATGAACCTAACCCATTAGGAAGAATTATGATTAGCCATAATAATGAACTTGTGGAATTATGATGATGGTGCATTTAATTTTAAAACTAAATCAAAACCCCAAATATAAAATAGCCAAGGTGATATAATGGGTTGTAGTTATTAAGATGGTGCATGTGTAAAATTACTATGTCATTGGCATTGCTCACAATATTTTACATATTATTAACACTCTTGTTCCAAATAAGGCCAATAGTAATAAATTATATGAAATATATATTTCCATTGAAATGACCACTACATTCTCTATCATGAACCTCTTATAAGGAAATTTTATCTTATTCATGCTTAAGGCATCTAAGTAATTAACTGTTGAAGAATACCTCAAAAAAAAATGTCAAAAATGATAACATATCTTTCTCAATTTCCTTAAATTTTTTAAAAATAGTATCATCTAATAAAAATATATAATTTTTGGCACATCAGTCTAAGATATTTTCATCATTATCGATGCAAATATATCTAACTCATTTAGTGCTTGTTGGAAAGATTCTTCAATAGAAAATAATGGTATAAATGATCACTATGAAAACTCTATCCTTAACAAAAAATTATAACTAATATATAAATCAATATAATAAATGATTATATCATCTTGAGAAACACAATAAGATTTTGAACTTAGAGATAATACAAGGAACATTGTATGAAGAAGAGACATGCCCTACAAGACATGACCATTAAGTTTTAAATGTGTCTAATCAGTACTTATTCCATAATGTTATAAAATATAAATATAGATAGAGTATAATTGATTCATTTAAGGATAAGTATAATTATAAAGAGTGTGTATGTATATAGTAAATATATTGATGGGATGTAACACACACACACACCAAATAAATATAAGGTATAATAGGAAACAACTGTACATCGTGTATTGTCTATGTAAGCAAATGGGTAATAACACATAAAAAAATTATGAATGAATGGATTAACTAAGGATTAAATCCAAATAATAACCTTTTCATAACATTTCTCTAACTAAGTCACAATAATTTACATAAACATTTGTACTCAAGTAACATATTTTATGTCTAGATTTGGTGGCAGCACATAGAATGTGATTATGTAATGTCTAGATGGAATTAACAATTATAATTATAGAATCATACACTAGTAAAAATTTAATATTTATGGGATAAAATAATAAAATTAATTTTTTCATTTAGATATAGGGAGAACTAGTGAATCACTACTAACGGTAAAAGAAGACTTCTCCAGGCCACAGGATGAAGAATTTTGGGTTACATATGTGGAATTATTATGTCCTTGGATTTTAAGACATGTAAAAAAATTATAAGGTTATAAAATTTATATTATAAAACCAATCAAGTGGACTACATATAAGATAGATACTCTTATAGAGATTGATGGACTTTGGATGTGGGCAATTGATTACTAGTTTGAGACCATACTCAATTAGTTTTTAATCATTTGGGATCTCCAAGGTTGGAAAATATTTGATGCAAATAACACTAAAATTTTAAATGGTTTATAACTTAAATATTTGAAAATATTATTGCTCCTTATCCAAAAGTTATTTGTTGATATGGTTTTGTTGAGGAATGAAAACAATTCCTTTAGGGTTTAAAAAGATAAGGATGATGTGTAGAGATGAGAGGGATCTTGAAGAGATGTAAATTATCATAATATCTAGTCTAAATAGTTTGGGATAGGTTAAATAAAATGTAAGGGTCCAAAAAAATAAATACAAGTTTAGGCATAGTTTCATTAAGAAAAATAAAAGAGGTGTAGTAAAATAGAAAAAGTGAAAACTTGGTAGAGATTTGTGACAAACTAATAAATAAAGAAATAAATTGAGTAAGAAATAATTTGATTATAATATAATATGGATATAAATAAAGAGAAAAGAGAGTGTTTTGGAAAACTAGAACCATAGAAGATAATAGTAAAACATCCACCAATGAAAACCCTTGTATTAAAAATATAGACACCACCAATCTAACTCAAATAGACCAATTAACATTAATAATAAAGGAAAACATAGAGAAAAAAAGAGAGAAGAACATGATAGAATAAATATTTTTAAATTTTCACTACAAAAATTTATGGATGAGATGTGGAAGGGAATTTTAGAGTTAGCCACACTCACGGGGACACCTAAACTATTCAAAACTAAAGAAGTGGAAACCTAGTTGGTGGAGATGAGTATTACCTAGAGTGGAAGAGGAATAGGTGATAATAAGGAAGTACATATATAATTTAGAATAGGAGATAAGGGAAAAGAGAATATATAAGAATCTAAAGGTTGGAAATACAAGAAAGTACATAACAAATAGGAAAAACCATTTTAACACTTGACAAAGACAAAATAATCAAAGTTAGTAGAGATGAGGACATACAAAGAGATATAAAAAAAGTATAAATATTTCAAATATAAATATAGAATTAATGCAAGCCATAATATAAGGTATATAATATAGTGTTGAAGATAATAGATAATAAATAGAAGGAAAATATAATGAAGAAATCAATATGGAAGATGAGAGATTAGTTAATCAAGGTACTATATAAGGAGAGAATGTAAAGGTGGAAGATAAAAGAGAAGAGATACAAAGTGAATCCCCAATTCAAAACCCAAACCATAAGAAAACATAATGAAAATGAACCTTTTAGACCAAACACCATCCCTCATGATGCTTCACATTCGAATAAAACTCCCATTCAATAAAATACAAGAATTACATATAGGAATCATAGTAGAAAATTGTTATAACCAATTTAGGGAAGTTGAAAACAAAATAAATTTATTAGAAAACTAGATAGAGATATTAGGAAATAATTATTTTTGGGAAGAACTGATGAGAGATAAGGGTAGAAGTAGAACCCTAGTAAGACAACATAAGGATACCAAAAAAATAAATTTAAATAATAGTTCTATGAAAATTAATTTGATTAATTGGAGTAACAATAGTTCAAATTGAAATTAAACTACTTCAAAGATGACTCAAAATAGAATGAAATTGCTTATTTTTGGAAAAATACCAAATATGTGGAAGAACACTTATTTGTGTTAGATTCTTATTGGAGAAGTCATAATATTATTGATGATAAAATAACTAGTTTTGAATTTGTCGAGATCTTATGTAATATTCCCAAAAAAATTACCAACTCAGTCCTTGAATAACATTACCAATAATAAGACAACCCTTAAATTAAACAACTTAGCAATAAGTATGTCATTCCACATGCATGAAGTGCCACACTATGATTAAATCACCAACATGTAAATAACAAGTCTTAAAGATAAATTGGTTTCAACCAAATTAAATTGTAAATTTGAAGTGAAGCACCATAATTCACTAGGAAATCACTCATAAGAGGAGTGCCAATAAAAAATAGTCATTGAATAAAACAACAATCACAAAATTAAACAACATTCATTCATACAACATTAATTAATTAATTGGTAACCGACATTCCTTTGATGAAAGATCACCACACTTTGATAAGTTTCATCTTTTGATGGAAGGCTATGAACTATTATAATTAGTCATTGGTATGGAAGGAATCATTCAATCATATATTCAAATATATAACCTTGCACAAGCACTTAAATGGTACATGAAGACAAATGCAGAACATGAAAATCATTGGTCAGATATAAAAAAAGACTTTAAGGATGAATTTTAATTTATAAATATACCCAATAAAATTATTAGCAAAATGCATGAATTAATGAAAAAATAGGAGGCTATCAAATAATATGATCACATATTTTAAAGTGAAAACATATAAATTGGAAGAACCATAATGAATGAAAGGATAAAATAGAATTGTTTATCTCTAGCTTGGTGCCATATCTAAGATCCAATATGCATGGAAATATTTTAAAAACATTTTAGAAGCACTGAAGATGACTTACAAAATTTTAACACAATATTTGAGGAGGGAGACATACACTTACCTCAAAAAAAGCATGGATACATTAAAATAATAATCGGTGTTATTACGATTAATACAAGATATTCAGATGAAGGGAGATGATTTTATTTCACCAAAGTCAAAGGGTAACTATTCACACCCATGAATATGGTGTACCAATTTTTTTATAGAAATAAAATCTATGATATAGTATCCATATCAAAATATGTAAAAAGGGCCACAAAAATTAGAATGCCACAAATTCTGGTTAGTATGCCACTACCTGTTCAATAACCCATTTATGGGGATAGTCTATACTATAGTATATGCTGAATGTATGACCAAAACCCATAAAACTTGTGCCCAATTATGGAAGCGACCACATCTATGAATCAACTCATGTGTTTCACTACATTCTTATATTTTAAACATTATAATGACAATTACCTGGGACATGGTTAATGGCAGATATAAAATACATGAATAACAGATGAACTATAATAGTAAAATAGATGAGTACACCACCTCAAAGAATGATTACAATAAATATAACACACACACAACCACTACACATGCACCCCCCATTAGTTAAAAAATTAGGGCCCCTAAATAAATATAATCAATATTATAATAATAATCAAGGGGGTTACAAAGGGGGAGGTCAAAATGGAAATAGAGGAGGGTGTCATGGTGGAAGAAGAGGTTACTAAATATGCTAAGGGTACAATCAAAGGTATAATAAATGTTATATCCAAGAATTAACACCTTCTATTTTTTATAAATGTGTGAAGGTGAGACATATTGATAGGAACTATGTAGAAGAACCATAGGTAGAATACATGTTTTCTTGAGATAAAAGAACACATGATTGATTTTCACAGAAAAAAGCAACATAATAATATATGATTGGTGGGAATAAGACTAAAGAGATAGAAAATTAACTACTAAAAATGAGATAAAAATGTAAATAAATTTCCAAAGATATCTAAAACTAAAGGGTGGTGAAATGAGGTAAGATGCAATGAATAGGATGTTAAGATTAATGGCAGAGCATAATGTTCATATAAATGACTATCTCTATCTAATAAGGTAAGGTAATGAAGATAATGTTTTAAATAATATTAAATAAACCCTAAGAAAAATCAACTAGGGATAATAAATTAAGAATCAAACCAAATAGTTGTGGTAACTACTTGGACTAGAATTACTACCAAGAAGGGAAAAGAAACAATAACTAAATCTAAGGAAGACCTTGAGGAGGATAGTAAGGGAGATTGTCCAAACACATATGAACATAATAGGGTGATATTACTAAGTAATACAATCATCCAAGATAAAAAATATAGGGATAATATTAAATTAACATATTTTGATGAAGATGAGATTGACAAATTAGAACAAATGTTGAAGTTAATGAAAAGGCAAGGTTTTATGGATAAATTAACACAATTTTTAAATTATTGGAAAATGAAAGAGAGGATAGAGAGTAATAATACTATAAAATAATAAGGAAAAACCTAAGAGGAATGTATTTTAGACTAACCACAAATGGAAGAAGGCAACCATTTTTATTGATTTAAAGATTCATGGTCAAGAAGTCAGGGAAACACTACTAGATCTAGGCGTTGATACCAACATCCTCTTAAGAAGCACATGGAAATTTATAGGAAAACTATAGTTACACATGGAAAACTATGATATTGCTATAGTAAATGGGACCCCACTGTCATCAATAAGAATAATTCATAATGTACAAGTAACCTTCATGGGTATAAAAATAAATGTAGTTTTCAAATTCATTGACATGTACCACACTAGATACCTTGAACTACTAAAATTAGAATTAATTGTAGATTGAAATAGTATCTAAATTATGAAAATGAGGAAATTAATATCAAAGGTAATATTGGTAGTTTAATTTCCACTTGAATATAACATGGTGACTAGATGGTATAGGGAATTATCACCTAACAAAGCGGAGAGTGACTTTGATGAATTATCATAACTATATAAAATAAAAAAATAATAGATATTAATGGGAAATATGAAATAAATGATGATGGAAATTTAGTTATATAAATCAAGAAATAGAAAAAAAAAATAGAAGATGATATTTAATCCTGGCTATATGGGGAACTATAAACAAGAGTGCATAATCTTTTATATATAAATAAACTATAACATAACACATAAAATATCAACACAACATCATATATGATTCTACAAATAAGAAAAATACATCATGTTGAGAGAGGAAATTCCCATTATAAATTACCTAAAACTCTATAATTATAAATATAGAATAATATTTGGAGTAAATGATAAGAGTGTTTCCCCTATAAGAAATAATAATGAAGGCTATAGATGATACTCTCACTATCATTAATTCAAGATGGTGGAATACCCACAAAGCAAATATTTTTAACTGGAAAAATTGAAGTATCCTAATAAAGACATAATTTATTAAATAATAAGGTTGATTAAAATTAATAATGAAATATTTGGAAGACATATTCCTAAGCTACATATCTTAAACTATGAAAAATAATGGATCACAAAAGGAGAAATTGATAGAAGGCTTTGGGTACACTTATTTTATTGGATCCTCAAAGCATATACTAGAACCTAGTATATGCACCAAGAAATGTGGAGAGGAACAAGAGATTGGGATGAAATAAAAATAATTTTATTTAGAGTATTTATTTTATGGGACCTAGACACAAGAGTATGCAATGCCCTATGAAAAATTAAAGTATTCTTAATCATGCCAAATGACACTATGAAAACATAACCTAGTGAGATTTAATTATAGATTGTGACAATGGGTCACATTGATCAGTGGAAACCAATTGGATTTATTATAAAAAAATTAAAAATTAATGTGGACCCAATAAAAAACTTAAATAACTTATTCCATAATGTGGAGAATTTGAAAAAGGTACATTGTATAAAAGTGACCAAGAAAGAGCCTGAAGATAAGGCAAAGAAGGCAAAAAATTTGAAACTAGAAATCGAAGAGGGAGAAGAAAATTAATTGAAACCATATAATATATAATATGATATTTATATCAATCCCTAAAAATTAGAGAAGAAAACATCACCATAGAAATAAATTCAAAAATGGCTAAAATAGCAAATTATTGGACCGAAGTGGAGGTGAAAAAATAAGAAAATATTAAGGGATTTTGAATACCTATTCCCTATGGCCTTAACATAAATTATATCAATTAAATAAGAGGTGAGAATGATGAAGATATAAGTCAAAGAATATTTCAAACCACTGAAGAAGATAACTTACCTCCTTAGTTTGAATGTAAAGGCAAAAGGGAAAATGAATTAGATAAGATGCTAGCTAGTGGTATTATCACACCAATGGATGAATCAAAATGGACAATCCCTATGGTTAAAAAAACAAAATTAAATTAGGGAAATTTTAATTTTCATTGACAATAGAGAGATAAATAAGGCATACGTACACAATCCATTCCCAACACATTTTACATAAGAAGTTTTAGATAATCTCATAGGAAAATAAGTATTCTTGTTTATGGATGGATTCTCAGGTTACCAAAAAGTGAAAATAATATTAGAAAACCACTCAATAAATACCTTTATGATATAATGGGGATAATTTATGTATAAAATATTTCCATTCAAGTTGAAAAGTGCACTTGTGGTAGTCAACCACATAATGGTTAATGTTTTTACGGATTTCATTTAGGAATTTTTGGAGGTCTAATTAGATGATGTATAGACTACTAAATGATCATGCATATGCATTATGGTTAATATTTTAAAGATGAAATCAATTAAATATTTTATTTGATTTAAATAGACGTGTCTTTGTGAATACATTCAGATCATTGTTATGACATATCATTTGTAAGGAGGGATTAATGGAGGACCCATTTAAAATGGAAATAATTGTTAATCTACCACCACCAAGAAGGTAAAAATAGGTAAGGAAAATTTCAAGATACACTAGTAATCACCACAGGTTCATTAGAAACTATGTGGTAATTTATACCCCAATAAAGTAATTATTGAAGGAGAAAAATAATCAATTAATTGCATGGGAACCACTATGTCAAGAAGCATTCAATACATTGAATAATAAGATATCTAATGAAAATATACTTATTTTTATGGATTAGATGATCCCATTGCATGTTCATGTCAATGCATCAGGGATAACAATAGGATAATTATTAACACAACTACGAGGTTAGATAGATCACCATATTTATTTTTCAAGTATAAAGTTGAAAAAAATGAATTAATCAACTACATAAAGAGAGGCATTGGACATGGTATATGAATTATAAAATTTTAAGAATTACCTACTAGCAACACCAATTTTATGTACATAGATCATGAACCATTGAAATATCTAGTTGATAGAAAAGTGATATAAGGAAGAATATCCACTGACCAATGTTATTGTAAGAATTTAATTTAAAAAACATGTTAAAACCCATATGAATAAATAATGGGATAGATTATTTTGAAAGAATCAATACATAATAAGATAAAGGACCAATTGATGATGTGTTTCATGGATCTCATTTATTCCAAACTGAGATAATTCCAAAAGATATGGAAAACATTGCTAAGTTCATAGAAATAGGAAAATGTATTAAGAGATATGGGAAAAAGGACCACAAAAGGATACTGATATAAGCATTTCCATTTACACTTATATAAGTTTTGTATAAGAAAGGTCAAATGATATTTTATAGAGATTAACATTATCATAAGATAAGATATTATGTGGGAGGAACTTGATGGATTTGCAAGTGAACACAATTTAGGATAAGGAACTATAAATAAAATCTTACTTATAGGACTATGGTGGCTGAATTTATTCAAAGATACATGTAAGTATGTAATAATTTATGACATTTGTCAAATAATAGGAAAATCTAACACAGAAGATGAGATGCCCATGTGTCTTATTATAACATTAGCCCCATTTGAGAAATGGCATATTGATTTCATTGGGAAAATACAACTAGTAGTGAGGAGAAACAATGTTGGATTATGTTTTATATGAATTTAATTAATTATGATGATTTAACCCTAGTTTTGATAAATATAATAGAATAAATAAAATTTCTATAAATGCACTTTAAGATAATAGATTGAAGGAAAATGACTTAAATAGATGAAATAAAGAGATTGAATAAAGATTAACTAAGAAAATGAAATATAAACTTAGTTGTATTTATTCATCTAAGTAACTATGTTAACTAACATAATGTGGAAACAAGAAAATATGAACAAACCTAGAACTACCCAAAAGCTATATTTAAAGCTATATAAAGACATGAAAAATGAATAAGGATAAGAATATTAAGTAATATTGACCATGTATAACATTTCTATCATTTTATGGATAACTATAGGTTAGTGCATAGTCATATGTGACAGTTAGAATTAGGGCTTTGTACATTGATTTTTCCTTTCAAAGTGTGTGGAAGACTTATATATATGTTATTCAAGTTGGAAACCATAATAGGGCATGCAATGATTGAAATATCTATACATAGGAAAAATAAGAGTGCAATTGGGATGAGTTGTCCCCAATCACCCCCATGGCAACTAAACATTGCCTACATATCCATTACTCCAAGGAGGGATACTAGTGTGATTGCATTACTCCCACCTTAAGTGATTTGTATAATTTTTATCATTTGAATATATGAATTCATCTAGAATTGTGTTGAATACTTGATCATGCTTGACTTAGGGATACATAAAATAAGCTCATGACTTGGCTGAGGACTGCTTGAGATGTTTAGAAATCAAACTGGGAACAATAGGGAACTTTTGCTCAATGTGCACTTGTGTAAATAATCCTCTATATTAAAATTTACAAAGTGAAGTAGTAAGTGACTTGAATGTGCCTTTATATCAATTCAAAAGGGATGACCACACACTACGCAACCTAAAAACACAAAATATGACTTAAGGGAGGGTTTAGTTTGAAAAACATATTATTGGAAGGAGAAGGACATAAACATTAGATAGGTAAAATAAAATTTACCATTATTGATTCTATTGGGCATTCTTTTACCCTAGGGAAAAGTGTTGAGTTTTAGAATTCAATTAAGGCATACATATGTATTATGGTGTTTTAGTACTCACAACATTTATGTAAGTGATAGATGATGGTTTGAAGATATAAATATGTCTTCTCTTGTAATTAGGATAAGGTGAAATATAAAAATAGGTACTAATTAAGTATATAGGTTAATTTGGGTAAAACTAACATGATCAAGTATTCATGACCAAATTTAGGTTATATCATTCCCCCCTTTAGCCTAGAAAAAAGTACTAGATTAAAGGAAAGATATAAATTAGTGCATAAGACACACTTTATCTTTAATCTATTAATTAAATTATGTAAGACACCGTATGCTTTGGAAACCATTCAAAATACATGAAGTACTTATTGTGTTCCTTTGAAAATTGAAAATTAAAAAACTTGAATTTAAAATTTCAAAATTTTCTTGAAGTTTTGAAAATTGCTTTAACTTTTTAAATTTTGAAATGAGAGTATGGAAGTAATATAGATGCATGTGTAAAAATAATGTTTCTCTTTGTGATTTTTCTTGATGATGATGTTAATTAGTGCCTCTTCATGAAACACTTGGAGAAGATGGTTCCTTAGCTAAACCATTGGATAAAATTGGGGGTGATCAGACCCCAACTGGAATTACTACTTGTAGATAATAAATAACACACGTTGATGGATGTTGAAACCTCAATTTAAATCTCTTGGTATTTTTAATCCCAAAACATGAAATGGGTTAAATTTAAAAATGGATTCACATACATAATGCTAGAGTACACAATAATCTCCAAGTTATGCACTATACACCTAAACTAAATAAACCATTATTTATGGCTTGTATATTTAATTACAAATTTATTCTTGAAAAACATGATAAAAAAAATGGAGTATACACATGCTCCTACCAGTCTAAAGATAAAAAATTAGAATTTGATGAATGTGGGTTTAGTTTGTATCATGTCCCCATTGTAACTCTAAAATTTAAAATTGTATGTAGATGTTCATTATAAATTCTATTTGAAACTTTAAAACTATGTGAATTTATATTTTTAAACTGAAATAAGAGTGCATACGCATGGTAATCTCCCATAATATGTGCCGATCAACTAAATTTTGAAACATTTTATAACTTTTAAAACTAATATTTTGCCAAAACCAATTTTTTAATCTTTGAATAAGGCTTATCTCATACATCAGAAGTTCACTGAAATTTATCCCTTTTGAGACAAGGTAATTGATACTAAAAATTCACTCATCTCAAAAATAAAATTTAACTTGAAACATGCATATTAAAGATATTATCACTGAAAAATTTAGCATATAAAAACAAGTGTTAGCATAGTAATATTTGAATTTTTTATGTAACTCATGAGGCAAGGTGTCTAGAATATATTAATGAAGCTCATGTAATTAGAATCCAAAATTAGTAGATTATGTTAGTAGTGTATGATATGGATCATGGAAATAATTAAACAAAACAATCTCAATAAGCACACACACAACAAGCATAATAATAGTAATTTCAAACAAAAAAGCCAAGGGGCACATACAAAGGACATGTTCAAATGTCACAAAATAAAATATTTCACACATAGTAGACATGAATAATGTCACAAAAAGAGGCATATTCAAGTTTCACATGCAATATAGGGCCAATGTCTAAAATACAAGGACATACTCAAATATCATAGACAAAACATAAGATCTCATAGAGATGCACTAATCAAGTTTTTACACACAAGGGCCAAGGGCAAACATAATAGATAAGCAAGATGTAATATACTATGTACAAGTAAACAACATTAATAGGACATATAATTAGAAAGGTATTCAAAATTATGCATATGTAACGTGATCATATCCTAAAAAATAACATATTCATGTCTACTATGTAAGACAGAGATATTAGAAAGACATTTGTAATAGTATAAAACTCAATAGTATATGAGTCATATAATGATAACACCTATGTATGTTATCACATGTGGATAAGATTCCCCTAGCTTAGGAAATCTAGTGGGTAGAGGAAAGTCCAACAATTTAGACATTATAATAGTTTGTATGTCTTGCACAATACTCATAAATACCCATGAAATGCATGTGTGATATAGAAAGAATATACTATCTATTAGTCATGAGATAAAAAGAATATTGAAAAGATGTAAACTAGATTATTAATCATGCTCCTGCCCTGATTTTGGATATCTTAGAATATTTGATTTTTTTTACATTTTTAAATATCCACATTATTTTATATTTTTACAATATTGAAACTAACAACACTAGAAACTAGAATACATAAAGGTATCAAAAACCATAAAGTTTAGAATGATTTGAATAATTTTCAACATATATCAATGCGAGATATGCACTAGAAATGACTGTATGACCAAACATGACTAATATGCCCACATTGAATGTGAATTTTAACATTGAGGAATATGTAGGACATTGAAAAATGTATGCAGATAATTGATTGTACATACTCATGTCATAAAATGTACACTTTTATAAATATGTCACATATATGAATAAAATAGATATGAAAAGAAGATATTTTACATGAAAAACAATGATGTGCATACTAAAAATGAGTGAAAATCTAAAAATTGGAAGAATTAAGGCTTTGTGAGCTAAAACTATAATTTCTACACAAGAAATGTAAAATGACAAGATTGACCAACTCAAACAATAATGGTAGTTATTTATGTCCTATAGTAGTCAAAACTATCCTATAAAAAATGACAATGTGTCAATGTAGACAATGAAATTAGAGAGATAAATGACATAAAATTTGATCATTGTTTTGAAATGGTCAGATCTATAAAGTGAAATGGAAGGGTTAAAAGGCCAAGAAGTCAAGAATATCTAAGGGTTTATAATCATTTATCAATAAATTATATATGAAAGTAAATAAAATAATAAGATGCCATAGTCCAAAAGCTATGCACAATCACAATTGTATTTTTAAAAATTAGTTGAATGTTTTTGAAAATTTTAGTAATATCTAGAAATTTAAAAATCTACCCAATGATTCCATCGATATAAGAATAAAAGAAATCAATGATTAGCATAAAATTAATTAATTTATTTGAATGAAGTGTATCAGATATGCACAAATTAGAAGCAAAACATGTATCATATTTACTAATAAAATATCTAGATTATTACTTGTGTAATCATGTGTAGGAGAAGTAGGTCTAAGTGATGCAAGATAACTAAAATACAGTGAGGGTTAGTATAAGGTTGTGACAATTGTTGAGCCGTTTGAGGCACATGTTGATTTTTATGAATAAATAATTTATAAGGTATTACGAGTGTTTGTGTTTGTTGAGAATTAGATACCTTTTTTCTATAAACTTATTTTTGTATTGTTTGATTTTGAACCTTTTGTATCTCTTTATAAATTGGTTAATTAGAAAACTTATGCTTAGGTGAAATAACTATAAACATGATTTGTTTTTCCATATATGTAGCATTGTACTATGGTGATGGATGGGGAGGAGGAGGTACCAGGGATTACATAAGGTACTCATACTTGATTCCCAAAATTGTAATAATTTACTTGAAGTAAATGTATTTTAGATATATATGTATATTATAAAGTAAAACTTAGAGAATTTACAACCATGGGCATGCCAATATCATGTCAAAGACCCCATTTCCTTGTAAAAATAAAAAAAGAGTAGAAAGTATAGTGGGGCTGACTTGAAGAGGTAACATAATATGTCCCAAAATGTTTTTTAATTTTCCATTGAATGTATTGACACTTTTATTAGTTTATTATTTATGATTATATGTGTAACCCATTGAATGAAATAATGATTATGCATACATTTTAAATTTATCCATTATCAACTAACACACCATGAATAGGTTGTTGATCAATGTGAGATCTTATACATAAATCATGAAAATTAGAATCATTACCCACTATATCACTATTATAAAAAGTATCATAGGACATGGTTGAATATTTTGAATTGTACCAATTATTTCATCCAAGGGATGATCACATGATTAAAGAGGTGGATAGGCACTGTAAGTATGATGCACTACTAAATTATCTTTGTTAGTATCATGATTAGGATATAGTTCATTGAAAATCTTTAGTTTAGAATATTAATTTTTTTTAGGCTTAGTTTCTTCTAGAGGAGTGCCTATCTCAATAACATTACGGTCAATAATATCTTGAATAATATGTTTGAGCTTAAAACATCTCTTAGTAGAATTACCATTACATCTACGGTAATTACAATATGCATTGTTATCAAAATATTTGCCTTGTGGTTTTTGCATGTCAGCTCAAATGGAAGAGGAAAAGTGATTAGATTATATTCAAGTAAATTTTTTAAAAATTTGTAATGTGGTTGTGATAACCTAAAAATATGTCTTCTTAGTTGATCTGATAAAATAATATTGTTAGTAGGTTGAGAAATAACATTAATTGTTATCTTTGTATCTAATTTAATATCTATTACCTTATATTTGTATGATGGTTTACTTTGAAACTTTGTTTTAAAGGTTGAAGTATATGTAGGCACATATTTAATATTATTAAAAGTAAGTATCTTGACTTATCTTTATCTTATTGTATGAAAAATATCTTCAAATGATCTAAATTTATTAAAGATAATTGATCCATCCAATGATACAAGTGAACTCTAATTTAAAATGTCTTGTATCTTGTTATCCACTAATTTATTAGTCATTTTGGAAACCAAGGTATTATAACTTAACACATAATCACTAATAAGTTCATTAGTTACTTGTTTAAGCTTTGTAATTTATGCATAATAAATTTTCTCATTAATGTTAATAGAAAAGTGTTTGAGAAATAGATTTAGTATTCAATTGAAAGTTTTGACAAATTTAGTAGGCAAATCATAAAACAATGTAAATCATAATGTTTTAAGCTTCTTGTAAATAGTTTAGTTAACAATTTTTCATTAGAGGCACAATCCAAACATGCTACATGAAAATATTTGAGATGTTTCTCTAGATTTATTTTATCTTCATTTAATAAAAGTTTAAGAGATATAAATAATATAGGTAAAGGGTATGATGGAATATCATGTGGTAAAGGATTATATAATGAATATTAGGAATCCAATGATTAGTTTGATTTTGGGATACCTTGATCTAATTGCAGCACCTTTACTTGTAGAAATATAATTGTTTGCTTGAGGGATTGTGTATTAAACAAGGTATGTGATGTAGTGTACATAGCTATCAAAGTATCTGAATGAAATCATTTGGATAAGTAAGGACATAAACATCTATTTTAAACCATGGGTTCCCCCAAGATTGAATATGTTTATGGAATTTGGGTGTCAACAATAGTAGTAGCAACACCCATTTTAGGGTTTACAAGAGCCTATTCAACATAAACATTTGGTTCTTTAGATTTGATATCATGTTCATGTTTATATTATTCTTCTAAAGACACAAATATTAAAAACTCAATGTCATTAGGATGAGTATTAAGGTACGGACCGAACTCCTTTGCATCCACATGATCAAAATTATTGTTATTAGTAGCCTCAAATTCATGCAGTTTATAAATTTTTATAGTCATAATCATTACATAAAGAGGATGTAAGGAGAATTGTATGGCATTTGAAATATATGAAAAATTTTACTCTCTTGTTAGACTATACTTGATAAAAATTTTCATTAATGAAACTTGTGTAGAGAGTTGGATAGTTATTCTGCAATAGTCATAAAAAATATCTATAACATCCATGCCATAGATATTGCAAATAAGTAGGAAAAATTGTAATTCTAGGAATAAAGAGACTTTTTTTCATAATCCCTAGGATAAAAATAATGAAACCCTAGAAGGTTGTAAATCTAAGGAAGACTTAGGGGTTGACACAATTTAATCAATAAAAAAGTTCACCAAACATTTTATCTAAATTGAATTAATTATGGTGAATTAAACCTAATTTTAATAAATATAATATAATAAAAAGGTACTGTAAATGCAATTTAAAATAAAAAACTAAAGCTAAATGATGAAATAGATGAAATCAAGTGATTGAAAAAAATATTAACTTTGAAAATAAAATATATACTTAGTTGTATTTGTTTATTTGATTGAATATGTTAACTAGTAGAATGAAGAAACAAGAAAACATGAATAAATCTAGAAACTACCTAGAAGCTAGATCTAAGATTATGGAAGAAAAATATGCTTAGAAAGGATAATAATGTTTATAAATATTATCATTTTGATTGATTCTATCATTTTGCAAAGAACTAGAGATTAGGGAATGTTTATAGTTGATAGTTAGAATTAGGTTTGTGTGTGATAATTTTGCCTTTGGAATTGTGATCTATTCATAGATTCAACATAGTAGAATATGATTCTCACTTGTTTTATTGCACATAATTCACACCTCCTACATTTTATTACACACTTATCTACAAGAATATTTCTCACACCATTGTACATAAGTACCATGTTTTCTCATAGACTTTCGTACACTCTACTACACACTTGTCATTTTGTAGTCCTGCACATCTAATAAAATTTGTTCATAGACTCACATGACCAAATATATATTTTATCTAACACATCCAAATTTTATCTTGATTATACCATGTGAATTTTTAGGTGGTAATTTATAACTATAAAGCCATCAATTGGACTGTTAGTCACCACAACATGAAAGTTTAACCATCAATTGATAATGAAGATGAAATAAATTATAACTATCTTATTTGTAACAAACAATAGTTGTAAATACTCATGTATTATTTTTATATGAATATATAACTTATGCATCCAACTAAGGGTTGATGCCATACAAAGTCATAACATAGATAGTATGTTCCATGTATCAACTCTGTAACACCCATACTATAACACATTATAACATTTTACCTATTCTATCACATTGAATATAAGTTACATTTAATAAAGGTATAATAATTCCACTCCATTGAATGTGTATTTATTATTCTAATTGAATACATATATTTACATTCACTCTACACAACCAAACTTGGTTGTTTCTTGCACACTTAGTCTTAGGCCCTGTGGTGAAAATCATTGGTATCAAAGCTCATAGATATACCTTTTTATGCCTATAAACATGCATAATTAATTATAGATAAGGTTTATCTATCAATTCTATCTCAACATATATATATATATAAACACCATATAAAAATTAAAATGGTTTTCACCTAGAAGAATCCTTAGGTAGCCCCAAAAGTTCAAATGATTATTATCAACACACAAGAGACACATTTCACCAATTTTTTTGGCCAAGTATAAAATTTGATGACACAAATCAACCTAACACCTTCTAATACAATTCCATAGTACACTAAAAAATGGTTTCAATAGTAATCCCTATTCAAGGTACAATTCAATCTTGAAATTCCTTCATTTAAAGAAAAAAATGATGTTAAAACACAATATTCATGGGTTTAAAAATTTGAGGCATACTTATTAGTTAATAATTTCATAATTGATAATAAGATCATATTTATTGTATTAAATATGTCCATTCATGTTGTGCACTAGTGGGATACCTTCATCACGTAATGTGCACAAGAGTGTGTTCCAATAAAATCTTATAAGAATTTTCTTGACATAGTGAAGAAGGAATACTACTCTTTTGTCATTTTTAATATGAATACATTAATTTATAGTAACTATGATAATGTAAGGATAAATCAATAAAATAATAGACCAACACATTTTGTGACTACTTTGTGCACCTACAAGATAACTTGAATGAACAACATAAGGTAATGAAGTACATCAGTGGACTCTCACCTTATATATATGTGAATATGGAATTCTTGACTTCTCACACTTTGGATATAATTCTTGATATGGATCTTGTATCTTATTAAACATAACAAGATCAATAATCACACACACAAAAAGCACAATAATAATAATTTTGAACAAAAAATCCAAGGGACACATACAAGGGACATGTTTAAATGTTACAAAGTAAAATATGTCACACATAGTAGACATGAATAATGTCATAAAAAAGTAACATATTCAAATTTCACACACAATATATGGCCAATGGCTAAAATAAAAGGACATATTCAAATGTCAAACACAACACATAAGATGTCATAGAGATTCACCAATCACATTTTTACACACAAGGGCCAACATAACAGATAATCAAGATGTAATCTACTATGTACAAGTAAATAACATCAATGGGACATATAATTAGAAAGGTAGTCAAAATAATGCATATGTAACATGATCATATCCTAGAAAATAGCATATTCATGTCCACTATGTAAGATCGAGATATTATCACGACATTTCTTATAGTATAAAACTAAATAGTATATGAGTCAAAGAATGATAACACCTATGTATATTTTCACATTTGGATAAGATTACGCTAACTTAGGAAGGCTAGTGGGTAGAGGAAAGTCCAAAAATTTAGTCATTATAGAATTTTGTATGCCTAGCACAACACTCATAAATACCCATGAAATTCATGTGTGATATAGAAAGAATATGCTATCTATTAGTCATGAGATTAAAAAACATATTAGAAAAATATAAACTAGATTGTTGATCATGCCTAGGTCCTGATTTTGGATATCTTAGAATATTTGAATGTTTTTACATTTTTAATATACAAATTATTTTATATTTTTACAATATTGAAACCAAAAACACTAAAAACTAGAATGAAGAAGGTGTCAAAAATAGGATAATTTAGAATGATCTGAATAATTTTCAACATATATCAATGTGAGATATGCACTATAAAGGATTGTATGGCCAAACATGAGTAACATGCCCACATTGAATGTTAATTTTAACATAGAGGAATATGTATGACATTGAAAAATGTATACAAAGAATTGATTGTACATCCTCATGTCATCAAATTTACACTTTTATAAATAGGTCACATGTATGAATAACATAGATATGAAAATAAGAGATTTTACATGAAAAACAATGATGTGCATACTACAAATGAGTGAAAAATATATAAAAATGGAAGAACCAAGGCTTTGTGAGCTAAAACTATGATTTCTAGGCAAAAACTAGCAAATGACAAGATTGACCTATTGGGACAGTAATGGTAGTCATTTATGTCCTATAGTAGTCAAAACTATCCTAGAGAAAATGACAATGTGTCAATGTAGACAATGCAAGTAGAGAGATAAATGGAATAAAATTTGATCATTATTTTGAAATGTTTAGATCTATAAAGTGAAATGGAAGGGCCAAAAGGCAAACAAGTCAACACAATCTAAGGGTTTATAATCATTGATCAATCAATTATATATGCAAGTAAATAGAAGAATAAGATGCCATAGTCCAAAAGATATGTACAATCACAATTGTATTTTTTAAAATTAGTTGAATGTTTTAAAAAAATTTATTAATATTTGGAAATTTAATAAGCTACCCAATGATTGCATCGACGTAAGAATTAAAGCAATCGATGATTAGCATAAAATGAATTACTTTATTTGAATGGAGTGTATCATATATGCACATATTAGAAGCATAACATGTATCATATTCAATAATAAAACTATCCAAATTTATACTCATGTAATCATGTGTAGGAGAAGTAGGTCTAGGTGATGCAAGATGATGGAAATACCATGAGGGTTAGTAGACTATTGTTCCAATTATTGAGCCTTTTGAGGCGCATGTTGATTTTTATGAATAAAATGTTTATATGGTATTGCAAATGTTTGTGTTGAAAATTATATACCTTTTTCCTATAAACTTGTTTTTGTATTGTTTGATTTTTAACCTTTTGTATCTCTTTCTAAATTTGTTAATTATAAACCTTATGCTTAGGTGAAATAACTATAAACATGCTTTGTTTTTTCATATATGTAGCATTGGATTGTGGTGGTGGATGGGGAGCAGGAGGTACCAACGATTACATAAGGTAATCATACTTGATTCCTATAATTGTAATAATTTGATTGAATTAAATGTTTTTTAGATATCTATGTGTAGTATAAAGTACAACTTAGAGTGTTTATAACCATGGGCATGCCAATATCATGTTGAAGACCCCATTTCTTGATAAAACTAAAAAAAGAGTAGAAAGTATAGTGGGGATGACTTGAAGAGGTAACATAATATGTCCCAAAATAGTTTTTAATTTTCCATTAAATGTATTGACACTTTTAGTAGTTGCTTATTTATGATTCTGTGTGTAACCCATTGAATGAAATAATGACATTGTGCATAAATTTTCACTTGATCCATTATCAACTTACATACCATTTATAGGTTGTTGATCAATGTGAGGTATTATACATAAATCATGAAAATCAGTATCATTACCCACTATCTCACTATTATAAAAATAATCATAGGACATGGTTGAATATTTTGAATTGTACCAATAATTCCATCCAAAGGATGATCACATGATTAAAGAGGTGGATAGGCATTGTAAATATGATGCACTATTGAAGTATCTTTATTAGTATCATGATTAGGATATAGTTCACTAAAAATATTTAGTTTAAAATATTAATTTTTTAAGGCTTAGTTTCTTTTATAGGAGTGCCTATCTCAATAACATTATTTTCAATAATATCTTGAATAATATGCTTGAGCTTGAAACATCTCCTAGTATAATGACCATTGCATATACAGTAATCTTAATATGCATTGTTATCAAAATATTTACCTTGTGGTTTTTGCATGTGATGCAAATTTCATGCAAACTTGAGTCATTAACTGATGAAAATAAAACAAAAACACATTCTCCTCTTCTTACTTCTACCAATGACTCTCAGCTTTGATTTTGTCATTGTCTTCCTTAGTCTTCTTGATATTGGTAACTCAAACTATCACCACTTTGTACTCCAACTTTCCCTAACCTTTCATCTCAATCTCTTTCTAAGCATAGCTCCTTTCATCTTAACCATCCAATTCATAAAGTTCACTTTCTATTCAACTTTCAGACTTAACTTATTCTTTGGACTAACTCTCTTAACAAGGGTTCTTAGGTTTTATTTTTCTTACCATGATTCAAAAGGATCCCTAATTGATCATTAGTTCATGTGTCCTTGTTTTAGCACATTATATCCTTGTTAGAATCCTAATTCCATTAACTAACCCTCATTACCTTTGTTTAAAATCTTTGTAACTTCTTATCTACAAACACAAATAGCCCTAGTAGCCTTTTTCCAAGGATTTTTCCTTTGTATGGACTAGTATGGTCCTATATGGAAAAAATAAGACTAATTGGGATAGCCTATATCCCTTTCTTATAATCTATAAAGTTTCACTACCTAACTCATCCATTTGACCACTTTTATCATTCACTTTAGGTCTCAAATTAGGCCTATTAGGCTTATTTATACCCTATTTACTCACATTCACCTTTATTCATATTATTCCATATGTAAACAACTTAGAAGACCATAAATATATTATCCCACATCATTATCTAACAAAAATCAAAATTTGATTATTTTTCATTAGTGGAATCATTTTTTAATTCACATTTTTGTGAGGAAACCCTAGCACAGGGTTTGGACTAGTTCTACAGACCCAAGAAGGGTCAAGAGACTCTTCCACACATTTCATAAGATTTTAGTCTACTGTGATTAGTTTTTGTGGTCTGTGTAATGTTTATACATCTTTTCCAAATGGTGGTTTATCTATTGGACACATCTGATTCATACTTTCTAGAAAAAGTTACTTTGACTATGTGTGATCAATTTGATTATTACGTTAATTATACACTTATAAGTCCTCAAAGAAATCCTTTAGACACTTTAGGACTTTTAGCTGATGGAAAGGGCACTTACCATTATGTATGTTTGGGTTTTTCTTGCTTCATTCATGAACTATATTTCAAGAATACATGCTCCTTACTCTTGTTATCTCACATAAACAATATAGAACCTATATCTACCTATTTTCACAAATATTTATCCTCACACTAAGATCAATGATTTATGATTCTTGAATAAATTTTAAACCACCTTACCAAATGGTTAATACACTCTCAAATGTCCTTATACAGAGATTTTTAATGGAACATAGGCTTACTCTCAACTTATGGAACACAATCAGTTTCTAATACATAGGACACAATCGTAAAAATAGCATAAGAAACTCCAGTCACTTTTTATGTCATAGAATAAACACATCACATTCATTTATCTAAAGAATATAATAAAACAAATTAAAAGATAATTTCCAATAGAGCATTGATCAACACAAGTTCTCAAAAGTTCTTTATTCTTCTCCATTCATGATTTGTATCAATATTTACATAACAAACATGTTTGAAAAAGTTATCTCCTTTTTATTTTCAAAGCTTCTCTGCCATTATTACATTTAAACTTCCTTCCTCTATCTAATGACTCATTACATAAAACACCTATCTATTAAAAAAGACTCCATAATTCCTATAACTACCTTCTAACTTCTTTGTTGTATGTTGGGAATGTACAAATCTACCTAACTCCTAACATAACCACCAAGATGACTTGTCATGTGTACCTTGTATGTGTTGATCACTCTTGACCCTTTATTAGAACCTAAATAACAAGATACAACATTGAAACCTCTTGAAACAAGATGGAAATCTACTAAATTTCATAAAAAGGTTTTGAAAATTCAAATCATGGGTTTTTATGAGAAAATAACAAAATGTCACTAATTCAAATTTTTTAACATTATAACACTTAAAAATGATTCCTAAAGACTTAATATGATTAAAAAAACTTGTAAAAGACTCTAGACATGCCAAATAGTTAAATATTTACATTGGGTAGTGATGCTCCTACATCATACTACCGAAGAGCAAATGAAAACTTTCTATGAAAGTTATAAATGATTTGAATTTGAGGTTCTTTGCATCATCCTTCTTCCACCTAGATCCTAAGGTCTATTTAAGACACTTAATCCTTCTTAAAGCTAGCTTAAACTCAATATGTCTCCTCCTTTATTACTCTTCTTCTTACTTTATATCTTCCAAGCAATCATGGATAACTTTTGATCATTAGTTTGCCTCCTCAAAACTGCACATGAATTAAACATGTCAATAAAAACCACATATTGTTTGCTCTCTAGGTGTTCAGTTTATTCTTGGGATACCAACTCTACTTCCTCTTGACCCAAGATTGCTCTCAATGCAAATTCAACTACCATGATGGAGTTTTCATCTCCTACGAGACTCAAATCCTCTATTTCTTCCATTATGTGCTGACATATATGCTCTTCTTCTATTGTATACTCATCTACATCACCTTGCTTCCCCATTGGTGTGAAAAACACACCTCATCCTTCTACCATGTAATCTATAAAAGCACTTCATCATGTGTTTCTTCCTTAAACTCTCTCACTACCACCTCATATATCTTCTCCTCCTTATCAAGCACTTCACTTGGTACTATTGTACCTTCTTATCCTTCCACTAAGGCATTCATTAGCCTCAATGTACTTTCATACAATTCATCTTCATCAATGTTCACATCAACATATTCATCAATGTTCACATCAATGTACTTTCATACCTCTCCCTTTATTTCTTTATTTTAGCTATCTCTACCTCTTCTTTATATCACTACAACCTCTTCACTTCATTCATGAAATCTTCATTAGCATTTGCATGACAACTTCGATAACAACATATTAAATAATCTTCAACACCTACTCAAATACAATTTTATGTACATGTAACCAATAATTGTAAAAAATCAAACATACCTTCCACATAATACCCTTGATATGATACCAAATGATGTATAGGTCATGTAAAACTTAGTCATTAATTGATTATAACAAAACAAAAACACATTATCCTCTTCTTACCTCTACCAATGACTCTCAACTTTGATCTATTCTTTATCTTGCTTAGTCCTTTCAATGTTGATAACTCATACTATCACCAATTTCTACTCCAACTTATCCCAAACCTTTCATCTTAGTATCTTTATAAGCATATCTCCTCTCATTTTAACCATCCAATTCCTAAAGTTCACTTTCTATTCAACTTTTAGACTCGACTTATTCTTTGGGATAACTCTCTCAACAAGGGTTAGTTTTTCTTTCTCGTAGCATGATTCAAAAGGATCCTTGATTGATCATTAGTTTATATGTTCTTGTTTTCACACATTATATAATTATTATAATCCTAATTCCATTAAATAACCCTCGTTACGTTTGTTGTCAATCTTTGTAACTTCTTTTCTACAAACACAAACATCCCTAGTAGCTTTTTTCCAAGGATTTTTCCTTTATACGGCCTAGTACGGTCATCTATGGAAAAACTAAGACTAGTTTGGGATACCCTCTATCCCTTTATTGATTTATATAGAGTTTCACTACCTAAATCATCCATTTGACCACTTATTTCATTTGCTTTAGGTCTCAGATTAAGCATATTAGGCCTGTTTATACCTTGTTTACTCACAATCATATTTATTCATACTATGTCATACATAAATAACTTGGAAACCCATAAATAGATTATCCCACATCATTATCTAATAAATATCAAAATTTGGTTATTTTTCATCAGTGAAATCATTTTTAATTCACATTTTTGTGAGGAAACCCTAGTACAGTGTTTGGACTAGTTCTGCAGACCTGAGAAGGGTCAAAATCCTCTTTCACACATTTCATAAAATTTAAAACTATCTTTTATTGGTTTATATAGTCTATGCAATGTTTATACATATTTTTTTAAAAATGGTGTTTTACTTATTAGACACCTCTGATTCATACTTTCCATAAAAAGTTACTTTTATTGTGTATGATTAATAAGATTATTAACTAGTTATAAACTTATAAGTCCTCAACTAACTCCTTTAGATACTTTAGTAATTTTAGCATATGGAAAATACACTTACCATTATGTATGTTTGGGTTTCACTTGCTTCATTCATGAACCATCTTTCAGGAATACATGCTCCTTACTTTGTGTTATCTCACATAAACAGTACATAACTTGTATCTACCTATCTTCAAAAGCCTTTATCCTCACAAATAATATCAATGATTTATGCTTCTTGAATAAATTTGAAACCACCTTACCAAATGGTCAATACACTCTCAAGTGTCCTTCTATAGATCTTTTTCTTGGAACATAGGATTACTCTCAACCTCTAAAACAAAGTCAGTTTCTAATACACATGACACAATCTTAAAAATAGGTTAATAAACTCCAATCACTTTTTTTTATCATATTATAAACACATTAGATTTGTTTATCTAAATAATAGATTAAAACAACTTACAATATCATTTCCAACAGAACATTTATCAACATAAGTTCTCAAAAGTCCTTTATTCTTCTTCATTCATGATTCTTATCAGTATTTACATAACAAGCATGTTTGATAGAGTTCTCTCCTTTTTCCTTTCAAAGATTCTTTGCCATTCTTACATCTACACTTCCTTCCTACCTTGAATGACTCATTAAACAAAATACTTATCTATTTAAAAATACTCCAAAACTCCCATAACTACCTTCTAACTTCTTTGTTGTATGTTGGGAATGTGCAAACCTACCTAACTCCTAACATAAAAATCAAGATGACTTATCATGTGCACCTTGTACGGGTTGATAACTCTTGACCCTTTATTATAACCTAACTAACAAGATACAACATTAAGACTTCTTGAAATAAGATGGAGATCTCCTAAATTTCACAAGAAGGTTTTGAAAATTCAAAATGGGTTTTGGAAATAAAATGCTAAAAGGTCCATAATTTAAATTTGTCAACATTATAACACTTAAAAATGATTCTTTATACTAAGATGACCAAAACAACCTGAAAAAGACTCTAGACATGCAAAATAGTTCAATAATTACATTGGGTAGTGATGCTTCTACATCAACATGAAAGTTTAAATGGAAGAGGCAAAGTGATTAGATTAGATTCAAGTAACTTTTTTAACAATTTGTAATGTGGTTGTGGTAATCTAAGAAAATGCCTTCTTGGTTGATCTGATAAAAAAATATTGTTAGTAGGTTGAGAAATAACATCAATTTTTAGCTTTTATCTCATTTAATATCTATTACCTTAGATTTGTATGATGCTTTAATTTGAAACTTTGTTTTAAAGGTTAAAGTATATGTAGGTGCATATTTAATATTACTCAAAGAAAGTATCCTAACTTATGTTTATCTTAATGTATGAAAAATATCTTCAAATGATCTAAATTTATTAAAGATAATTGATTCATCCAATGATGCAAGTAAAATCTATTTTAAAATGTCTTATAGCTCATTATCCACTAATTTATTAGTGATTTTTGAAACCATGGTATTTTAACTTAGCACATAATCACTAATAAGTTCATTAGTTACTTATTTAAGCTTTGTAATTCGTGCATAATAAATTTTCTCATTAATGTTAATAGAAAATTGTTTGAGAAATAGATTTGGTATTCGATTTAAAGATTTGAAAAATTTAGTAGGTAAATCATAAAACAATGTAAATCATAATGTTTTAAGCTTATTGTAAATAGTTTAGTTAACACTTTGTCATTAGAGGCATAATCCAAACATGCTACATGAAAATATTTGAGATGCTTCTCTATATTTATTTTATCTTCATTTAATAGAATCTTAGGATCTATAAATACTGTACATAAAGGGTATGATGGAATATCATGTGGTAAAGGATTATATAATAAAATTAGGAATCTAATGATTAGTTATATTTTGGGATACCTTCCTCTAATTTCAACACCTTTACTTGTAGAAATGCAATTGTTTGCTCAAGGGATTGTGTATTAGGAAAGATATGTGATGTAGTGTGCATAGCTATCAAAGTATCTAAATGAATCATTCAGATAGGTAAAGACATAAAAATCTATTGTAAACCATGTGTTTCCCCCAAGCTTGAAGATGTTGATAGAATTTCAATATCAACAATAGTAGTAACAATACCCATTATAGGGTTTAAAAGAGGCTATTCAACAAAATCATTTGGTTTTTGAGATTTAGTATCATGTTCATATTTATATTGTTCTTGTCAAGGGATAATAAAGACTCAATGTCATAAGGATAAGTATTAAGGTATTGACCAAATTCCTTTGCATCCACATGATCAAAATTATTGTTATTAACAACCTCAAATTCACACATTTTATCACTTTCTATTGTCATAATCATTACATCAAGAGGATGTAATGAAAATTGTATGGCTTTTGAAATATATGAATACTTTTACTCTCTTGTTATACTATAATTGACAAAGAGTTTCATTAATGAAACTTGTGTAGAGAGTTGGATAGTTATTTTATAATAGTCAAAAAATATCTATAACATCCATGACAAAGATATTACAAACAAGTAGGAAAATTTTAATTGTAAGAATAAAGAGATTTTTTTTATAATCCCTAGGATAAAAATATTGAAACCCTAAAAGGTTATAAATCTAAGGAAGACTTAAGAGTTGACACAATTCAATCAATAAACAAGTTCACCAAACATTTCATTTGAATTGGATTAATTATGGTGAATTAAACTTAATTTTGATAAATAGATTGTAATAAATAAGGGTGATCTAAATGTAATTTAAAATAAATAAAATTAGAGGTAAACGATGAAATAGATGAAATCAAGTGATTGAAAACAATATTAATTTTGAAAACAAAATATAGACATAGTTGTATTTGTTTATCTGACTGAATATGTTAACTAGTGGAATGAAGAAACAAGAAAACATGAACAAATCTAGAAACTAACTAGAAGATAGATCTGAGGTTATGGAAGGAAAATAACACTAAGAAAGGATAATAATGTTTAGAAATATTGTCCTTATTTACTGATTCTATCATTTTGCATAGAATTGGAGATTAGGGCATGATTATATTCGATAGTTAGAATTAGGTTTGTGTGTGCTAATTTTGCCTTTAGAATTGTAATCCATGTATAGCTTCAACATAACATAATATGATTCTCATTAATTTTATTGCACATAGTTCACACCTCCTATGATTTATGACACAATTATCTACAATAATATTTCTCACACCCTTGTACATAAGTACCATGTTTTCTTGTATACTTCCACACACTCCATTGTGCACTTATCATCTTATAGTCCTATGAATCTCTCTAACATATATTCATAGACTCACATGCCCACATATATATTATATCCAACACATACACATGTTAGCTTGATTAGGCCATGTGGTTTGTTAGGTGGTATTTTATATCTAAAAATCTATGAGTTGGACCATTAGTCACCACCAACATGAATGTTCAACCATCAACCGACAAGGAATATGAAATTAATTATAACTATCTTATTTATAAAAAATAATAGTTGTAAATACTCATGTATTATTATTATTATATAAATATGTAACTTATGCATATAGCTAAGGGTTGATACCATACACAGTCATAACATAGATAGTATGCTCCATGTATTTACTCTATAACAACCACACTATAACACATTGTAGCATTTTAGCTATTATGTCATATTTAATAGAAGTTGCATTTACTAAAAGTATAAGACTTCCATTGCATTTAACATGTATTGATTGTTTTAACTAAATACATATATTTAAAGTCACTCTACATAACAAAACTTAGTTGTTCCTCTTACACTTAATACTAGGCCCCATGGTGCAAATAATTGGTATCAAAGCTCATTGATCTACATTTCCATGCCTATAAACATGCATAAGTAACTAGAGAGAAGGTTTATCTATTAGTTCCATCTAAAAATTTCTAGAAGAATACCATAGAAGAATTAAGATGGTTGTTACCTAAAAGAAACCTAAGGTAGCCCCAAAATTTTAAAGGATTATTTTTGACACATTGGAGACACATTGCACCAAATATTTTGGCCAATTATGCAAGTTGATGATACAAATCAACTCGACACCTTCCACTACAAATCCACAATACACTAAAAAATGGTTTCAGTAGTAAGCCCCCTTTAAGGTACAATTTAATCTTGAAATTCCTTCATTCAAAGATAAATCTGATTCTAAAGAGTTATATGCATGGGTTCAACAATTCAAGGCATAATTCTTAGTCAATCATTTCATAATTGATGATAAGATCATTTTTTTCATATTAAATATGTCCATTCATGTTGTTCACTAGTGGGATAACTTCAACACGTAACATGCACAAGAGTGTGTTTTAATAAAATCCTAGAATAATTTTGTTGACATGCTAAAGGAGGAATACTACCCTCTTTTTCAATTTTAATATGAATACATCAAGTTATACCAACTATGCCAATGTAAGGATCAATCATTAAAATACTACACCAACACATTCCATGACTACTTTGTACACCTACAGGATAAGTTGAATGAACAACATATGTTTTTAAAGTACATTAGTGGAATCTTACCTTATATTTGTGTGAATATGTAATTATTGACTTCTCACATTCTAACATTGCCAAGATTGAAGACATTGCCAAGATGAAGTGATGTCTCACCTCTTCATCCAACATCACACATGAGGGCCACCCATCACAAATTTCCTAATTATATCCTTATACATAGAATTATATCACTTCTCACAAAGGAGATCAACCTCAAAAAGTTGTAATGACCTCAAAGGATCCTATGCCTTCTACCTCATATAAAGGCTAGAAAAATCCTAGTGATAATTGGTTCCATAATTATCACTCATCCACCTATGATGACTTTGAATTTTGTGTGCATAAATATTTTATTTTAATACTACATCAATACCCCCATGGATAGAAAACACTGATCTGAATGCCTCTTTTTTAAGCACCAATACCAATAAGAGCGACATATTTAAGGATCACAAGCGTATCTTCCACATAAAGTTTTGGGTGAGGGTTTAGCCTCTTCATGTTACCATCGACAGTGGAAATTAAAACAATATCTTTGTATAATCCATAACACATAACCTTGGTCTTTCCACCACTGCACATCCTAAGCCCTATTCACTAGGGTGGCTTTAGTGGGGGAAAGATATGTAGGTTTAGTGATAATGTACTTTATAGTATAATGTCAAGCTTATGGAAGATAACATCATTTATGACATCACACTTGTAGAGGTTTTTGATATCTTTCTATGAAGACCACATTTTTACAACCATGAAGCTATATGCCAAACCAAGTCATAGATTTGGACTATTTATGTGCAAGATAAATTTTACATTTTTAGGTCAGTTCCCATGACCAAAATCACCTTTGTATATGTCAAAAACTGCTGAAAACTCATGTCATACACACATAATTTCATTTTACTCATTGTTAAACTAAATAAACCTACACATAAGATGAATCACAATCTAATAATACACACCACTTACACAATGTCACAATAAAGACAACTCATCAAGTAATTGGAGTAGTGTAATGAAGTATTCATAGATATCAAAGGTCTTTCAACACACTACTTAGTAAAGCACCAAATCTATTTAGTCCTTAGATTCCCTCTTCTGAATTGTCATATTTATCATAGATTAGATTAGGATAATAATGAAATTTAGTTTCAAATATAATATCTCATTGATTTAGGAAAGATGAGACCTAGCTGTTTTCCTTATAAGATTTTGATAGTTTGAGAACCCAAGAATGATGGGTCATAAAATATCTACATAGACTATCTTATGCTCAAAAATATAATGGCAAAGAATTAATATCTACTACCATGTATTGAAGACCTTTTAGATTAGCTCTTAGGTGCATAATACTTAACCAAGATTGAATTGAAGTTAGGTTACAATCTGGTACTAGTCCATCCTAAAGACATTTATAAGATAACCTTAAATACATGAGAAGAATTGTATCAATGGTTGATCATGCATTTTATCCTAACCAATGCACCAACCACATTCACGCACTAGATGGATGATCTAATTAGGCCCTTTCTCAAATCCTTCATCATCATTTACTTGGATGAAATTATCATTTATATAAAAAAATGGGAGGAATACATGGAATGTGTTGCATGCATCTTATACACTTTACATCGTCATAATTTGTAGACCAACTTAGAAAATTATACATTTGGTGTTGTAAAGATCCTATACCTGGGCTCTGTTAGTGACCATGCATGGATTCATTTAGACCCATTAAAGATCAAAGTGATCTAGGATTGGCCTAATTCACCTAATATCATTGAATTAAGGAATTTCCTTAAGATTGATAACTTCTAATTTAGGTTCATCCTTGGTTTCTCACACCTCTCTTAGCCTCTCAACTAGATAACATGTGCAAAATCTAAGTTCAATTAGACTCATGTGAAATAATGTACTTTTAACATACTCAAGTAACACCTCTATGCAATGCCTATTTTCATAATGTCTAACATTACACACTCCTTTGATCTTCACACTGATGCATCTAACTATGCACTCAACATAGTGATAATGTATCATAGACATCTAATCGCATACCACTCTAAGAATTTTAGTGACATGGTGAAAAGGTGATCCACTTATGATAATTAAAAGTATGATATTATTCAAGTAATTAATAAATGGTGTAATTACATTATAGGAAGGAGATAGTTGTTCTTTTAGATCATAATCCACTTCAATTATTGTATATGCATAGCAACTTGGATGAAACATGTCATATGAAATAGATGACTTAATTGAAATAGTTTCATATTGTGTTCAAGCATAAGAAAAGGAAGGACAACAAGAAAAAAATTTCCTTAGCTGATTGCTAATTCATGTACTCATCACAATCTTGGATAGGTGAAACCACAACTTCATAGACTAGTTATCCCTCTACTCAACTGATCAAGAATTCACAGACACTTACACTAGCTTTGTGTAAGGTAAAAAAGTTATAGAGTTATAATTTTTAGACCATATTATCTACAAGTTTGGGATTCCATATGTTCCTAATGGCACACTTGACCAATAAATCATCTTTGAGATGCACTACACCAAGACCTTAGGACACTTTAGTGTGATAAAGACTTTAGATGAATTGTAGTCACACTTATAATGGTTGGACATACACATAAACATAGAGTTCCACATTAAATATTTAATTCCTTATTGTATAACCAATCCAACGATAGAAAGTTATGAATCTACACACCTCTACCAATTCCATCTTGACCATGGGAAATGATCATCATGGATTTCATGACTAAGTTGCCTATGACTAAATGTCAACATGATGTTATGTTTATTATAGTGGATAGGTTTTAAAATATGGCTATCATAGTCACTTGTAAGAAACATATTGACATAACTAACATTACAAATGACTTATTTAACCATGTTTGGGTTTACTTTAGACTTCTAATGTCCATGATCTCTGACTATGATCCATGATTTGTGAGTATTTTTGTCAATAATTATGGGATTGATGCAAACACATGTGGACCACCTGAAACCATTTCATCCAAAAACAAATTGACAAAGACAAGTTATCAATTGCAAACTTTTTCATCTTCTATAAATGTACAAATTGCATATATTCTCACCTAATATGAATTTTTTTTGTGCATTCAACATGGCTAACACAAAGTGATTCACATCTCTATGATGCATAGTCCATCTTAGACATGTCTTGGGTTTTAATCTTTGGCACCTTTAGATATGTCCTTCCATACACCAAACAACATTGAGTCACACACAAAGGAATGAGAAACAAACAAAGTTGATAAGTTTTTGTGCCACGTCTAATCTGTACATTAATAGGTTCAATAGATTATCTCTTACACATAATCAAAGTAAAAATAAATCCATGATTCACATCACACACCTCATTCATTCTAAGTTGGTGATAAATTCTAGTTATATATTTAGGAGAAGTGCCTCAAAGGTCCATATAAGAAGATCAAACCATTGTGTTATGGTCCTTATACATTCTATACACAGTTGGTGAGATTGAATTCATTCTTGATTTGACTTTGTACTTAGGCATGCACCTAGTGTTCAACATGGAATTTCTCAAGCCCTACACTCTACCAATTCTTGATTCAACAATGACACAACATACATTGATTTGGATCTAAAAAATCTACATCTTATATAGAATGACCAAATCATTGAAGTGATAGACACATATACCTACCATGGCACACATAAACTTTTATAAGTGGTCAAAGTTGGAAAATATGCTGACCAAGCTAAGTGGTATAAATCTCATCAACTTCACATGCAATTATATAGTATTTAATTGATGCAATGGATACGATTGCTCTTCAAGAAAGGGAAAATGATCCATATGCAATATTGATGCAGTAGAATATGGTTCTTACTTATTTTCCTACACATAACACATACCTCTTTTTCCATCTTGTGTGCTCCTCTACATGAATATTTATCACACCCCTATGCATATGTCTCATGATTTCTCATAGACTTCTATTTATTTGTTGCCATAAATTGTATCGTACGCAATCCATTGTACACTTTTTAGCTCATAGTACTAGTGCCTCACTAACACATATTCACAAACTCACATTACCATACCTATATTCACTCTAGAATATCCATGTGTCATCAAGATATAATCTCATGGATTTTTAGGTGACACTTTCTAGCTAGGAATCTGTCAGTTGGACCATTAGTCACCACCAAACTAGAAGTTCAACTATTTCCCAATAAAGAAGATGAAATGACTTGTAATATTCTTATTTGTAACTACTCATGTATTATTATTATATAAATATGTAATATATTCATCCATCCAAGGGTCAATTCCATACACAATCATAAGATAGATAACATGCTTTGTGTATCTACTCTATAACATACACACTTTAGCACATTTTACCATTTTCCTTATTCTGTCACATCGAATAGAAGTTACATTTCTTGAAAATGTAAAAATTATGATCGATTGAATGTGTATTGATTGTTGTATTTGAATAAGTTTTCATGAATTCAACATGCACAACCAAACTTAGTTATTCATCATATACTTGGTCTTGGGCCTTGTGGTGTAGATAAAATTATGTGGAAGACTTGTACATAACTTATTCAAGTTGTAAACCCTAATAGGGAATGAAAGAATTGAAATACCCATAAATTAGAAAAATAGGAGCATAGTTGGGTTTAGCTAACCCAAATCACCCCCATGATGATTGAAGTTTGCCTACATATCTATTACTCTAAAGAAGGAATTCAATCCCAATGTAGTTATCCCACCTATATTACTTTATACTATTGAGTTATTTTAACTATATGAATACATCTATAATCAAATTAAATTATGATCATGATTAACCTAGGGATGAATAAAATAGACTTGTGACTTGGATGAGGACTGCTTGAGATGGTTAGAAATTGAATTGGGAAGAATAGGGAAATTTTTCTCAATGTGCACTTGAGTAAATAAGACATTACATTGAAATTTCTAAAGTGAAGTACTAAATGACTTAAGTGTGCCTTTATAACAATTCAAAAGGAATGAACACGCATTAAGAATAATAAAAACATGGAATATGATGTAAGGGAGGGTTTAATTTGAAAATTTAATTATTGGTAGGAAAAGGACATAAAAATTGGATAGGGACAATAATTTTTATCATTATTGACCCTATTGGGCATTCCTATCCCCTAGGGAAAAGTACTAATTTTTAGATATGGGTTACGGAATATAAAAGCATAATGGTGTTTTTAGCATTCACAACATTTTTATAAGTAATGGATAATGGTTTGAAGATAAACATAGGTCTTCTCTTGTGATTAAGATAGGGTGAAGTGAATAAAATGGGACTAATTAAGTGCATAAGTTAATTAAATATAAAAGGGGTGAAATTAACATGATCAAGTATTCGTGACCATATTTAGGTTACTATAAATTCATAATCACCAGAAAAAGTATCTAACAAGATGGGCAGAAGTAATACCCACTAAATATTTCATAACAAAAAATGTGGCTAAATTATTATATGAAAATATTATTACTAAATTTAAATGTCTATTGAGTAGCACGAGTGATCAAGGAAACATTTTGTCAAACACACATTTGATGATTTACCACAGCATTTTTTGATCCAACATTATTGAATTATTCCATATCATTGAAAAGCTAATGGTACATTTAAATCATTTAATAATGTATTGGAGAAACTACTATCCAAAATATGAAATATGAATAAAATTGACTGGGACACCAAGATACTATAGTATTTATGGCTTATTGCTAAACTTACAAAAGCCTCACTAAATATTATACATTTAAGTGTGCATATGATTTATAATCCATTATGACTATGGAGTATATTTTACCAAGCCTAAGATTTATGGTCACATCTAGAGTGAATAAAAAATAGTACTTAAAATAAATATTGGTTGAATTAGAGAAATTGCATAAAAAAAGATTTATAGCTGCCTATAACCAAACATGGGAAAATAGAAAAAATAATAATGGCATGATTACCATATTAAGATAAATGAGTTTATAAAAATTATTTATCTATGATATAAATTATAAAAATATGGGTAAGTTGAATATCAGGTAGTTAGGCCCATATGTCATGAAAGAAATTCTTGATTCTAAAGCCATAAAATTACACACACTTTTATAATTCCAAGAAAATGCTATGTAAATGGATCAATGTTAAAGGCATACTTCAAAACATAAAGTGATGAAATGTGGAAGAAAAACTCAGGGGTTAATACCAAAAAAAGGATAATAATAATTTTGGAAAATAAAAAATAAATATTCAAAACAATTTTGAAAAAGAAAAAAAAGTTTAAAACAATTTATAATAAAAAGGAAAAAAAATAATAAAAAGATAAATAAATATACATATAGAGGATGTACAAAAAATAAGAAATGGTCCTTCAATAAGGCTATGAATCAGTAAACCATGGTTTACCAAAGATGTGGATTGAAAATTGGAGAATGATGCTTCCTCTAAATAAAAGAGCAGAATATGTTGGCTCTCTGCACAAGTCAAATCAGTGGATTAGTTGAAATTGTTATAGAAAAAGTAAGTTTTGAAAATATGGTTGATTGTCAAGAAACATAGAAATTTATTTTAATATTAAAATTAAATAGATTATAAGAAGCATGTAAAAACTAAGAAGATAAAAATAAACTATGAACTAGAAAATAAATGATCAGATGGAGAGAACATCAGTTAGGTGGGAATTAATGGTAAAAATTGATCGATACAAGTGAAAAGAGATGTTCACCATGTAAATATAATGGATAAATAAGGAAAATTATAAATATTAATCTACCCTCCATGTAAAATCACAAAAATCTTCACATTAACAGAACTCTGCACAAAATTCTTGTGAACCAAGTATATTGTAATACAAAACTATATATAGAAAAAAGGAAACTAGGAATCCCTCAATTTTTCACCATTGAATAAATTAAATGAAAAAAGTATAAAAATAATTTAGATAATTCATAGACACTGAATCCTTAGGGCACCTTTTTTATTGTTCCTACTCTAATATCTCACTACCAAGATACTAAAAAATACATTCATTCAAAGTTGGGAGAAATTAACTACATGATGATGGATCCAGATTGCCTTTCCATGATACATCCAAACCCTCAAACATATAAATTATATTATAAGGATGAGTATAAGGTCATTGAGTGGATGATATTATACATTCAAAGTAAACTCTCTTCAACATTGTAGGGAACACAATCATAATGTTGTTAAGTCAAACACACAAAGATGTCATGTATTTGGATCCTATAATAATACCCTTACTATTATCCATAAAATGATTGGGATAATTATTTAAAGTCTTGTCTAACACAAATATGACACCAAGAATTATGTGAGCATAAAATCAATTTTAGCACTCGTAGGCATGCACTTCAATCAATGGGGTCTCTATATTCAAGGAATTTAGAACCTCAAAACTTGATATGAAAAAAATTAAATAACATTGAAGGTGTACTATAAAATCAATGATGTCTCTACAAAAATGAAGAGTGTGTAAATATCATGAGATATGGTTATAAAAAAATGAAATATGACTTTTTCACTATAATTTGTGAGAAATTTTTAGAAAATGTCACTAAAATTAAATTAGGTACTCATTATTTCTATTATGGCTCCTTAGTAATGGTAATTGCAATGGTTTTTACCAATACTATAATAGGCCAACATGAGATAGCCTAGTGGGATCCTAATAAAACCATATGAGAACAAGGTAAAGTCCACTTTTATACATACCACATAGGGGAGGTGGTTGTAGCATATATCTTGGGTTGGGAGAAAAAGGATACGAGAGATGGTAGTAGAGAGGTCTAAAATCTCTGTTAGTATAGTACAAAAATACTACATTGATGTTAAGTTTATATTTGATGTTGATAACATAGACATAGAAACTTTTGAGAAAAAAATATCATCCATCCATCCCTTACCCTATGAAGTCTATGATGAGTAGGTTAAAATGATAATAATAAGGGATAGGGGATCCCCCATGGGTCCTAGGATAGAAAATTTTAGAGGCAATACACAAGAGTAATCTCTTACTTCAAAAACTCTAAAACCTACAGGAGAGCTAATTGCATAAATGAAAATCATAGTGAAACTTAAGGATTCACCACACATAATAGATACAAATAGTAAATTATAGATAGTCATCACCTTGTAGATATCATTATGGTTGTAAAAAGATAGCTTAATTATTGAACACCCTACATAACATGAGGTGGAAGAAACTAGTAATTTATTTGTAAGATCTTTAACTGCAAGGAAGGTTTAGGGGAAGGAAGAAATGGAATTAAAGGGGATTACATCCTATTATTGGAGGAAAAATAAGACAACTAAGGTAGGAAAAGGAACATCAAGGGCCACAAGGAGAAATATACAAATAAAATAGTGACCAAAAGTATCCACTACTTCATCCAATGTTAATGTTAGGCAAACTATGCTATAGATGAGTGGTGATAAAATATAGAGAGGCCCTTCACCTCAAAAATAAATACAAGGAAAGAATAAAACAAAATCTAAAATAATTTTTTTTAGAAGGAATAAAATAAGGAAACATTAGTTTCCTATCTAGAGTTAATGTCCTTAGATGAAGAAGATTAGGGAGTAGAACATTGATAACAACATCAATGTAAGAATGTATAATCAAATATGGAGTAGTAGGGTAGGAATGTTATATGATGAAGGAAACCAAGAAGGTATATAAAAAATAATAATGGCATTTAAAAAATCGGGAGGAAATAGTTAGTGATAGGAGATGTTAATTTTATTAGTAAATATACTAATTTTTATAGTTAGTGATGGCATTTGAAAAATCGGGAGGAAATAAAAATAAGAAAATCAAGATTTATAATTAGAATATTAAAAAGATCTTTTAAGAAAAGGGGGAACATCTTAAGAATAAAGCTGAGAAAATACATTTAATAATGGTAATAAAGCCATTAAATCATAGAAAGGAAAAGCACCAAACTTATTTTATTAAAAGAAAGAAAATCATTAATAAAAACAATAATATATAAAAAAAGAGAAAAACTAAAAAGAAAGCTACACCCTTTTTACCCTGTGTGGTTATGGAAAGGAGAATTGTAAGTATTTTTCAAAGGAGAAAGAAGGGGAAAACAAAGGATTAATGGAAGAAGCATTTAGTGGGAGAAGTAGCAAAGACAAATACAAGAGAGTATCTATGGGTTGCCAGTTAGGATTTGCATTTAAAATTTTGAAAATTTATATAGTCTATATAAATAATTATATATGTATTTGCCTAAATGTATAAATACATAAATACCAATTACACACACACACACACACAGACACACACACACACACACACACACACACACACACACACACACACACACACACACACACACACACACACACACACACACACACACACACACACACACACACACACACACACACACACACACACACACACACACACATGTATGTATGTATGTATGTATAACCAAATATATTTAAATGGAGACTCTCATATAAGTGTTTTAACTGTAGAGTATGAATAAAGCCAAGGTATATTCAATGATTCACATTATATTTAAATATATACAGCTTCTCATGGTTACTAATCGATATGCCATACATAATATTTGTATATAATTATAATTAACTATGTATAAGATATGCCTCCGACATACATATAAGACCAACCAACTAATTAATTAGTTATAATTAGTCAGTTTAGATACAAATACAAAGTCTCTAGAATCTATATGGAATACCAAATTACACAGAAATACTTTAGAGATCAATAAAGAAAAAGGTGACTCTCTCACTAAGGTTGTAAATAGTTTTCTAGTGGTAGAAGGGAAGATGCTAACTGGTAATATGGAAACCATTTGCAATACCAAGAGGGATATGAAGGCAAAAATTGAGAGAACCAACATAGTTAGGGTAGTAGGATTAGTACTGATTTGGATGAGTATGCATTTACAGGTAAGGAGCCTAATAAAACTATTTTTATAGAGTTTGTTGAGACTTTCCAGATGATACTAATATTTTCATAGATCTTGATCTGGGAGAAGAGAATAACATAATAGATAAATTTTAAACATTTAGTCCATAAACATTAGGAAGAAATAGAAGTATTGAGATAAATGTATGAATGTGCGATACGAGACGTTTTAAATCAATTGCCACAAAAGGCATGGTATGCATTTTTTTAAAATAATGATTTGTCTTTATGTTACAATAACTTATACCATGTTACTATAAATGTCAATGCATTCAAATATAAGTGATCTACATGCAATTTTTATGGTTCTCACAAAGCAACAACCTGCATTAAGTTTTATGACATCTAATAAGTAGCAATTGCCTATGATAATATGTCATCCAAATATGCAGTGATCTATTTAAAAGGGAAAATGTTTACCACAAAGATATTTAGGTAAGTACTAAAGTAGTTAGTATTGCGTTGGAGTATACTCATTAATACAAGTGGTGTATGGTAGCAATTCTAGTGCATTCACAAATATGCTTAGCACAATACCAATACCTATAAAATGAAATGATGAGCACAAACATAATGAGTGATTTAAATATCTAAATCGTAGTATATCATTTAGAAGAATTATGATTATGCATCAGATCATATATATATATATATATATATATATGTATGTATGTATGTATGTATGTATGTATGTATGTATGTATAAATGTGTGTGTGTGTGTGTGTGTGTGTGTGTGTGTGTGTGTGTGTGTGTGTGTGTGTGTGTGTGTGTGTGTGTGTGTGTGTGTGTGTGTGTGTGTGTTTGTGTGTGTGTGTATATTGATGGATGTATGATATATGAAATTATTGTTAAATATAGGTATATCATGTTATAATATATATGAAAATAAAAAAAGTATATAAAAAGATCAATGATCACAGACCATAGGAGGTATTGGAAGTCCTCCATAAGTTTTTGACTCTTTTGTTGATGTGATGATCTTTTATTGATCCTAATTTTTGGGAAGAATTTATGCTCTACCTACTATCATTCTATAGTATGGGAAATTTTAAATCATGGGATGAGAATGGAAATGGTTTGTGTTATCCTTGTAAGAAATAATTATAATTCTTTTGCACCTTGTGATGTTTTCAAATAAGTGTGTTGGCCTCATTTCAAGTTTGTTTCTAGATATTAATTTAATATTTAAAGGTGTGCCTTACATTTGATATAAATGATGATCTTGGTGCGTAACACACACAAACTAGTTATATTTTATTATATGTCTATACCATAACCTTTTGATAATTATTATTTTGAGGAGCATATATCATTCCATTATAATTAGGTATACAAAATGTATACAAGGGCGTATATATAAATAGTTATACAAGGAGGTGTGACTATAAAATATGACTAGTGTGTTATCTCAATTTGAATGATATGTATATTTGCGTGCTTGATTAAACCATAGGGAATTATGGATTAAGAGACTTAAGTGAACATATGTTTTATATCTCATATACTTAGAGTACTTAATTTGGTGTATGTTATGATGAGCGAGTACTCGTATATGCATATTTTATTTATGGTTAAACTATTAGTTAAATAAAGACATAAAGATTATTGGGAATTTAAAACTATAACCATATTAAAATAGTCTTCTAGAAAATAAAAAGAGATTTTTAAATGAATGTTATAATGGGTTTATGAGTTCTCTGTTTCTATATAAATGATTGATTGAATTTTAGTTATATGTATTTAGTATTGAATACTTATGTGTGGTACATAATATGAGTGTGTTAATATGTATAAATGTTTAGTTATACTTAACATATAATGGTGCATCATGATGCATGCTTATAAGCTATAGTTATTTGAATGATAGTGTGCAGTTTAAACTTAGGGTATATCTAGGTGGTATAAACCTGTACTTACCTAATTTTTATTGTGAATGTGGGTCATTTAATTTTTAATATCATGAGTTTGATTATGTGTGTTTATGAGGTTGTGAACTATGATAGTATGGGATATCATAGAGTACTATAGTATACATTTATACCTAGATGGTACATACTATAAATGTTATGTTTAGACTCACACCTACATTTGAATATTTAAACATATGTGTGTTGGTTATTACTATGAATAGTATGTTTTATGACAATTATTAGGTCACTATGTATGCGTGCATGCATCTTAAAGAATTTAATGATTGTTATGATATTATATTATTATGTTATTTAGTAACTATGATTTGTTTCATTATATCCATTTTCTTGAATATAAGTTTGTGTTTCCATGTAGTTATGACTACTTTATTATGATTGATTGTGAAAAACTAGTAGTTATGTCTTAGAATAATAGACTATAGTAATATGGGTTATCATAGGGTATAGTATGTTTAGAAACTAATTGTGGTAGTGAAAATTTGCAATTAAATGTGTATTTACGTGGATGGTGTAAACTATAGTCATTATTTCTAGTATTGGATAGAGATAATGTAAGATCTATTCATAAGTTTGATGGAATAAATGTATGCTTTAGTTATTCTTTTGTTTAGCATGTTATATGTTGTGTATGCTAGTAGGATGTAAATTAAATGAATCTTGTGGTTGAATTATATTTGACCAATCTGCATTACTGATATAGAGTAAGGAGTGATATGGACTTCACTAGCTTACTATCATCATAATGTGAGATGAAGGCGGTCCAATCAAGTGGTGTGTATGAATTTGATTGATATATAGATCACTATTATTTATTATTTATAAAAATTTGGGCTAAAGTATGTGTAGTGAGACATTATCATTTCATGAGTATGATTTACATGTTTGTGCAATATCTTACAATAGAACATTTTTTATGATACATTACATGTTTAGTTTATAAATCATACATCACATGGGTACTTGCTTATCTCTTTAAATTGCCACACCGTCACTATCTACTCATCCATGAAGGAAGGTCCATTTCTTGATGGGATTAGTATGGAGGATCCTTGGTTTGTGGTTGGTGTGGAAAAGCACTCAGATGATGCTCTCCCTCCCCATAACGGTACTACTTATCGAGATGACACTTGAGATTGCCACATATAATTGAGTTTAGGAACTATGCTCTAGGGGAACCATATATATTATATGTACATTTTATTGTATTGTACTTATTATTGAATATTATCATGAAGAGTTGTAATTACTTATTATTTTACATTGACAGTGATGGTTTTAGACTTGTATCAATAGTGGCTAAATTGATATAATTACTTTGTACAATTATATTTTGATGTACTCTCATGTTATTAGAGATCAGTGGTATGTGATGTATTATGATTGTTTCTATTATCCCCTTGAGTATTTCTCATGGTCTCTATAGATTCTCATTGTGTAATATATTTTTGGTATATATGTTTAGTTGAATAAATCATGTATTTCTAGTTGACCCCAGTGGGGTTGTTACATGTGGTATTAGAGTTGTGGCTCGAAGTCTAGGACCTAATGAGTTCATTAGTTTTTTTTGTTTCTTTGTATTCACTAGTGTTAACCTAGTAACATGAAGTATTTCACTGGTACTTTAGATTTTTGGTGCCTTAATGCAGAATCATATTACACCATAATTAGATTTTTAAGACTTGATAGACCCATCCTGTATAGACTGGTGACTATTGTAAGAATGAGACATTCATGAAATGTGTGTGGGGAATATTGAGTGTGTACCTTTAGGAACACTCATACCCTTTTGAGTTATTTATGGGTTTATTTATTGAGTGTCCCAATGATGATGGTTGTATATGAAGTTTGGGTAGGTGAGTATATAACATAGTTCATGAGTTATGAACAAGAGATTCCTACCATGGTTTGGTCACTTAGATCATACACCTCGAGTATGATTACATCCTTCTTGGTAATCAAGTCACCTTCACCATTTTTTTATATTGTGAGTGTTTATTAATCAAGGGATGCTTCTCACTTAAATATATGTGCTTTAGTTTTTGTGCCTTATATTCATACAACCTAGAAGTGGAAAATCTTCTAATACCATTTTTAGTTAGTATTGCCTAGGGTGGTGGGAATTTTATTGTAGTAGAGTGTTGTTGTCTTGGGTTGAAAATTTCTTTATGTTAGGAGTTTGTTTAAGGATTGGTACCCTTAAGTTATGTGGTTTAGGAATAAATGATATCTCTCTTAGTTATCTTAGAGGTGAGTAGTTATTATCTCATTCTCTTTTGACATCATTATATGCTACTGAGACCCTATTTTTCCAATCAAATTGAGGATCCCCACCTTGATGTTTATGAAGGATTACTTGGAAGTAGATGATCAGATAGAGGCTCACCTCTTGAATCTAATGAACTTAGTTGAAAAATGTAATGCAACCTTGTTACATTTTATTAGACATCAAGAGGTCATCAAACATTGGTTTGACAAATGCTAAAGTGAAATAATTTAAGATATCTAAAGTTATCCTTATGTGGGACAAACCTCATGAATAGAAGGGGAAACATATAAACTTTAATACCTTATGGATAAGACCTTATATCATTTCTAAAATCCTGGGTGAGAATACTTTCTGCGTAAGTTGTCTAACTAGTGAGGATGCCCCATTTCCCATTAAAGGATAATTCTTCAAACACTACTTTCAGGGCTTAAGTGGCCCAAAACACCTAGTAAATAATTTCTTATTTCTTTCTGCTTTAATGGTTTCAATTTTCTTCCCATCCCTTATTTTAGTTTAAGATTGCTACATTTGATTTATTTTGTTATTTTTTATTTCTTGGTTTAACCTCATTGCATCTCTTTTTAGGCTAAACTTGTTGTTTGGACCTAAGGGTTCTCCTAAAAATAGACATAATGAGGCTAAACCAAGCAATATAAAATAAAAAAATAAATATAAAATAAAATATAGAAAACCTAAACTAACACAAGGGATGGGAAGAAAATGAAACTAGAAAAGTGTAAATAAATAATAAAGTATTTATAGTGTTTTCTAGGCCAATTCAGCTCTAGAAGTAGATGACCAGATAGAGGCTCACCTCTTGAATCTAATGCACTTAGGTGAAAAACATGATTCAAAATTGATACATTTTAGTAGACATCAAGAGGTCATCAAACATTGGTTTGAAAAATGATCAAAAGTGAAATAATTTATGATCTTTGACCTTGTCCTTATGTGGGACAAGCCTTATGAATAGAAGGGCAACACATAAAATTCAATACCTCATGGCTAGGTCCTTATATCATTTTTAAAATCTTGGGTGAGAATGGTTTTTGCCTAAGGTGTCTAATTGGTGATGATGTTCCATTTCTCATCAATGGACAATTCCTCAAACATTGCTTTCAGGGATGAATTGGCTTAGAACACCCTATAAATACTTTCTTATTTCTTTCTGATTTACTGGTTTGATTTTCTTCCCATTCCTTATTTTAGTTTAGGCTTGTTACATTTTGTTTTGTTATTTTTTATTTCTTGGTTTATCCTCATTGCATCTATTTTTAGGTTTAGCCTATTGTTTTAACCTAAGGGTTCCCATGCTTAGTTTAAGGATAGTGAATGGGAAGCTTGTGTGTGAATAACACTAATGGAATTCTTAGGTGTAAAAAAAATTAATAAAACTTTATTTAATTGCTTGCATGAATACTACATTTTCCTTGTATGCTTAAATTTTCAAGGCCAATAATTTGAAATAAAGCATATGAATTTAGAAAGGCTTATTTTCCTATTTTTAAGATCATCAAATACACATAGTGGAAAAAATGAAGCATAATGCAGATCTTATTTTTTTAGCCTCTGATTTAATTGACTATGCATTTTTTGATTATTACTCAACCCATGGCTTAGTCCCCAACCCTCTATGGATAAAAACAAAGAAAATTTTCATTTCAAAATGAATGTGTATAATATAAAATATGAAAATTCTCCTCTACATAGTTATCTTTCTATACTTTACCACATGATTTATGTCCTAGTTGGCAATAGAGAAAGGCCTTAGAAGGGACCATAGGTATCTCTACTGGGGATATAAATACTTGGATGGTAGCAGAGCAATGCCCATGCCATTTAACCCCTTAGCCAGAATTACAAAATCCTTTCTTCTTTCAGTAGTACCCATATTTTAGACAAATGTGTTTTATTGTGTGTGATTTCAAGATAACTAAATTAATCACATATTAATCATATAAGCTCACACATTGATGGTATTTATGTAGAAGTACAATTTAGTATGTTATGTGCTGAAGTAAAATTTCATGCCTTCATGTTTTTATTTTACTTTTGAATAGAGCTTGCAACTAATGTTTGTGTTTGAATAAGAACTAGAGATTATATATTATTAAGATACTCAAGATTATCTCTAAGTAATATTGATGCAATATCATCAACAAGACTTATGTAAATTTTGATATTTTTGGTTTGCTAGGTCTTAGATAGGCTTGTAGAATCATAACAATAAGAAGCTTGTTTATGATTCATATTGTATTAAATTGGTTATGTTTGAGTGTATAATGTATTCATAGATCATTTTAGATGTTGTTATATCATTAGGTGTTTAAAATTTGGTATTTTATGCAATTTGTTAACTTCCCCACCAAAACCAAGAAATTTGAATTTTTAAACTAGTTTTGGATGTTTTGAGTAGTTTTCTCACTCTCTAGTGAGTGGTGAGGTAGCATATGGTTATGTAAGGGTCATTTAATTCATAAGGTATGTTATAAGGTGTTTCATAACTTTTTTAATTCATAATCAATTGTGTAAACCCCAAATAATATGTATCCAATATAGTGGAAGGTAAATTAAGCATGTATTGGATAAGTCATAGGTCATTGAGATATCTTTGTTCTTGGAAAAAGACCAAACCAAGTTTATATATATTGTTATAAGTGATCATAGTCAAACCATGAAATAAGGAGTGAAATAAAAATAAGAGGATAAGCATAGAAGGGATGATGTTTTTTAGAGAAGGTTTTAAGGTATGTGTGAAGTTTGATGATGGTTTGCAGGGTTGTAATTTTTATTTCTAACAATATATGAATTAAGGAGACATTATTGATTATTTAAATGAATATATCATATTTAATAAGATTTTTAGTTAACTTTATTTAATTTAATTTAATGTTTCATTATAATTTTATATTGATTTTGAGTTGTAAAAGTCTATAAACAAGGTCTATAAGGTAACAATCTATGAAAGAGGAAAATTTCCACGTAATTTTTGAGTTGTTGAGTCTAAAAGAAAATTCTCAAGGTAAGATAAAGTTTTTTAGGTATTAAAAAGTTAAAAAATAACTTTTAATGTCATTATAAGTTGATATTTTACCAAATTTGTGTTATGGATTCCTACACAAACTGATAAGCCCTGAACTAGGGTTTAGAGAACGAAAATATCATTAACTTTTAGATGAATTAATGGAAAGTACTAAAAATTTATAAAAATATAAAATGGGATGTGTATTATTTTTTTAAATTGGTTCTATAATTTATTGGTCCCTAAAAATCAAAATATTTTGGACTGTGTGTTAGTAGACCTGTAACTAGGCTTAAAATAGGGCTTTGGAGTAGGAAAAGTGCTACAACTTTAATATTAACAAATAAAAATGCCTAAAACTTGTTTAAGAGTTGTATAATAATTAATGTGATATGTTATATGTGGTTTTAAATGTTTTAATCACATAAAAAAATATTTATCTCTATTTCCCTATCTACAAACATGTTGGCAAGCTTGGAAACATTGTTTGAGAATCCAAGAAGAAAGCATTACTTCAAAAGCAAAAAGTTAGAGAGTCTAAAACCTTGTGATGAGGTAAATAAATATATTATTGAAGTTTTTAATGTTTTTCATGAAATATTTACCTCTATACCTTAATTCAAATCCTACTCATTAGTTTGTAGACTTATAATAAGGTCTAGAAACCCTTGTTTGCTATTTTTTTTCAAGTTAAACTTAGAGAAGAGTGTGAAGGATTTTTTTGAGATGGATAATATAAAAATGAGGATATTAATATTAATAAATCATTGTTTTTATAATATTTAATCCCAATATTCATCTAATAACAAATGATAGACCTTTGTATAAAGCCTAAAAGAACATTATTTGTTGTCTTTTTGAAAAAGTTGAACTTAAGGAGAGAGAAAAACTTATCAGTTAAGATAGATTGGATAAAAATGAATATAATAACCCCTTGGTAAATATAAATATTCTTATTTGAGACAAATGCCAAGTTGAGAAGGTTATAAGCTTAGTTGTGAGTAAGGTAGACTTATTAGAAGAGGTCTAATTGCATGATATCAGAGCATAGAAGCTCTTTGGGAAAAATAGAAATAAGTTTGTGGCATAGGTATCCCTAAGTATAAAATATAAATTACAATAAAAATTGAATTAAATCTTAAGGAATTCCAAGGTGAGATAGAATTTTATGTAGAGTCAATAGACCAAGGTGAAAAAGACTTGGGTGAGCTTGAAAGATGAGTGAATAGGTGTGAAAAAACCAAGTGAAACCTAGGGTGAGGTATAAATAAGGTGAAATAAAGGTAAAATAGATTTTAAAATACATGTTGGGGCCTAAGATAGAGGATAAAAGGTCCTAAAGATAAAATAAAAGGATATTGAGAAAGGAAAAAGATAACAAGATGTAGGGGTATACTGAGAAAGAGTGCCAAAAAATATAGAAGACATAATGATGAGAAAAATGGACATTCAAAAAGAGATAAATGAGTTGAAAAAATGATGGAAATGGTTAAGTTCATAATAGAGAATAAAAAAGAAGAATAAAATCAAGGACTTAACATAAAGATTAAAAATAGAATAAAATGGCCTAAAGTGCTACTCATGGAAAGAAGAACGAGAGAATCCCATATCATCAAGAGAGGAAGAAATGAAAACATGTATAGTAAAGAAAATAAACATGAGAAATAGTCTTTGAAATAAGATCAAAAGGTGTTTATTTGTGTTCTAAAGAAAGTATCTATGTTGGGTGAAGAAAATATGGATGAAATACAAGATAAGAGTCTCATAAAAGACCTAATAAGCTCAGTCAAACATGAAGAGAGAATACCAACCTTAGAATCATAAAGAAGGGAAAATGAGCCTCTAATTTTTCAAATTAACTGCTTATATGAATGTGTGATTGCAGTTGAAAAGAATGTGGGTGAAAAAACACAAGAAGCTATCATAAAAGAAAAAGAGGTAGAATTTTATCTTGAATGATGACATGAGAGACTTTACACAAAGGTCATTGGGGGTCATGGACCTAAAGCAGAAGAGGATTACAAATGAAATAATAATCTCAAAATAAGGAGGATAATAGTCAAGAAATAAGCCTTATATAAGGTTCAATAGATATCAAAAGTAGGTTATAAGATGGAGAGAGAAATATTTTAAAGGAAAAATAGTATATTTATCATAGGAACACCTCAATAATATGAATTTTTAGCTCATGAAAGGGAATAAAAATATTAAAAAATAATGAATTACATGCAAGAATACAATAATGATGGTGATAGCAAGAATAGTCCAAAAAATCAATCCCTTACACTTACAAGGGAGAAAGAAAGCATGGGAAGATACAAAAATATTAACAAGGAAAAACCATGTATAGGAACATGCAAGAAGATGCAAAAATAATTATGGATATCCAAGATTACAATATTAGAAAATACTGGAATCAAATTTGTAATAGATAGAGTATTACATTGAAGAGTAACTCTAAGAGAATCAAAAAGAAAAGAAAAATTTTAGGCCAACATCAATGCCAAAGGATCCAAAAGGCATATTTGAACAAAACATGTATGAGAAGAGGTCATCACAACATGAAAAATTAAGGAAGCATAATGAATCCAATGATGAAGAGTTTAGAGATATGGAAGAAGTATCAAGGCAGTCTACTGAAGAACTTGAGAAAAACATGGAAGAGAGAGAGAAGATATGAAAGATAAAGATATCCTTGAAGAGACCATTGAGTCTCCAAAATATAAGTTAATTTGTGCTAAGAATGCTGTTTATGTAGGTATAGAGGTATAAAGATAAAAAGTATTCCTTGACCACTTAGAAAATCCAAGAGATAAAACACAAGAATTTATGATAGAATAAGGAAAAAAGGAAAACATTCAAACTCCTCATAAAAAAGACAAATTGGAGAAGATGGTATGTTTGGTAAAGGAAAATATTATTCCAATTTAATAACAAGGAGGAAATATGTTTAGATTAATAATGGATGAGAAATCAAGTTACATAGAGAATGAACTACAAAACAAGAAGCTACAAGAAAGGCCAAGAAGGCAAAGACAAGGTGAGTTCATTCATTGGTTGGTAGTCATATTTTATATGTTTTCATGGTGTTATCAAATATTTAAAGTTTATGAATATCACATGAGAGGAATGTTCAAAGGAATAGATTAGTATGGAGCTTATGGGTATAACTTAACAAATCTAAGAGAGAAAGATTGGAAAGTGAAAGCATGAGTGATACTTGAGAGAAAGACTTCAATGGTAAATTTTGATAAAATGGAAATGGATGAATCATAAATGGAGGATAAATAAGATAAATATATAATAATGAGTGTGAAAATAATGAATATGTAAGGTGAAATACTAAGACAACTAGTCAAGACAAGGCAAGAGCAGATCAGGATAATGAATCAAAGAGAGAGAGAGAGAGAGAGAGAGAGAGAGAGAGAGAGAGAGAGAGAGAGAGAGAGAGAGAGAGAGAGAGAGAGAGAGAGAGAGAGAGAGATGCGTAAGCAAAGGACTAGAAGAGGGAGATAAAAAGACAAGAAGAATTGGAAGACAAGGAAGAAGCTTAGTTTTATTTGGAGATAAAAATTTTCCCAATTATGGAGTTTTATGTAGGAGCATCAATAAGACATGTAAATTTTGTTATTTTTGGTTTGCTAGGTCTTAAATAGGCTTATGGAGTCATAATTGGACAATAAAATGCTTGTTTATGCTTCATGTTGTATCTAATTGGTTATATTTGAGTGCATAAGGTATTCATAGGTCATTTTATAAGTCTTAATATCATTATGTTTTTAAAATTTGGTATTTTATGCAAGTTTTTAACTTTCTCACCAAAACTAAGAAATTTGAATTTTCAAACTAGTTTTGGATGTGTTGAGTAGTTTTGTCACTCTCTAGCAAGTGGTAAGGTCATATAAGGTTATGTAAATATAATTTAAGGACTAAGGTATGTTATAATTTTTTTCATAAATGTTTTAATTTATAATCAATTGTGTAAAACCCAAATAAGACGTATCCAACGTAGGTGGCAGGCAAATTAAGCATGTATTGGATAAGTCATAGGTGATTGAGAGATATTTGGTCTTGGGACAAGACCAAACCAAGTTTAAATATATTTTTATAAGTTATTATATTATAAAAATTAATTAATTATTTAAATAAACATAATAGGATGAGTAGAGAATGGATTATTTTTTTTAGAGAAGGTTTCTAGGTCTGTGTGAAGGTTGATGATGGTTTGGAAGGTTATAATCTATATTTATAAAAATATGTGAATAAAAGAGACATTATTAATGGTTTTTATGCATATATAAGATTTCATAAATGTGTTATTTCATTTTATTAAAATGTTACTTAATGTTTTAGTATACTTTTATATTGATTCTAAGTTACAGAAGTCTATAAACATTGTGTATAAGGTACCAGTCTAAAAAAGAGGAACATTTCTGCATAATTTTTGAGTTTTTGAGTATGAATGACATTTATCAAGGTAATATAAACTTTATTAGGTATTAATAAATCAAAAAATAACTTTTTAATGTCATTATAAGTTTATATTTTACCAAATTTGTGCTCTTGAGTCTTACACAGCATGATAAACCCTGAACTAGGGTTTAAAGAAATAAAATCTTAATAAATTTTAGAATAATAAATTAAAAGTAATAATTTTTTTATACATATAAATTGGGATGTTTATTATGTGTTTAATCTTTTTTTAATGAGTTATAGGTCCCTAAATATCAATATATTTTGGATTGTGTGTTAGCAGACCTATAACTAGGCCTAAAACAAGGCTTTAGAGTACTAAAAGTCCTACAACTTTAATACTAGCCAATAAAAATGCCTGAAACTTTTTGAATATTTGTGTAATGATACATGTGATATTTTAGAGGTGTTTTTAAATATTTTTATCACATAAAAAAATAGTTATCTCTATTTCCTTATCTACAGACCTATTGGAAATCTTAAAAATATTGTTTGAGAATCCAATAAGAGAGCATAAATTCAAAAAGAATGAGTTAGAGAGTGAAACCTTGTAAGGAGGTAAATAAATATGTTATGTAATTTTTAAATGTGTTTTCAATAACTATTTACCTCTATAACTTAATTCATATCCTACTGATCAATTTAAAGACCTGTAAGTAAGGTCTAGAAACCCTCATTTCTTATTTTCTTGTTCAAGTTAAACTTAGAGAAGAATGTGAGGCTATTTTTTTATATGTATAACATAAAAAAGAGGGTAATAGTATTAATAAATAATTGGGTATATAATATTTAATCCCAATAATCATCTAAAAAAATGATAGGCCTATGTATGAAACCTAAAAGTTCCCTATTTAGAGTTTTTTTGAAAAAGTTGAACTTAAGGAGAGATAAAAACCTATTGTTTAAGATACTATGGATAAAAATTAATATAATAACCCCATGTTAAACATAAATAGTATTATTTGAGACCAAGGCCAAGTTGAGAAGTTTATAAGCCTAGTTGTGAATAAGGTAGACCTATTAAAAGAGGTTTGATTGCATCAAGGAGTCACCATTTGTTGTTTCTCGCATAACACACCCCATTTTTAGGTGAAGATGAGGACCCTCTTTTCTTTTCTAGTCTTTTTTCCTTGGGATTTTTTGGTGGTTTGCTTATTTTATCCCTTTATTGAATTTTCCTAAGTCTAAAGGTCTTGACGTTATAAAAATCACATTTTGAAATTTTAAAAAAAATCCCCTTTTGAAGAAATCTAATTTAGAATTATAAATTATATGAATTTTTTTAGAGTCCTTTTTAGTCTTTCCCTTAGAAAACTATCTCATTTCTGCTTTGGTTTAGCGAGAATTGACTAAGTGCTTATGATTGTTTCAATTTAAACTTAGTCATTTTTAGTAAATGGGTTTAATATAGCAAGGGTTCTTTTAAAAGGCACTAATTTATTCCACTTAATTATCCCTCTTTTTGATCCATTTCTAATTCAATATTCTCTAAATTGGCTAAATGTTTGCTTATGTTCAACTTTTTCCTTAGTCAATTTTATCAAAATAGTCAAAATATACTTTGAAAATGGATTCAAATTCATTTAAAATGGATTTATCTTCACTAATTTTATCCAAATTATTGATTATGTTTTTAATTACTTAGCCATTGGATTTTTAAATTGAAAATGTTGACTGTGTTCCTTTGCCTTACTGCCCATAAGTGCACACTTTGCTTCCCAGAACCACACTATGATCTTTCTCTATTCGCATTGAAATCAAACCATTCATAAAATATTCTTAAAGGATTATCTAATTCTTGAAAATGTTTCTTAGAGCCACATGGTGTATTTCCACTACTATGTGACACTTTCATAATTCAAATTTACTTTGGAGCCTCCAATTCTTTGATTGAGTGGGATGATGCTAAGTGGCATGATCCTTGTGAATCATTGCTTTGAGAAAATATATACACAACAAAACCTTTAGGTGAGTGAATAAATAAGATGCTTCCAAGTGGCATGATCCTAATGACCCACTACCCCCAGTGGTCTATGAAGTCTCAAAACACATTAGAGCCCTAGGTGGATAGGATAATGCCACATGGCAAGATCCCACTTCACTGCAACTAAATATAATTAGTGTATATCAACCCCTAGCCAATTAATGAAAGAGCAAGGATTAGCCACATAACATGACCCTAATAATAGAGGACATACCATAAATGATGTAAATAAAACACTAGATTAAATTCGACAACCCATTTGGCTGTCAAAACTGTCAAGGGCTGAACAACACTATTTTTAAGTTTGAGAGCACAGACCAAGAAAAATTAGTTTCTAAACAACATAATAGATGGATGAATTGAATCCAAACTTCAATGTGAAAATGGATAGAGGCATTAATCATAGTGTGGAAAGCACATTTTGGTTATGATAATGAAGTAATGGATAAGAGTGTCACCTTGAGGAAGCATGGGGATTTGGTCCCATTTATAAAGATAGTGGCTCAAATTTAATCTATCTAATGTAAAATAAAAGTACCAACCACTAAGAGTGGATTTAAGCATAAAATTAACAAGGAAAATACCAATGTAAAAATGTCAAGATAAAATGTTACCCAAGACTCGTAGAGGCAGCCAAATCAAGTGTGAATTCAACTATTGACACTTATGAAGAGCATGGCGTGCATGTTTGGGAGAAGGTAGAAAGGCCCTAAAAAAAAATACACCTTAAATAGATTATTTCTCTACTGTAAGGATGTGTATGGATGATTTTAAATGGTAGTCCCAAGGTATTATCAACCACTTCTATATAAATTTTGGTGACATAATTTAAGTCCATGTTGATATAAGCATGGTGACCTACAAAATTTCTCAACTGCACTTCTAAATACACATTGCATACTCAACTACTTTTGTAGTTATTTTTAGGCCTCCCTAAATTTTGATCTTATTTTGGTCTCCTATAAGGATGAGTTCATAAACATTTATTGAGGCTAGCTCTTTGTGAATTGTAAAAGATACATAGATAACTAGATACTTTCTTTTTATGATTCTTTATAGTTTTCTAGATTAGCTATGATTCTTTGAATTTTTATGAGTTATGATATTTTTAGGGTGAAGTTTTTATGTGGATGATTATATGGGCTTTAAACTTTGATAATCAAAAATTAAAATCTTGATATCTAAATACTATTGGGAGTGTGTATGGACTTTTTCCAGTTCATGTTCTATAGTGCTTGTGCCCTTTCCTTATCACAGTCACTCTTCCACAGACTCTTGCACTATCTTTATTTAGAGTTATAATGGGTTTGACTCAGCCAAAGATTATATTAATGGAGTTCATTCAATCATACAAATCTCCTTGATCTTCATGTCAATAGGCTCTCTTTCTATTTACTCTTTCTCTTTTGCATTTTATTTTAAAAGTGTGTTAGCTTAGAGACTTGGTGTCAATAGAATTAATATATAAATTAAAATTTATATTTATTTTTATTTCATGTTTTATTATCACCATTGTAACATCTTGTTATTTATGAATGTGGTAAACCATTAGAGAAATTAGTTGTGCATTTTATATGCAAATATAAGAAAGTCTAATTTTTATCTGAGGCTGAACCCTACAAGTATTGTCAAGAAAGTATGTAACCTCATAATGAATGTTTTATCAAGGAAAAATACACCTTAATTCATAAAATAGTCCCCTTAAAATGAATACTCCACATCAACTAACTTAGTAAAGACCATCATTCCAAGACCTTGTACATTTAGACCTTGGGGAAGCATTTTCCTCATGAGACATTCTTCCTTTCAGGATAGGTAAACCTAAAAAACCCTAACTATTATTGGTTGTGATAAAACACTGATCAACACTATTTTTACTATCATAGTTAAAACATAACCATTTTTATACTTTTAACTCCAAATTATTGAGGATTCAATTTGATAGGTTGAGGGAATGATGGTGCTGGAGTGATCTAATCTATGATGCTCACAAAGGTTTACCTTATGTTAGATATTGCTCTTTTCTCCACCCTATGGTCCATGATAATATAATAAAATATAGTAATTGGATTAAACATGATTACTTTTTAGATAGAAGCCTTGAGTCCCCAAATAAATAGGTTGTTCAAATTCTCATACATGATCATCTCCATAAGAAATGATAGGTTTTAGAATTGATGAGTATAATCCATGACTAATCATATTTGATGTATTTTTGATAAATAGATAAAATAATTTCCTATCAAATTTTTAAGTTAGTGAATCCATAATTACTTAGTAAAAACTGACTAGTTGAGACTGAGAGTCTTTTTGTTATTTTGAGCACATAACCATCGATACAAAATGGACACTAAGAGTCTTATTATTGTTTATTGTGATAGTTTTTTCACATGGGATCTGATGAATATTAAAAAAAAAAATCTTTTTGGTTGATCTATGTGACCAAATATATTCCTTAAAAGTATGGAGTATATTCCAAATAGCTAAATTGGAACTACCCAAGGGTGGGGGTTACAATGCATTTGGATTTGAAAAGGGTTGAATAGATAATCCACCTTGGTTGAGATCTGCATTGGTGAACTAAATTTAGTTTTATAGTTTTTTTCATTAAAAATAATTGATCAAATCTCTATGCAATCTCATTCAATCGTTTATTGGTAATATATAGATATCCTTTATTAACCATTACATTGTGTATTTTTTGAACACTATAGTCAATTTATCTCACTTAGTGATCTGTCTTATAAAAAGTTGGAAAAAAATATCCACTGATTAAAAAATCCATATTTTCTTTGTTAGTAAATTCTCTCAGTGCATCAAAACCCTTACCTCAAGCCCTATTATTCTGACTAACTATGTAAATATTTTAGGGCTTAAGGATAAAAATAGGTTTATTATAAAATTATATTATTTTTATCCTCTCTAAAAGATTAATATAATGGTTTGGTATATTTTTTAAGGGTAAAAAAACTTGAAAACCCATAAAAACTCAAAAAAATAAGGTTGACAAAAATATATGTTGTTGCAATTGTCTTGATGAGACAATTCTAATGACTGCTATATTACATAATTTTTTTCTTAAAAAACCTAAAAAATATTGCACCATTTTTTTAAAAATTCCTTCCACTTGAAAATTTATATTTTTAAAACCTTTCAAAAACACCAAACAGACATTAATCTTGACCCAAAAAATGCAAAACAAATATTGACCAAATCGAGGCATTGATACCACTTATAATGAAATTATTTAGTTAGATAAAGAAAATTCACATAAATGGATGAAAATATAAATATAAATAGTAGAAAAACAACAATATATTGAAATAATAAGATCAAAATAAAGTAAATTCACACTAAATATTGATATCAAATAAAAATACTAGAAATATATGACTGATCCACTTCGAGGGGGAAACCTCCCATAACTTTGAAATAAGAACAAAATTTATAATTTCATGATCTAAAGCTGACCAATGCCTCCTAAATGTACTCTACTAAGGTTATGGATAATCTATAAGTTGAAACTACTACCAATACAAATATATATAAGTTATCACATGATGAGTGAAAGGTTATGCTATCCATTAGTTAGCTACACATATCCCAATACACACTAGTAATTCAGGCCATAACAACTATGATATCCCAAATGGCATTAATTTTACTTAGAAAAATTCTCAATTGTTTTGGTCCCATTAGTGGAAGCATATCTAATATTGAATTTAATTCTTAAGATCAACCTCAATACCATGTTTTGAGACAATAAAAATAATATATTTATATATGTAACACCAAAGATACACTTTGTAGGATTTAACTGTACATATTTTCACAATCCTTCAAATATTTTTTGTAAGTATTTAACATGATTTTTATGCTTCATTGATTTTCCAAAAGTATCATCAACATAATCCTTAACAACCCTTGATAATTAGAGCTAACATTTTTAAGTCCAAAAGGAATGAAAACATAGTGAAATGTGTCCCATTGGGTAGTGAAAGTAGCCTTGTACTAATCGATGGGATTTATCTTAATCTGATCATAGAAAAAAATATATCCATGATAGAAAACATTTCATCATTAGCAGTAGAATCAACAATCATATCCATAATGGGTGGAGGAAAACCATCCTTGTGACAAGACTTGTTTAAAAATTTAAAGGCAAAACACATGCATATGCATTTTTTAGGTTTTTCAACTAGGACGATATTGGAAATCCAAGGTGAAAAATGGATGGGTTAGATAATCTCCACATTTAATAAATTTTGGATTTTGTCTTTAACCAATAAAGTAAGTTTAGGTTGTATCTTTAATTATTTTTCTTAATTAATTTAGCATTTGTATTGATGACTATATTATGAACCATGATAAATGGATCAATACCGAGTATATCAGAGTAAGCATAAGAAAATTATTTCATGAAATTATATCAAAATATCTCTATAGTCTTTATCTTCTTGAGGTGTCAAAAATGCACTAATTAACATGACTTTAGGATTTTATTTGGGGGTATAGTTGAATTCAATTTTCTCTTTGTTAAGTAATGTGGATGAGTATTCTCTGGTGGTTTTAATAGTGTAGACACCTAATTTTTGTACAATACCCTTTTGCATAGTGTATTTTCCTTGTTTTGTCAAGATTAGTATATTTGTGTATATTTAGTTGATTTATTACATTTGCTACCCTAAAATATACAAATTTTGGTATTTGAGCCTTCTATATGTCTTTAACATTACCCATATTTCTCTATTTCCAACCTTATTCAAATTTATACATTTTATGAGTTGCTTTGCACATTCTAGGAATTTATTTACCTTGGGACTGATTTGGAAGTTTGCCAAATCTTTTCTAGGTTGGATTTGATGACATGTTAATTCATCTTATGTGTTTTTGTGGGTATTTCCAACCTTGGGATGATTTACCATGCATTGAATTAATCTTATCACATTTTATCATGGTTAAAATTAATGCAAGTCATGTCTTAGAGATCTCTATATACTAAATCATCCCAAGTAATTTTAAAAGTGTTGATAAAATAGTTAATCCCTTTTCCACATTTTAAGCTAGATACTTCATTGAACATATTTATTTCTATAGTTGTAACAAAGCTAACGTATTGATACTTAAACCTTATTCAATCCACTAATACATCACATACTTATACCAAAATAGGTTTTATGTGGTTGTTCATGTATTTAAATTACACATCTAAGGAATAGGAGGTGAATTACTTCCTCAAGTTTCCATTGGCATGACATAAAGAATTACATCGGGTTTTATTCTAGTGTGCAGAATATGTAATTAAAATTCACTTGAGATTATTCAACCTATAACCATTTTATAATTATTTGAGTGTTTGTGAGGAACTAGGTCAATAGCACAAAGAAGAGACCAAATAAAAAATCTACCCATGAATTCAAAAAAGTGAAGACATGGGACTATATGATAATATAAAATGCAATTACATAATAAAAATTAGAATCCTTAATAGAAAAAATATTTTTTTGGGTGTAGAAGTACAAATACAAAGGAAACATAGGCATAACATATTTGATGATCGAATCTATACCCGAGCATATTGAATTCTAGGCTAGTAGATGTCAAATCTATTCTTTGATAGTGAGACCTCCAAATTTTACAAAAAATTGCATATGTCCCTGCACACTCAAAATATAGTCTGAAAATCTGAAGATTCTTCCTAGATGTGGTTATTTCATCACTTTCACTAGTTTACTTTGTTTATTGCTTGTCAAATTACGTTGTTAATGCTAGTTTTCTATTTTAACACATAAGTTAGGCCTTAATTCTGCTCTTGGACCATTTATGTTAGATCTAACCCATCTAATTTAATTTATCTTTATGTTAGTTATAAATCGGTCCAGTGAACTAAAAATATAGAACATATTAGAGAACCATTATGTTCTTCAAACACTTACACCTTCTAGGATTTTTTCCTTAGAGTTTCATGATTGATTTTTTATTTTTCATATTTGATTTCAATATGCATTTTATTTTACATGTTTTTATAAAACTCTAGATTTTAATCACATCCATTTTATTTCAGATGATATCTATATTTCAATATTTGCTGCATACAACTTCATTATTTGAATGCATACATATTTTGCGGTTTTCTAAGGTTTGATCCTCTACATTCAAATTTATTTTTTCGTATTTTTTTGATTATTACATTAATTAATCATTATATTAGATCCATTAATGTTTTTCATGATTATATTGTATGCCCAAGAAGCTAGACCTACACATTGTACTAGATGTAATTCTATATTGAGTATATCTACTCATGATTTAACATAACTACCTTTAAATACCACTCATTTTTATATGATATTTAATTAATACAAATATTATATAAAAACATAATTATAATGTCATTTATATATATTTAATTATATTTTCAATGATATTTACTTAATACAACTATGATACTTCACACTTACAATGGCATTTCACACTTGTCCTCATGTGTTATTACATTACTAGTTATATTCGATCTTAGGATACTTCTAGTTTATTTTTACATAGTATCAGATACAAGATTATATAATCTATTACTAGGACACCCATGGATCAATAAAATGATAATGATGCCTTATAAACTACATCATTATCTCAATTTTGTGCATAATAATGAAGTACACACAATTTTAGGCATAACTTATGGGCTACCTATCCAACCTAAGATATCACATGTGTGATCATATAGTGTGATTTATAATGAGAAAATAATTTAACTTTAGTTTATACCTATTATGATTATACCATCATAAATTATGGTTCCTATTACATTATGTCCATGACACCACCATCTTGTGTAAGAGTTCCTAGAGCTTCAATTCCTATAGTTACATATCTAAGACCTATGGTGTGTATTCATACACATACCAAGATTAATTTAAAATAGATTGTTATAGATCATATTTAAGCACTTTTTTCATCATGACAAATTCACATGCATGCTTCTCAAGAGGTTATGGCAACTTATTAATCCTACTCTCCACATGTCTCTATTTGGGATGATGATCTTAGTTACTCCACATTCATGACTAATTTTTGATATTTTGAGTGACACATATGACTTATATGATCCAATATTTCATATTATATATGAGGTAATTTTTTAGCTTCCATAACATATATCTTAAACTTCATTCATAAATCATAAATATATTATATTTTTCTTATTGTACATAATTTGGATGCACTTTCCTCCTTTGAGTTTGATTGCATTATTCATATTTTCATCCTTAAGTTTAATCTCAATGTTGTGTAGTGCATTAAAAATTTCATCAAAGTATTCATATGTATTAAAGATTATTTTATCCTTTAGTTGTGTGAGCAAACTATTTGAGAATAGACTTTGAAACATAGTATCAGGGATTTCATGTGACATTTTCATAAGCATGGTTTAAATTTAGGCACATAGTCAACAATATGTTTGTTGTTTCTTGTTTGATTTGAGTAATTTGAAATAATGTGACCTTTCGACTAATGTTTATATAAAATTGTGATAATAACATATTATTCAAATTATTTAATTGACACACAAAGTCCATAAGTAGGATGTAAAACAAATATAAGTCATATATGATGATGCTCTTAGGGAATATATTTCTCAAAAGTAAGTCATGATGTTGAAAACCAAATCAAGTTTCAAAATAAGCCCTAGTGTGATGTTAAATATCCCCATCACCAATATATAATGTAAATTTAGGCACTTGATATGAATAAGGAAAGAGGTGAATAAAAAAATTAATAGATAATGGGTTGTGTAATATGCATAAGATGAAACTCTATGGTTTGGTTTATTAAATGCTTTATATACTTGTGTAATTTGTAATCGTATATCATCAAGTTATTGTTGAACCCTTGGATCAATAAATGCATAAATAGTTTTGTGAAAAGAATTTTTATGTGTGTGTGTATGAATATATGCCTTATTATTATTATTATTATTATTATTATTATTATTATTATCATTAGTTTTAATAAAGGAATGATTGGCATTTTTACTATGCCCAATGCCAATAGATTTAATACAATAATTAGATCATGGTATCACATTGTTATTTGGATTCATTAGAGGAGGAATTGTAGAATCTTTAGGTTCTTTATGAATAGAATGATAAACCTAAAGAGGGGATAAAACACTAGGTGAGGTGTATAAGGGTCAAAATTACCATTAGGATCATTAGCCTCACCACCTAATGCAGATGTAAAACCTCCAAAATTTATAGTAGATTCATCTAATGGATGTATAAGATACCACTCAATTAAAGCTTATGTATTCCTCATTACATTATTTCACACTTCAATAAATAGAAAATAATAACATCAAGTTCCTTATGGGTAGTCATAATATAGCCACAAAAATTCTCTTCACCTATGTCCTTGAAATTTAGTGTATTGATAGAAGTAGGAGGTGTATTATTGTAAGCATGGTCCCTATCCTCACTAACATAAACATTAAATGAAAAAACATTATCATGAAGAAGAATGTCATCTTGATAAACATAGTCATTATCATTCACATATGGAATAATATTAGAATTACCATGCATCTCTATAATGATAGGAAATTTTGAAACACGAGTTGTATTTAAAGGTATTTATGTTAAATCATGAGTAGAGATACTCAATATAGAATTACATCTAGTACGATGTGTAGGAATAGCTTCTTGGGCATATGATATAATCATGAAAAACATTAGTGGATATAATCTAATGACTAATTAATTTAATAATCACAAAAATATGAAAAAATAAATTTGAATGTAGAGGATCGAACCTTAGAAAACCTCAAAATATGTATGCGTTCAAATAATGAAGGTGTATGCACCAAATATTTTAATATAGATATCATCTAAAATAAAATGGATGTGATTAAAATATAGAGTTTTATAAAAACATGTAAAATAAAATGCATATTGAAATCAAATCTAACAAATAAAAATTCAATCATGAAACTCTAAGGAAAAAATCCTAGAAGGTGTAAGTGTTTGAAGAACATAATGGTTCTCCAATATGTTTTCTATTTTTAGTGCACTGGGCTAATTTATAACTAACATAAACATAAATTAAATTATATGGGTTAGATCTAACATAAATGATCCAAGAACAGAATTAAGGCCTAACTTATGTGTTAAAATAGTAAACTAGCATTAACAAAGTAATTATGTTCAATATAATTATCCCTAAGGATTTTTCTAGTTGATTGTAAAATAATTTGATGAGAATATCCAAAGGTGTAAAATAGTTGTGATCAGTATAAAATGCATTAATGAAGGCCTCACTACATATTCTCAATCATGAATCATTATCTATGAGGACTTAATTGATTCCCCATCGATTGATTTTAACTTGAATGTACAGGGGAAGGTGTTGATAAGTAATGTCTTTATAGGTTGAATCCTCTAAATTAAAGGAGATGAGATGATTGTTATTTTGTAATTTTTTGACAATAAAATAAAAATAGGCTAGTTTTTTGTTACTTGGTAGAGTATCATAATGTAATATGGCTTTGTAAACCATTGATTGTTAAATCAATTGTAAGATTAAAATCATGGATTAAGTAATATGAAGTTTTTCCATATTGGAAAAAATATGTCATTTGTGTTTTTTCTTGTTTTATTGACTCTCCCAATGGTAAATATCATAATTTTCAAAAATTGGATAAATCACCATTGGCATGGGATTTCCCTGTGTTTGAGAGGGGTAACTCCCTCGTAGAATATGGGTTTTTTTTGTACATATAAATGGAAATAAAAAAATGAAACAAAACTTGGAAATGGTGAAAGGTGAAAATGGAAGAATAATGGAGTATAAAGGTGAAATGAGAAACCCATGGTAGAATAAGATGGACCATCATAACTACTAAGCTTTAAATGAAGTGTTTGGAAACTATTCATCTTACACAAAAATGGAAGTAGGAGTAGCAGATGTAACTAGAAAAAAAGGATTTATTGGATGCACAAAATATCATCAAAATTTATATTGTGTACACTTGGTACAAATCCCATATACATGTTTTTCAACACAAAGTCTGGAAACACCATGAGTTGTATACAACCAAGAAAAAATAAAATTTTAATGGATTCTCTATTTATAAATAATAATAATAATTCCATAAACAAATAACTTCAAAAGCCATAAATCCAAATAATTATCTCACCCAATTATTTGTATTCCATTCCTCAAATATATAAAATTATATATCACACACAAATTTATATCCAACCCTTACCCCTGATAGCTTGAAATAAAGAAAAACATGTTTCATGATCCACATTTTCTCCTTTTTACAAATTTATATCCATACGAGAAGCTAGAAAGCCAAGATTTGCACCAACTTAGCCTAGAGCTTACTTTCCTCCAACTAAAGTTTTCCCATATTTGATTTTATTATTTGGGCAATTTTACAACATTAAATGTATTTGTGATAGAATTTAAAAATAATTAATTTTTTAATTACTCTAAATACATAGCTTTTCTTTGGCACTCTTCCTCAGAGTTATTTTTGGCACTTCTCCTTGGCACTATTTTGACATTATTTTATGAATTTAATTGAAATTAATAAATTCTAAAAATAATTAATAATTTAAGAAAGTCATTTAATTTATAGCTTGGGCCTGCAAACATCATCTTCAAATTCATAATGTTCTAGTTTACTTGGAGTGTTGCCTTGTTTATTGGGTTGTGGAGTCACATAGAGCATTACAAAAAGTAACACACTTAAAATAAAATGAAATTGACTAGAATGGATAGTGAAATTTAGATGACAATTTTTTGCTACAATAGTTGGCTCTTAATATCAGACTGCATTCCTTGAAAAATATAGGAAAATCTCAGATCTTATTGGTTGAAAACTACCTTATCCACCTTGTGTATCCATATAGATGGTGTGAAAAACACATGTATGTTCCAATCTAGCCAATTGTATAGGAATGAACACACACTGCTAGGCTAAATAATTAACTTGTATACTTCACAATTTTTTAACTAGAACTCCATAAAGATGGTGTGTGAAATAGATTCATGTATAGATCCAAAAAATTGCATCTTGTTTTCTTATCCCAATCACATGGGAAATGAACGCTCATTATTAGTTCACATCATTGTCTTTAAAATCATGTCTTTTTGTATGTTTGAACCTCCCATTGTATTATATCCTAATATTTTTTTTATAAATTTATGTATATTTTTGCATTCTTATGTATATATTTGTTAATGCTTAATTCATATGAACCAACTATGTTTATGATAAACATCCTTGTCCATTTATCTTTATTTTTTTATGCCTCATCCAATTTTTTCTTGGAATTCAATATGGTTGCCTATTCATGCAAATTCCATTCTAAAATTCTTAAAATGCATGTGTATACTCACAAGATGCAATTATTGTATTATACTAAAGAAACACTACATTAAACTCTTTGGGATCATTTCCAGCTTAACACTAGAATTTTTTCAAGCTTACACCTAATAGTAGCGACATTAAATGTTTGAAATAAGTACATAAGGTGTAATATCTATGAGGTTCTAGTCAAAAATTTATTCTCTTGAATATTATATACTCTCAAGTTATTCTCCCTTATTAGATATTAATGAGTCAATACTAGCCTCATACCAAATTGGATACCAAGGTAAATCAAAGTTTTTCTAAACAAAAACTAGGCAATCCTCTATTCTATGGATGAAATTAACAACATTATTCAGATACAACCATTAACATGGTACAAGGATATTTTTAATATACCAAATGGAAAAGAATTAGGAGGATTGGATTTGACATTTTTTTCTTGGATGATTGACTTATTCCCTCCTTAATACCACCAAGTGTAATTGAAATAAGAATTCCTATATACTAAGATTGAAAATGGGATCCAATGTGTTGTATAACATATTATACTCAAGAAAATAATTGTGTTTGTTCCAAATCTTATTTTCACCAGATGGTTACCTCACCCACTAGACTTGCATTGTAGATACATATGAAAAATTCATAACCTCATAGAGGAAGCACATGAACTATTTAACATAATAATTAAAAGAAATTTGGTTTCATAGAGTTGTGGTTGTTCACATTGTGTAGGTCTTAGAATAAAAATAATAAGGTGATTGTGACTTTCACTTGAGATAAATTTGTAACCCATACCTATAAATCTCAAGGGTGTAATTTTTTCTATACTTATAACTTATATACTTTAAACTCAAAAATTACAACGTTATTCAAATATTGAGCCATTACCCAATGCATTCTCATTAAGCCATTTTTAGTCACAGAAACCATTTGCAAAAATGTCTCAAGATAAAATTTAGCATTTAGGTCTATTTTGATTGTATCAAACATTTTATATTCAACCTTTTTAAGCTTCATGCTAAGTTCTTGTATAACCATTTGGCCACTAGTAAGTGTGATAGGGTATTTCAAGTAGGCATTCATGGTCACCTATAAAATTTATTTCTTTATAATCACATCTCCAAATGTGTGCAAATAATTTCATAGCCATAGTAGTAAAGATTGTTCCCATTTTATTTTAAGTTTTATATAATGCATTTGTCATTATTTCAATGCTACACACTTGAGCTAATGACCCTGTTACATGATTATCCAAACAATCTATTACTCCTAACATGTGAATCTATAAGAAAGCTTAATATGAAGTCAATAAACTAAATATTCCCATTCTTCATAACTAGAAAAAAAGATCTATAAAAAAATCCACTCCTGTCACCATTTTTACTTTGCAATAGATATATTAAAAGTTGAGCTTATTTCCACACTTGTAATCAAAGGCTATATAATTTACATGATGCAGTAAATTGTAGCTTCACAAATAGTTTTTGGATAAAAATCTAATGCTAAGAACTTACACTTATTGATAATTTTATCTATGACATGGAGTTGCACTCAAAACCCATCTTCACCAAAGCCCATAAATTAGTCAAGGTATTGTGTAGCTAGTTACAATAAGATCTCTCAAATTTTATAATATTTTTATCATTTTCATCAATCATATTTTGTTTTTTTGGTTTCTAGTTAAGTATCTAATTGATCATTTATAAAAAATATATCTACATGAGTAATTGGTTTCAAATTATGTTTAATTAAAACTAGTAAAACCTTAAAACAAGTTGTTGAAGAGAGCCCATTCCACAATCCTTTGAGAATAGATCCATTTGAAGGTAATTTTAGTCTATTTTATGATAGATGAAAACCCTTAATTTAAGATTGATTTGGTAGATTCCACTGCATTAGATAATCTGTGGGGATATGACCCGATAATATGTAGATAAATCATTATAAAATAATTATTTTAAGATTATGCTATTTAAAAAGTATTTTAACTCTAACTACCAAACACATTATTTATCCAAAAATATGCTTCATTGAGATCTAAGTCTTCATAACTCTTCATGTCATCTAGGGTCAAGTTTGAATAGCTACATAGAGCCTAAGTTAAGGAAACAATAGATACTTTGATAAAATATGACATAATAAAATAAAATTCATGATCTAAGTCTTCACAACTCTTCATGTCATCTAGGGTCAAGGTTGAAGAGCTACATAGTGCCTAACTTAAGGAAACAATAGATACTTTGATAAAATATGACACAATAAATTAAAATGCACTCTCAATGAAATAAAACCTAGATGCATCTTAATAACATAAACAAAGTGAGGGATTTTCCTTAATAACACCAAAGTTGAATGAATAAAAATATTATGGAACATGACCATAGCTCCAATCAAGAGATATTAAAAATATAGTTTCCCCATTCATTTTAATCTTGGAATGAATAAGCCTTCTATAACTTACATGGAGTTAGGCTTGGCATAACCTATAAGAAGAGATACACACCATATATCAATGTTGAAAATCATATTTAGGGAAAACACTATTCTAACTTCTTTTAGAATATCACATGCCACAATAAAAACTTTAGTGATCATCCAAAATATGATTTTTTTTTTTGATAACCAAATTGATCCAAAAAAACTCATACTTTCATAATAGTTGGTCCTCCATATGAATAAGCAATCCCAAAAACAATAAAATTATTATTTAAAAAATCACTAGCATCTATAAAAGTAAGTACATAATAATTTTATCTCATTTGAAATAAAAATCACCACCATCAGGCTCCTGGTACCAGCACAAGAAGTTATTCAAGGACAAGGGAAAAGTAGACCATGGAATTAAAAAGAAGCTAAAATATAGGTCACCTGATTGCAACAAGAGGGTGTAAGATATTGAATAGGTAATCATAAAGAGTACCTAAAATACCTTGCTAGAGAGGAAATCACATATTTACTAATGGGATCCATTCTCTCTTTATATTTATGACTGTATGAGTTTTGACTTGAGTCTTCATTTGGTTGGGAATTTGGGCACCTACAAGATAGGCTTATGTGAATTTTTGGAGGTTATCCTCTTTTGGAACCATTTTACCTATTTTTCCTTTTTCGATGAACTATTTTCCCCTTCTTAGATCTACCTTTCTTATCTTTTAGCTAGTTTTTTTTATATGTTTGATTTTTACGATAGTTGGCCTATTAATTTTACCATTCTTTAAGGAATATTTCATTAATATTTATTCTCAATCGATGTATGAAAATTATCCACATTTGATATTTTAGATTTGGCCATTTCTCATAATAATTTTTCTTTTAATTGGCATTGTTTCATTCCCTTGTGGTAGTTCCATCATAATCTTATCATACCATGTCTTAGAATGATGTGGCACCCCTTCCCTAGGTCGTATTTCCCTCTCCCTCTCATCATTACCTCACTTGCTCAGGATCTCTCTCTGATTTATGACCAAGTTATGATTTTTTTCATTATTATGTATTTAATCCCACCTCTCCCATTTTGTTTTAAGTGTTCTCACATATTTCCTATTCACCTCATCACCCTTGTCTTTTTGTGTTGCATTGTGTTATACTTTCACTATCTTTATTTACATTGATTTAATGGAAGACTCTTAAGGGACCTAACATGATTCTCATGAGGAATACAAAAGTAAGTTAGGGCTTGGGATAACTAAACCCAAGTTTTATTCTGAGATCATGAACAACAACCCTCTAGTGTGGGGAATTATATAAAGTGGTGGTCTAACCCAATTTATGTTAAGATAGCCAAGAATGACCCAACATTATCCAAGGAGTTCACCATAACATGGAATGATAGGCTAGTTATTATTAGAGGCATGAGAATATAAGTTTTTGAGGACTCTATTTCCCAATCTACCAGGCTAGTTGTCCATGACTTGAAGTATTATAAAGACAAAAGTATGAAATAAGAATGGGTCACTAAATTGTTTAACTCCCCTGATATGGATAAAAAGGTCACCAAGAGATTTTAACATGGTAATGTCCTAAAAGCCTAGCTCAAAGTCTACAAACATGTAACGTTTTATCTTACTTTGGATTCCAAATTTATCTTTGTTAAGTTGCATCACTTTATGATTTTGAATTAATTTAAGGATATTTACAAAACTAGCCTTCCCTTATTTCTATTAAATTCTCTTGATGACTTGGTTGTTGCCTTCTAGGGAAATAATAAGGTATTCATTGCACATCAAGCCATTATTCTCTCTCTTTTTTAAATGCCACTTTGGTGATTAGCAAGGTAATGTCACTTACATCGAGTTCTAACTCGGTTTTGAATAAGGGAAATAAACAGGGCAAGGTTGAGGCCAAAGCTAACAAGTTAAGGAAGAAACTAATTATAGAACTTAGGGAGTCAAAGTAATTGGAGGAAGTGGAAACTGGGACCCAGGCACTAGATGAACCCATAGCATAACTCTTGACCCCGGTCCTAGATGCCTTGGATGATCCTATATAGGATATTATGGCTGGTGTTGAAAATCATTCACCTAGAAAAATACTTTGCTCACTTGAACTAGAGCTTAAGAGTAAGGCCTTAGAACTAAGGGTGATGATAAATGTTTTAAGGAAATTTGGGGTGCCTTCTTTCTTAAATCAAGCTTGATAGTGAAGGAGGGCCTCTTTTCCACTCCTGGCACCCCCTATAATAAATAGATGGAAGAATCAGATGACATTAAATTTTATTGGTTCTTCAGGGAAGCATTTTGGAGAAACTGAGTCTCCTTTCCCAACCACAAAGAGTAATTCTACCCTATCTAGAGCCATACATATTGATTCATCCAACCATATCCTTAACTTCCTAAATTAATTTTTTAATCATGATTGAACCTTTCAACTAACTTGGTATGTCATCTAACTACCATGAGTCATTCATGAGAGATTTTGAGCTACCATCTAACTTTTCTCTTTTCTCTCAAACACATGAGGAATTGGTCTCTTTCTCATGGATGAGGACATAAATACGACCATCCAAAATTAACAAATATCTAATTAGTTTGGATTTATCTCAAACCATCCATATTCTCACTTGAAAGTCTATAAATTGAAGTATCATCATCTATTTTATAAATCCATCATTAAACTATTGAAATGCTATTGAAATCATCTTGTGATTCATAAAAAAATAAATAAATTACACCCATATGTTGCTGAAATTCCCTTTATCTTGGGAATATGAATTGAGCATCCACATATTGCATTGTAAGAGAAATTGATGTTCATCAATGAAGAATGTGATTTACATTATTGGTAAGATGGTACATTGTAAATATGTTTGATTCATTTCTTTTGTTTGGATATCTCTAACTGAGGTTTTAATTTAGTCTTATAATAGGAAGTTGATTTTTCACTTGATTTCCTAGCTTGCATAGGTTTTAAACTTATAGCTATCACAATCTGGCATGTCTGGTGGGATTTTCCCCAATTTTTTTAATCTTACATGCTTGTCTTAGGGTTTCTAAATTATTTTCAAATTCTATTAAGGTGAATAGTTTTTTAATCTTGGTCTAGAAGGTTGGTTTTTAATTATTTTAGGTGTCATTTCTATAATTTTAGGATTTATTGTGTCTTCTATGAAATGGAAGGTTCATTCTGTGTAACGATGGGTTTCTATAAAACTTTGATGGTTTATGTAAAACTTCTTCAATTTCATGTTGTATTTTGGCAGTTTCATTACAGTTGATTTCTAGGCAATCTTTTTGGTTCTATCTATTTGGTTTTCAATCTTTTTGACTTTATTGACTTATTGTTATTCATATTATATTTCTATTCCCTTTTGTTTGTTATTATTTGTCATTTTATAAAACAACATTTTTTTAGCCTAAATCAGTGAATTCATTACAAACTTCAGGGGGTTTGTTACATATTTTGGAAGTTCTATTCTATGAAATGTTGGTTTGATTTGTAGTTCATTACTAACTTTGTTTATATTTTATTTTTATGATTTTCTCTCTTTTTTCATTTTTCATATTTTTGAGAATCTAATTTATTATATCTACTTATTTTTGTTTCTTATTTTCTTTGTATTTGTCTTTCCTACAGAATAATGATTTTGTAGAACAAAACAATGAATTTGTCTCTAACTTTAGTAGTTTTGTATAAAACTTAGACGTGTTTATGGAAACTTATAGTAGTTTTGTAGAAAACTTTGGTAGTTTTTAACGAAAATCATTTTGCATTTTCTCTAGCTTTTCATCTTTTTATTATTATTTTACATTTTCATCATTTTATGAGCAATGAATTTGTGACTGTGTAACATCAATTTTTTTCTAAAGAGTTGATTTTTATATTGTAGGATTTCATTTTCCTTTATGTTTTGTCTAGCTTGTAGGTTTTTGGATTGTCCAAGCCTTTACATACAAACTACTTTTTATAGGATTACCAACTAAAGACTTAAAAGATAACAAAAAAAGTAATTTTATTATTTGTGTTTATCTTTGCTTTCATTTTAATTTTTGATTAATTAATTAACTATTAATTATTTAATTTCATTTCTTAGACATTACATATGGTCTTTCCTCATGTTACACTGGTGATGATCCTTAGTTATTAAAAGTAAGTATTGTAATTTTGTGTTACCTGAGATATTATCATGTATGCTTTTTCCTCACATCACATTGGGGATGATCATTAGAAATTAGAAAAGAGAATAGTCTCATTTTTAAAAAAATTAGGGACTCTATTGACTATGAATTTCACCACAATGCAGTAAGCCAAACCCCATATATTGACAGGGTATATAAATCTAGGACCAAATATTTAAATTACCTAAGTGGTTTTGTGTTTTAATCACACCATGATGTGAGGGGGTTTCCAAAACTACCTTAAAGTTTTATTTTTCAATGACACTCTACTGAAATCCTATGGATGGAGTGGGTACATAAGGAATAGACCATTTTATTTAGTCTATTAATCAACTTCTTCAATGGTATGGGCCTCATCATACTGAAAGGTATATAGAGGAAATACCCTATATAAACTTGTGAAAACCTTAAGAATTAAGAATCCATTCATCCATGTGAATTATAATGCACTAACAAGCCATTATCTTTGATAAGTTGCTCTGAACCTACCCTCAAAACTATGTTTAGTAGGATATAGGTATGGTTCTATCTCCATAAGTTGGTGTTATAAAAATTATCCAACACAATCCAATAGATGAGCCAATATATATGAGAGCTTATAATTCATTCAACACCCTTGCCTAACATTTATCCTTTTAGGTGATTTGTATGTTTTTGTATCTAGATAGATATTATGTATTCTATTTATTTTTATATCCTTGTGGAAAACCAATAATTGAAACCTTTTCATGTTTTAAAAATCAAAATTTATGGTGCAATAATTATGAGTGGGAAACCAAACTAAGGTTTTAAAATAACTCCCATGTTACAAGGTTTCACAATCGCAAATAGACACACATTACCACCATTTAACTTATTGATGCAGGGGCTTCATGTTTCAAAGTGAAAGTTAAGTTATTAGAAGTTTTATTAGGTATTATTAGGCTTAAATATTCAATAAAAATATCATCCTATGGTTCACTTATGCTTGGGATGTTAGTTAGTAGTATATTTAGATTTTCCTGCCAAAATCATAATTCAAAATTTTTAATGTATGTTGGCTTATTTGAAAAGTTTTTGGGGTATGTCAAGGATAATGATACTTAGGGATTGATCCTTTGGATCTATATGTGTATGATATATGTTATATATCAATAAATAATGTTTTTAAATGTAATTTTTATATGTGTATTCATAAATAGTTCAATTCAATGTGGGAGAAGCCAAATAAGTCACTTTACTAAGCTTATAAAAGGTTGGTTAGACAATATAGGAGTCAAAAACAAATGTATGAAAACTTAGGAGATTGGATAAGAATTAAAACACCCAAGGAAGAGGTGAAAATAATATTTAAGGAATGAAAAAATAACCTAAAATGTGCAAAAGAGAGATTCTGGATGTAGACAGGGGAAAAATAAATATTGTATAGGTCTAAGATAGTTTTATAAGTGTTTTTATGAATAAACATAAAAATTATTTATTATAATTCATATTTTATGTCTTATTTAATGTTAATGATAAGTTCTGATTCATTATTTGTCTTTTAATTATGCTGGAAGATCAAAATTCTAAGTTATGGGCCTAATATAACCCTTTTACACACATAATCATCTAGAATGAGATTTATAAAATGTGTTTGCATATGAATTTTGATTTGAAAATTATTTGGATGATGAAAAAATGTGTCTAACATATTATGCTATTTAAATAAGTTTTTTAAAGTCTTTCTATAGAAAATTAAGCAAAAATGTTACCTCTTGGGTATTCAACCCTCTTAAAACTCCTACGCAATTAGTGGACAAAGGCATTCTTGTGAGATAAAGGATTGATTGTGATATTATAAATATTATATAATATATATGAACATTAGAGAAATATTTTACAATTTTTTTCAAGGTTTGAAACTAATCTAAAGTTAAAATATCAAATTTTGAAGGCTCTTAGGCCTATACAAGTCTACTAAACCCTGAATTAGGGTTTTAAGGGAGAAATAATTATATCAAGAGTTTTAACCAATGGAAAATAAAAAATTGGTGTTATATTATATTAAAACATAATATAAATTATTTTTTAGGTTTAAATACTATTATTTTTGTATGGATGGCACTATGGTTGATTGTGTTATTTTAGACCTAATGGAAGACTAAAACAAGGCTAGTTGAATAGATTTCCTTCATTTTATTGGAATGCTAAGGTAATTAAATCTAGATAAGGTGTATTTAAATTATTATAAGTGTTTATTAATTATATAAAACCATATTTAAGGTCTCTATAATTTTTTTCTAGTCTAGTTGTGATGGAAACCTGCAAATAGGCCTAACAGAGACCTAGGAACTCAAAATTTTGAGTTGTTAGCAATTTGAAATGATATTGATGAAAGTATCTTTTTACAAAAAGGTTTTTCAATGTATTTATAGTGGATTAAATCTTTTAAGGTCTTTCAAATAATATTTTCAAACCATATCCTTCTTTTTGAGCAAACTAGACCTATATTTAGCCTATAAGACCACACAAGAAGTCTAATTACCTATTTAAACTAAGATGTAAGGACCTCTAAATCACACCAAGTGTATCATTTTAATAATTCTTAGAGAGCAGTTTGATTAGCAGTATGAAATTAGCTTAGTAGCCCCTAGAGGCTTGAAAAGGTGAAGAGATTAATTAAGTCTAGAAAGGATATTTAATTTTTAACAATTGATAAGAGGCATATCAAGGTATGAAAAGAAGTAAGATAAATTAAAAACTAATGGGAAGTTTTCAAGAAAGGAATAAGGTAAATCAAGATATAGATATGCAAAAGGAAATAGAGGAAATAAAATAGGCTTTAGTTCGCATACAATAATGTGTATAAGAATGGAATACATTTGGATAAGGAGTATACATTAAGAACAAGGTCAAATGGCCTATTAAATAAATTGAGGTTGTTTTGATTGAGGACAAAACATGTGAGAAGGTGAAATTTGAAGATGCTCAATAATATTTTTAAGCTGATGAAAAAGTGTTATAGATGCTTTGGAAGAATTTATATTTGAAGAAAAGGATGTGTTCATGAAGAAATAAGTGTTTACAAGAACACTAAGAAGTAAGATGATGCAATAGAGAGTTGAAGGGGCAATGTGGTCTCAAAATGTTTATTCTAGAATTTTTTTCAAGTATATGATTGTAGATGTATCAGTTAAAAAAAAGAGTGCTTAGTTTGAGATCTATAAATTTGATAGGATGATGGAGTAAAAAGTGATAAAAATTCAATTCAATTAAGTTATTGATTCCAAAGATAGTACAAGAAAAAAAAGTGGAAGAAGATAACATGAAAAGAGTTCTAAGTAAGCAAATGTTATTTTTCTATCCCAAGTGAAATAACTAAATATAAGCATGGAAAAATAGGTAGAATACATGAGCAACCATGGTCATGAAGCAATCAAGATAAATGGAGAAGACAAGAATAAACTTCAAAACCATTGCAGGCAAGTTACAAGGCAAATTCTAGAAAAAAAAGGAGATTACAACACATATGTGCAAAGAGATACAAATACAAGCAAGTATGAATCTAAAGTAATCAATAAATAATGTAAAGAGGTGGAAAAAAAGGTATGGATATCCAGAAATCTAGTTGAAATGAAGAAAAATGATATGATCACAACTAAAAAAGGAGGTAAAATATTGGTGAAAGGAGCAATATGGCATACAAAATCAATCCAAGAATGTAAATAGGTCACCATAGCAAGAGATTATAATGAGGTATGAAGAAGGCAATGATGAGAAGTTCAAAGGGATGGCAAGAATCCAAAATAGGTTTGGAAGGCCCTTGAGAAGGGCATAAATACGCTATAGGATGGAAAGGATGTTGAGATACTTAAGCAGAGAAGAGATGAAACTAAATATGAAGAGGACATGAAGTCTCATGAAAATAAATTCTTAATTACTAAAAAAAATTGATTATGTAGTTATGGGATTACAGTTTCAAGAGACACTCCATGAACATATGGAGAAGAAGGAAGATAAAACTCAAGAGTTCATGATGAAGATAGATAAAGAGAAGGAAAAGCACACTTATCATAAAGATGGTATATTGACTAAGAAAGTAAGTTTGTAAGAGGACAACATCAGTCCAAAAATTAATCTAACTAAAGATGATATCCAATCAAAATTGGATATGAAAAAGCATGAAGAACAAAGAAAGGTAAATCAAAAAGAGAGACTACAAAAAGATGAAACAAGTAAGAAAAAAGAAGCTAAGAGTTCCCTATGTCATTGTGAATATAGTTTAGTAAAATAGATAATATTTTAATAGGATAAAATAATCCACAAAGAATTGGAATTCCATTATAAGAAAGTTTAAAGAAATCAAGAGAAAGGTACATCAGTTTTGAAGGTAAGACAAGTTATTGAAAAACCATTCAAGATAGAGGAAAAAGAATTAAAAATGAAAGGGCATACATTGGATAATAAAAATTAAGGCCTTGATAAGTTAAAGGTTGGTAAAGCACAAATTAGTTTATACACCCCATTTGGGCCACGATTGTGTTCCAACTAGACTTTAGATTGATTTATACCAAATAATGCAAGTTAAGCCTAGAAGTCACTAGGTGTCCCAATTTCATCCACACATGAAACATTAATGATCATAATCATGTTGAGTCATCCCTATTTGTGATATTATCATGTACACAATGATAACATCCCATGGATTAATCTTTAATCATATTATGACCTATCAAATTGATAAACTGGTCTTTTGACACATTAAGTGGGGTACTTAACTAATTCCTAAAATGCAAACACCCTAAGCAGAATTAATTAAATAATCAAATCCAATTAACTACTTAAGTGAAAATTAAATGTTCAATTAGTGAATATTTATTTTCTAAAAAGGAAATTTCAATAAAAATGAGGTCATGATAATGTCATCATCTTCAATGTCAAGGAATTGGAAATATATTCATAAAAGCATTAAATTTATAAATGGTGAGCCATGCTTAATAAATGGGATCTCTATCATAAATATTAATTATTTATCCCATCCTTAACCTAACCATATTTAAATATAACCTAAATACACTTGAGTTAGGGTTGGTTTGAGAACTTATAAATACAAGTGCCAAGGCCATTATTTAACAAGATTATTTGTGCAAATAAGTAATGCCAAATTATTTATAAAAGATTCATTTTGTTATCACATGATGAGCCAAGCCAAGCCAAGCCACAATTGGACAAGGAGAGGTGATTCCTAAAAAATAAATGCATTTACAAAGGAATCCATTGGACATAAAATCCAAACATGAACACTCTTATATGCCAATAAACAAGCACCATTTGATAAGGAAGTTAAATGTGGTATTTGCTTTATCTTCTAGTTGTATTTTAGATTAGTTAAATTATTTCTCACCCAAGTACTTAGGCAATTAGCTATTTTTTCATTGAGTTGTTTGATTTTGGTTTTTTAATTCCACTAACAAGAGAAGACTAACAATCTCCTTCATAATCCTATGCTACATATTGGCATGCCAAGTAGGACCAAGGACCCCACATACACTAAAGGAGTAATATTAGACCTTTAAAATCCAAGAAAATATCACTTACAACCTTATTTTTTATATTTTTTTCCTTGAAAATTTGTGTTTTTGTTTGACTATGTTTTGGTGACTTCACCAACTATTAATCAATGACTTCACCAGCTTTCTTGTGGTCTATTTTCAACTATGTTTTTAGGAAATGACAAATTCACTATTGCATTTTGATAACTTCAACAAAAATAATTTCACCCCCTGCATTTAATGACTTTGACCTGTGACATACCTTTATGGAAATAGTGACTTCATCCCTTGATAATGATGAATTTATCAGGTAACCATCCTCTATGTTTACATAATTTTTAAAGGAAAATAATGACTTTGACTAATCTAATCCATGACTTCACACTTTCTAAATGGTGACTTCACTAAATTGTGTTATGTTTATGTTAATTTTGCATGTAAATAGTGACTTAACCCTATTTTTTAAATGATGACTTTGACCTATGTCAAAAACTCAAGAGCTTCAAAAGTGAATTTTTTTTGGACTAACCATTTAAACAAAACACAAGTGAATCCACTAACACTTTTTTTATATGAAACTAGGTCAAAGAGAGAAGGTTTTAATCACTTTAAAATTCATTCACACTTGTATTTTTGGTGATTAAAAATCACTTGCAAAATAACTTTACTTTCTGCTTTTCAAATTTATAAGTTGAAACACAAAGGGCCAAACTTCACTTCACATTTTGTTTAGTGATTAAAAATATTAAAAAAAACATTTTATTTAGTTCTCCTAAGAGCTCTTGATTTTTGTTTTCCTTTTTATAAAAGTACAAAGTTTATGTTCCTAAAATAGTTTCTTTCTAGCAAAACTTCACATGTATGATCTCCCCCCATCCCATTTAGGAAACTTAGGTGATCAAAATTTCATATGTTTTTCTTATTTGGTTGAGTCATATAAGTGAATAAAAGTCGTGTATGCTCTCCCAAAGAACCGAGTGACTTGGGTGACTAAGAAATGACCTTAAATTTCTTCCATTTTTATTTATTTATTTTTCTGCATTGGCTTGTGAGTTGGATTTCATAACCTCCTCATGAGTTATTTAGGAAGACTTTGACCTGGGGTTTCATCTCTCGACACTATTACAACCCCATTCTCTAGTGGGGTATACAAATTAGGCATACCATTAGAAGGGATAGTGGTGAGTGGTTACCTAACCATCCTAATGGGTTCCTATGCCATGTGGTAGCCAAACATTGAAACACCAAGAAGTACACAGATGAATTCATTATGCAAAAGACTAGATCATTACATAACAAGCTAGGTAGTTTAGACTCATTTGATGTGATTACTTAGTTGTGTTAGCCACATGTGTCAAACATCTATAATGCATCAAAAAAATTAGATTTAGATCAACCCAACTTACTATAGAATATCTAGTCAAATGCTAAGTTACTTTGGCACTTGAAGTTATTACCACATATCAATTCTTGAGAGATAAAGGGGGGCCCAAAAATATATACCTACACTCACTCGTAATTTTTTTGGATTAACAATTAATATTTTTTACCATTAGTATATCAGTGGAAAATTTGGTGGAGACTATGCAACCTTATCATTTTTATGGTAGGATGTACACTTAGGTGATTTTTTTAATTCTTTTACTTGTATTTGTTTTAGGTTCTAAAATTGATGTTGTGTGTCAAACCACATCTAAAATTAGTCAAAAATTTTAAAACAAAACACATGTTAATAATACCACTTTGAGCAAAGAAGTGTTACATTATTGAAATCACTCAAAACATTTGCCTTATATTGATATTTTTAATACCACTTTTGTACAATTATTCAAATAGATGTTGTTACACTGCCCAATTTATCCTAAAGACATTTACCTTTTTTCAAAACCAAGTCCAAAGTTGTTTGTATACATTTTTTCTAAAAAAGTGTTGTTATGTTGCCCATTTGAGTATAGGTAATTATTCACTTGAAAATTAGAGTCTTTTATACCAAGTTCAAAACTCATCCTTCAAAGTTCAGATCTAAAATTGATTGGTCTATGTCAAAGACTTACCTAACTTGGACTTGGGAATTCACTTTTTACATTTAGATTGTGCAACTTGGATCAATTATTTATTTGATCTAAAGACTCTTGCCTAGACTCGAACCAATTTACCATCTCATACTAAGGTCAAAACTCATTCTTCAAGTGTAGCTCTAAGCACAACTAGTTTACATTTGAGGATTGCCTATCACTTGGGCTTAAATGTTTTACTCTTTATTTTTAGTTTTTTACTTGAGATTGAATTCCAAATTAGTTTCATACACATGCCTAGAGTAATTTATTTATACCAAGATCAAATTTATCTTAGTTTCATGTGCTGAGACTAATCTATGTGTTTAGATCAAGTATATAAGACCATTTAACTTAGAGTTATATTTATTTCAAATTTTTACCTCAATCAATTTGTTTCCAAGTATAGATTTGTGACGTTAGCCAAATACCTAGCATTATTTTCATGATTTATACCTAGTTATTTCTTTTCCAAGTCTATATTTATGATGTTGGCAAAAGATATATCACCTTATATTTCATTGTCAGACCTAGATTAAGTTTGTTTGAAGCACCTTGCTAAAGATCAAATCCCACGTTCCCAATTCCAAGTTTAAAGTTTGTTTAGAACACTTACCATAACCAAGATCCAAGTTTGCCTTTTATTAACCATTCATTAAAAAGAACTTAGAGTGTTAGTGATATTTTAGACCAAATTTTGATTGTTAGTTTTTAATATGGGATCCTTTCTAGGCCAAGTTTAAACCATTTGCAACAATATATTGAGTTTTCTTTCTAGGCCAAGTTTTAAGACATTTTCAACAAGAGACCAATATTTTTAAAGCACATTTCAATCATTTATGAACATTATATATTTTTATTCAAGATTTGGATATGCCTCACTATACACATAGCAAAACCATGTATAATTTGGATTACGAGAGCATAATCACAAATGGATCCTTCATTTGAGACCCATAAGATAATGATGTAGTTTATGAGGTAGATCCATATCCCTCTTATACAACTCTTTATATAGAAGAAGGATAAGAACCACTAGCATAGTACCTGGCTAATACACCTCTTTATCTAGGGAAAGAATAAAAATAAACATACTAATACCTTCTTAATGTGCCACCTATCATCAAATAGGTTAGATAACTAAAACGTTAATATGTAATTATGATAACAAGTTATGTGACCCATACTTATTTGATCATCACTTAATTTAAAATAGGGATGAGATTTTAGTTAGGTTCATAGAGGTAGGAACAAAAGTCCTAGCAGACTTTCCCCATGAAAGTCTACCTAGTTTAGTTAAATCACCTAGTAACACACCTCAATTTAGAAGAATTGAACATACCTCCACTAGTTACCATCAGGAACTCATGCCCATACCTGAACAAAAATTTAGTGTGCTTGTAAAAGGAAATAATCCAATGTCTAACCAATTCACATAGATACAATAGGAATATTAGGTGTATCTTAATTTATCTTAGAATTTCAATGCTATGGTCATTTCAAACACCCCACTTATAGAGTTAAATCACTCAACAAGGGTACAAATTGATTCTTTAGGCCATACTAACCTGAACACAAACCCATTTTCCCAAAATACATTGGTTGGAGACATGTTCAATGTCTCAACACTTGAGGAAGTGATTGTGGCTTCTGCCTAAGACCATCTCCAAAGTATAGTGGATAGCATGCAAGTGTATCCCAATTAAAACCAAGGTGGGTCAAATACACCACAAAAAATTCACAACAATAGGTGCCTCTTACCAATACCATGAGTGGTTAAAAATAAAAAGGGGAAAGCATGCCTTTTTTCCAACCATAATAGGCCATTTTCACCCCTTAAGTAGCAACTTCTTTGAACATGCATTAGGGGGTAAGTACCTAAACATAAACCAACACTCTAACCCAATATGTGTCGAATACTACCCTCCTAAATAGGAGGTGAATAATATTTCAAAAACAAAGATGAAGACTAATGTTTCACCACAACAAATGGTGGGTTCATCATAAATATTTTATAATAAAAAATGTATTCATATTGGTTGATAACAGATACCTAACACCCAATAAATGTCCAATTCACAATAGGTGTTTACCCAATAAAGAGGTCCCAACTTACAAAAAAGTACCCATTAGGAAATAAACACCTTTTACCCAATGTGTACCTCAATATAATATGGACCCAAAATGCAACATATTCAACAACATGGCTTTATCTAAAAACAAGTACCAATTATATAGCAGGTTTCAACTAGTGAACACCAAGTTCATATTCAAACCCAATAAACATAATACCTTCCACCAAGACATATACCTCCATCATAGTAACAATTATCTCAAAATCAAGGCCATATTTCAAACCCTAGCTAAAATGTTTATCAATGTTAAATATTGTACCAACAACCTAATCCTGATGCACAAATGCATATTCCTGGTCAAACAAAACATCAAACCAACATTCTACAATACCCCATTCCCTGACTATACCTAAGTCAAGGTAATCTACCTTAGATCACCCAACCACAATTACAACTAGCTATAACATCTATCTTATTAGCCTAGGAATTGTAATAAATGAAGGATGCAATTATAACCATTCAAATAGGAAAGAAGAGTAAGAAGTTTAAATTGGATGATGTGTGCACTTATCCATTTAACATAGAGTACCTCCAAATACCATTTCCTCTAGGATATGAACCACTAAAATTTGAAAAATACAAGGGAAAAAGAGACCCTAGGGAGCATTTAAAATGTTTCTTTATCACTTTCCATCTAGTGGCCTATAGTGAAATCTACCTGCTTGTTATCTTTCCCCAAAGTTTAGCTGGAAAAGCCTTAGATTGGTTGATGAAGTTTCTGAATAATTTTGATTTTAACGATCTTTCAGATATATTTGTAAAACATTTATACTACAATCTTGAGCATGATATTTTTGTATTTGATTTGAATTAGGCCAAATATAAGGTTGGTAAGATCTTTGTGAGTTACTTATAATGGTGGAGAGTGTTTGGTAGTTGATTCACCCATAATTTATTAGATAAACAATTAACAGTTGTGTTTACCAAAAATTTCATAGTGAAATATCTTATCACCTAAAGCATTAGTGTGCTCACACATTCAAATAACTCATTGAGAAAGGTATATAAATTTAAAAATATATTATTAATAAAGGGATCATCATGTTGTCTTCTTTGAACCAAAATCAGGGCCTAAACCAAAATTTAGGCCCAAGTCAGAACCAAATTCAATCTAAATGCAAGTTTCTTCCCCTATTCAGGATAATAACTTTTAAAAACCTAAATCAAACAACTGTAATAAGAATGTTGTTAGTAATGGAGTCACTAAGTCACATAATATGAAAATGGTGAAAACACCATTTTCTCAACTTATTCAGCATATGTAGCTTATTATATAAATGTAGCCTATTCCACAAATGCAGTATATGCCCCAATAATAACTAACTCCACAATCACAACCACCTCTGTGCATGTAGGTACCTTAACCACTAATTTTGTAAATGCCTCCTCCAAGAATAAGACCTAATGATAGAGTCTTAAATGACCTCGATGAGCCTATTGAAGTAGTGTTTTATGAATTATCCATAGCCAATGTGATTATTTGGTCAATTCTAAAGCACTTTCATAAAGGTGTACCTTATCCTAACTGGTATAAATAGCATGAGTTTTGTGAATACCATCATGTTTATGGTAATTTGAAACAACAGTGTGTGTAGTTGAAGCATCTCATTAAGACCATGTTATAAAATAGATAGATCCAATTGTATAATAGGGCTTCTACTTCTAATCAAAACCTAGGTATTTATCGAGACTTGTTTCCATAACATAACAATACCAATTAGAACCAATAAAAATGGACACCACCACAATGAAAAAATGATAATAGAAACAACATCAATCATAAAATATATGGAACCAAGCCTAAAATGACCCTAATAACCAATAGACTTATCATTCAATTACACATGACTGTAATAGAGTTGCAGATCACATTTTGGGTGGTCATGTATCCATAATTACCATCAACCCTAGACCAAATGCCAACAGACCAAGATCATTACCTAATAATGTCTATCAACCTCCCTACGTTGGTAATCCTTATTTGACTTGTAACCACATCCAAGTACAATAACTAATAATTACCATCTTAAGCACCTATGTTGGTAATCCTTAACCTTTGACCAAAACCAAATGTAACAAAAATAAATAATTACCATCTCAAGCCCTTCATCTTCTTCTAGTTACAATGGTCCTTTACCTAATCTATATTACATAATCACAACATTATAGACTAAAGTTACCATTGCATGCCCACAACCAAACCCTACCAATGAGCCAATTCAACCTAATATATCAGCTAGGAATAAGCTAGTTACCAATGCAAAAGAGAAAATGTATGATATTGTGGAACATCTATTTTGGATTTGTTGTGCACATCTACCATCCAATTTTTTTTTAAATGAACTCGTAATCTAATCCCAAGTACCCAATGACATTATGCTAGACAAATTTCAAGATTTAGTTGGACACCTAGCCCCAAGCCAATAATTGACCTTTGACCAAAGTGGTATGTCATTTCTAGGCCCTCTCCATAATAACCCATTATATATTGAGGTTGTCATAATATGAAATAAATTTATTGTGTCCTCATAAACAATGGATTAGGCCTTAATATTATCTCTAATTTTAATCAAACATTTGGGATATACAATAGCTGACCTTTATCCAGAGATCATTACCATCAAGTCTATGATAATGAAGAGCAATAATCACAAAGAACCATCTATTTGCCAGCTATCATTGGGATTTTGAACCATGACACACTTTAACACATCTTGTATCTATATCTATCATATAATCTGATTTTGGGTGGACCACAGATACACAAGATCTATATAATACCTTCAACCTTATAATAGTGTATTAAGTTTCCTCGTTCTAGCATAGAGACAACTATTCATGGAGACTTATGACCATATCAGTATTACAAGCATTTGGAGGCCAAGTATGAAATTTATAATTATTGTTTTGGCTTAGATCCCATAAAAAATAAGGACAAGGACAAGGGTATTCTTGTTGAATAGTTATATACCAATTACATAGACCTTAATAGATTTGCCTCAACTTCACATACACCTCCTATTGAAATTGCCAATAATTTTATTATTTCAAATAATGGTCTAGGAGAATACTTTACCCATAATACCTTACATATATCCAAGCTTCCAAAAAACCCCAAGACTTAAGTAAGGCCCAAATCCAAGACAATTTAAATAGAATGGTGATAAAATAAAACTTCACAGCCCAATGCTTATTATTTTTACCCCGATCACTAGCCAAGATCTAGACCCACTTGTTGAATATAGTTATTGGTTATACAATGATAATTTGATTGATTTCTACCAAAGTAAAAAGTATCCCATATATTATAGTATTATGGACAACCAAGCTTATGAAGGTAGAGCCCTGGGGGCAAATTAATAGGTTATTATTGAGCCTATTTCCATAATCAAGTACAAATAAAGTCACTATATTAAATTTAAACCACCTGGGGGTGACCCCACCTATCTTATTCATGTTCTTACATCGATGACTAACAATGATGATGCTAATAATGAAGTAAAGTCTAATAATAGTTTATATGAAGAAATAGCCAATACCAACCTATTTGAGCGTTAAACCATTTGTACCATCATGTTAGTAGTTTATCATTCCCCACTTCCCTTTATCACCCTCAACTCATAGACTAGGACCAAAAAGAATCCACATTACCTCTTGACGAGTTTGAGAATGATGAGGCTTTTTGTAATTGTATGGACCTAAGAGATAATTTTCCTTTGGGGGATCATAAATAGGGATTCTCTATTAAATTGTATCTCACTCCCTATTTTGGAGAGCAGGTCAACACCCTTAGCCAAAATAAAAAAAATAAAACATTGAGGTCCTAAATTGAAAAACTCACTGAGGTGATTTTAGACTGGGATAAAAGTAAATAAAAAGGCTAGTCTCTTAGTGAAAACCTATTTCAAACACCACTATATGGGATGTTCACCCTTCCTTGAATGAAGTTTGAAATACCACCAACAATAAACTTGAATTTGGGTCCAAAATTAGTACAAAGGAGCAACATGCCTTTGAGTAAATTATCTGAGAATGTCCTAAAGTGTTTGTTACATAGCCCTTGACACCATTAGGATATTATGATTCATATTTTTTTGGGGAAATTGTAGAGCCAGTCTAACTAGAGGACTTTTCCATTTCTAGCTAATTTACATCTTTATCAACTATCCTGAAAGATGGCTCTACTCTCTTTTTAAAGGATACTTCAAAAGTCAACATTAGAAATCTAGATGATCCCAAGTGGATAAAATTAGGTGCATCCCTCACTGAGGAGGAAAATGAAGTTATTATAGTTCTTCTTAGAGATTTCAGACTTTTTTTCATGGGCTTACTCTAATATACCAGGTTTAGATCCATTGTTGGTTTTACACCATCTTATAGTTCATCCAAATGCTAAGTTGATGAAGTAAAAACTCAGTAAAATACATCCTTGCATTTCTATTTTGGTTAATAAATAATTAGATAAAATATTAGATGTAAGATGTATTATATGTATTGATTATTCACAGTGGATCTCTAATATTGTGCCAATCAACAAAAATCTAGAAGGTATCAGATTTTGCATTGATTTATGAGACAATAATAAGGCCTACCCAAAGGTCAAATTTCCTATATCGAACATCAACATGATTTTTGATTCCATAGATAGGTATGAAATTATTTCCCTCATGGATGTATTTTTAGGATATAACTAAATAAATATTACACCAGAGGACCAACATGAAACAACATTCACCACTCCTTGGAGAACATTTTGCTATCTGGTCATGTCATTCAGCCTAAAAAATGAAGGGGTAACATACCAAAGGGCCATGACTAATATATTCCATGATATGATGCATGATATTTTTGAAGACTATGTTGATAAAATACTGGGTAAATATAAGACCCATGTAGACCATCTAACTATACTACAAATAATCTTTGAAAGGATTCATGAGTACAAGGTTTACCTTAATCCCCAAAAGTCTCTCGTTAGAGTTACTTTAGGAAAATTATTAGGCTTTATTATCTCTCACTGAGGTAATCAAGTTGATATTATAAAATTTAATACCATTACCAAGATGCCACCACCTTCTACTTTGAATCAACTCTATAGTTTGCAAGGAAAAAAGTAGTCTATTAGATGCTTCATTTCATAGTTGGCTGATAAAGTCACGCATTCACTCATTTATAAAGAAAGGCACTACCTTTTTATGGAATGAAGATTACTAAAATTTATTTGAGTGCCTAAAATAATACTTGGATAATCTACCTATTATTCTACCATCTATGACATAAAAGTCATCCCTACTTTACCTGTATACCACTGAAAATGCCTTGGGGATAATTTAAGCCCAACATGATGAGCACAAGAAATAAAATGTAGTGTAATATTTGTTGTATATTTGTAAATGATGTCATGGTTATATCATGGAGGTGTCATGGTGAGTGGATGAAGTGCCTTGATAGTCTAATTTACAATGACAGAGTGTGTAATGTGCTTGTCATAGTATGCTTAAAGAAGGCTTGGTTGATCTTCAGTTTTGGTAGGGTTAAAGATGTCCAAGGATGAGTATGGTGATTTAAGCATGTTTAATAAGTCCTATCAGAGTTCAAGGATGATTTGAGTGATTTTTTTCATGAGTGGAATTCATTAGGTTGATCATTTTTTTCATCTAGACATTTTGGGTCTAGTGGTAGAAAATCTGAGTAGGCAGTTTGCTGACATCATAATTACCATGTATGGATGAGTTAGGGGATTTGGTCATATGGTTGTGATAAAATTAGTCCCAAGTTTATATTTTATAATTCTTATTTCATGTGATGAAGCATAGCTAAATATATGTGTATGAAAATTTGGGCTCCCAAGCATTTTGATAGTGTTTTCTATGTTTAAATAGAGCTGAATACGTAGTTTGGTAATGTCATATATCACACATATGAAAGTTTCAAGATCAGATTGATATATAGATGAATTCATATATGATATTATATCTTATGTGATAAAATATTTAGTCATGCAACTAAGCATGGTAAAAGATATGCAACTACAAAGTTGGGCTCCCAGGCAGTTTGATAGTGTTTTCTCATACTCAGCCAAATTTGCATGTGGCAAGAAAAGCTGAGTAGGCATTTTGATGTAGACATATTTCACATGTGTTGTAGTTTTAGGAGGAGTTAATCATATGGGTTTGTTCAATTTTATACCTAGTTTTTATGTACTAATTTTTAGTTTATTTGATGAAGCATGTAAACATATATGCATGTACAAAGTTGTCCTTCCAGGGAGTTGATGACATAGTTGGCTCTATGGCAGAAAAATCTAAGTGAGAAAATTAATGGTGCTATATCTCACAAGTATGAAGTTTTCAAGATCATATTTATATGTGGTTGGATTATCCTATGTGAGGATATCATATGATCAAAATTTTAGATCATGCATCTAAGCCCAACAAAAGTTATTGAGGTCGAAAGTTGGCCTTCCAAGTAGATAACAATGGTCCCCATACTTGGTCTATTTTGCACGATGTTAAAGATCATGACCATATAGAGATATAAAGAGGTAAATCATATAGATTAATCTAATATTGAATATTTAGTTATATGATTTCAATTTTTCCAATGTTTAACATAGATAATGATCAAGCTACATATAGGAGATCGATGGAGCATGTTTATTCCAAGATGACAGGATGCAGTGAGATGGTGCCAAGTGTCTGAAGTTTAACATTGAGCAAAGATAAAGATCAAGTTTATTAAAAGGATAAATAGTAAGTGGGTGTTCATACTAATCAATACCAATGGTGTGTATTAAATTTAAGAGGTTAAAGTGATAGTTGTCTAGCATTATTAAAGCAAGGACAATCTTGAAGAGATCAACAGAGTGTGTGTGATTAATATTACAAGATTGCATGAGATGAGGCCAAGTGTTCAAAGTTTAACATTTAGGCAGTGGTGCACTATGATTTAAAGTTTGAATAATATTAATTTTGCATGATTAATCTAAGTAGTGAGGACATGATATGATAGCATGGTGATCAAAGTTTAATGATGACCATTTGAATTCAAATATTTGAATTTAACAAAGGAAAGACCAGTGTTTGGTTTTTGGGCCATATATTTCTATCTATCTATAATTTTCTCATCATGTAAAAAGTGAATTTGTTTAAGAATCCAAGGGACATTTGGAAATATATATTTTAAGATTTGAAAGTGTGTACAGTCAAATATATTAAGGTTTGAAGCTGACTATGTGTTTGATGTTCATTTGTTAATAACTCAAGAAGGATGTTTGAACTCATTTTGATGGTATTTTGATGTCTCATGATGAATTATCTATTTAGTAATGTTTTAAACTCCATGAGTACCATCTATGTGCATTATAAAGGTTTGGCCAATCATATCTAGTATGAATAAAGGTTTAAAAATTGACTTTATGTTCACTCATAATGGTTACTGTATAGAATGTTATTTGAGAAAATTGTGCTTAAGCAGAAGGGTACTATGATGGTTGTTGGAACTTAAGGAGGACCTTTAGATCATGTGGAATGGGTCCATATGTTTAAAAGTGTTCCTATGTTCATAGTTTTCTTGGATAAGTGTCAAATAGGGGAATGGGTTATCATAGGACCTAAAAGGTGACTTATGCTCATTTGAAAGAGAGTTGTGATTAAGTGTGACCCATGTAAGATGCCTTAAGGGTTAAGGCATGCCTAATGGTCAACCAAGATGTAGATAATTCATAAATACTATATAAATAGTGAAACCAAATGTGATGATTTCTATATTTATGAAAAAGACTTGAGTGTGACTTATGCAAGGCTTGTATGTGAGGAGTATGCATTGAAACAAAGAAGAGAGGATATGTAGTGTGCATTTTGAATGAGTTAATGAGTAAAATATTTTTTTAACTATGTGTATAAACTATAGGTCATATTTATAATGAAAAATTAGTGTTCTTTTAGTTTGAGGATATGTGAAGAGTTCTAAGTGTGTTTTTTAGGACAATTTGAGTGAAGGAGAGAGATTATGGCATGCCTATGTGAGAGACCTGTATGAGATAGAAAGGGATTTTGTGAAGGGTTTAGATAATCATAAATCCATCATCAGGTGTTGAAGACAATAGTTCTAAGGTGGAGGTGTTTATTTCAAAGGAGGGTCTAAAGGACTTGATCTTTCTCAAGAGTAGTTTCTCCTTGTGAAATAATTGTTTCACTGAAGGCCTTTGGTCAAGATGACTTGGCCAATGTTTTTGGTCTAAAATACTTGACTTGTCTCTTGATTGTAATTTCTTATAGGATAAGTAGTTCATGTTTTATAGGCTTGAGAGTGGGTTTTATTACCCATTAGGGTTTCCCATAGGAACTATGTGTTGTGTGTTTTGATCTTTTATATGTATTGAATGAATGAGCTCTCTTGTTAATGTTGCTTGATCAAGTTGATATATACTGATTGTTTAATAATTTAAAAGGATTGAAATTGGAATTGAAATTTAAATATTTGGGCTCACTGATTCACCCCACCTCTTAGTGATTTTACCTCTAACAATTGGTATCATATTATGTCCTTTGGTAAAGGCTTGATGGCTTGAAGGTGATCTAAGGTACAATATGGGTAGTCATCAAGGAGGTTTCTCTACTAAGAAAGCATCTATGTTCAATGAATCAAATCATGCTTTTTGAAGTGAAATGATGAGGACATACATTATATCCCTAGGTTTTGATGTATGGTAATCTATTATGGATGGTTATGTTGCTCCTACTACTCCTCCATCTATTACTGTAGACAAGAAGTTGTTTGAGAAAAATTCTAAGGAAATGAATGCTATCACTTGTAGTCTTTCAAAGACTGAATACACCAATGTAATCCATTTTAAATCTACTAAAGAGATATGGTAAAAATTCATATCATTTATGAATGATATTAAAATGTCAAGCTTGCTAAGTTACATGCTCACAGAAGGCAATTTGAAAGTCTCAAGATGAAGGAAGAAGATTCTATGGTATCTTTTCTATAGAGAGTTGATGATATTTTGAACATCATCAAAGGTCTTGGAGGGAACCTTAAAGAGGTTAATATATTTAAAAATGTATTAAGGTCCCTTTCTCTTAAGTTTGATCCTAAATTTTTTGCTATAGAAGAAAGTCATGATCTTACTCAGCTTAAGTTGGATGAATTGGATGGCATCCTTATCGCCTATGAGATGAGGAAAATTGATGATATACCACTAAAGAAGGAAGAAAATTTAATGACTAAAATGAATCCAAAGAAAAATTTCCAAGGTAATAAACCCAAGGAGGATGACAATTCTGATATAGATGAGGATGAACTAATTTCTTTGATTTTAAGGAAATTGAAACCAAGTTCAGTCAAGTATAAGGGTAAACTCCCTCAAATGCTTTAACTATGGAGAGGTAGGGAATTTTGATAATAAGTGCCCTCATAAGTATAAGAGGAATGATGATGAAGAGCATGATCAAGGTCATGATGATGGAAAGAGATCATTTAGGTCTGATAAAATCAAAAAGGGATTCAAAAGGTTTGACAACAAGAATAATATCTACACCAAAGAAGATTTCAGCTCATCAGATGAGATTGAAGTCAATGACTCAAAGTATGATCATGAAGACAATGATCCTATTGAATATGAATACATGTTCATGGTTGACGAAAGTAGTTTCTCACATCAAAAGGAGTCTACTTGGATTGATTCAGATGATGATGAAGATGAGGTGGACTATGAGACTACATTGACAAATGCTCTTGAAGAATTGAAGATTGAGAATAACATTAACAAGAAGATGAAGTCTCAACTCAAAGACTATGAGGAGTAATTTAGTGTGTATAAGGAAAGAATTAATGAATACACCTAAGAGCATGAGTATATAGTCAAGCATCTTAGTTGTCTATTAGAAATCCTATTTACAAGCTTGAAATATAAAGAAGATGAATGTTCAAGGTATGTAATTGAAAATGAGTCATTGAAATCTAAGTTAGAGAAGACATCTAGTAAGGTGAAGTCATTTGTGATATTTGAAAAGAGCTCAAGTGATCTAGACAATATTATGAATGATCAAAAGGTTGTAAGTGATATAACTAGTCTTGGATACAAAGAAGAATTAGAAAATGCAACTCAAGATAAGATGAAGGCTAATGTGAATAAGGATAATCATAATTTGAATATAAATCATCAAATAAGGAATGAAGGTGTTAGCAGAATGAAGACAAATCAGATCAGATAACCAAATGCCATGAGGTATGCAAATTTCAATGGTTATTACTATACTTGTAATTAGTTTGGACATAGAGATAGAGAATGTAGAAGACCTATTATAAATGAGTTTGCATGGGACTATGATGGGGGTCATTAGTCAAAAGGTGTGAGCAAGGTTAACTACTTCAACTATCTTAATGAGGGACAATTTTCTAAGCATTGTCCAAATAAGGAAAGGCAAGGTAAGTCTAATTTTAAAAGATTATTTTATTTCAATTGTCATGACATTGGATACATTGATAGTTTTTGTCCAAACAAGGTAAGATAAGTTGAGTTTTTTTGTCAAGGAGTATGGTTTTATATAATTATGAATAGAGAGGTCACATTTCTAGATTTTTCAAGCAAGGGCCATTAAGTCAAAATAAATTCAATTAGGCTCCAAGATTGCAAGGAAGAATGCAAGTCAACTCATGGAGGCCAAAGGTGGTAAATATGAGTCATGATGAGACTGCAGGTCCAAGTAATATGTTTTTCATTGTGTAAAATACTATAGAATGTAAAGAATTCCAAGGGCTCTCATTGTCTTCTCATGTTGTGAATGAAGAGACCAAACTCAAGAAGAACACCAAGGTACTGGTTGAGGCTAGTTCTAAGATATGTATGGATCCAAGTGAATATCTTGCCATTGCTAAGCATGTATCATACAAATAACATCAATTTATAGTGCCTAGTGATGAGGTTCCCAAATAAAAGGTGGATTATTCAGATGAAAAGGTATGGCATGAATTTATGTTGTCTCCATGTATTGTCAATCCAATCTTAGAAGAGGAGAGTGATTTAGAAAAGTAACCAATTGTCATAGTTCAAATTGAGAAGAAGAAGAACAAAAGCAATAAATATTATAGATATAAGAGGATTAAAATGGTTACCAAGGAGATGTGGGCCACTCCTAGTTTCATTTTATTTTAGAGCATTAGGGTGAAAAGGATGTCTCTGTCTATGCTTATTAAGCGACTCCTTTCAGTGGAGAATCAAGTGTTGTTGTGGTGTTCTTTAGATGGTCATAGAAGGCTATAAATGAGTTTTTTTAGTTGAAGCAAGTATGTTTAGGTGGAAGATATGTTTTGGTGATGTCATAGTTGTATATGGTTAGTCTATAGGGTTATATTTGTAGACACCTAAATTTAGCCACTGATAACCTCCAATCAGGTTTTTGGCTAGTTTCCATCTAAAACGCACAATTTGGCCCAAAAACACTAAAACATGATAAATGATGTGAAATTAACATATTAAAGTACCAATTTTGGTCAAGTTATCCCTAAATAGGGTAATGCAATTTATGGGCCAACAAACTTTGATTAGATCATTCTGAGTCAAAATATCAAATTAGCACCTATGTACTTTGGATTGCTCTTCCCTATCAAATATTTTACACAAGACTTGTGCCTTTGTTATTTATTATTAGAAACATTCTAAATGGTAATTCACATCCGACACATTTTATGTGGACTTCCAATTTAAATCCAGTCAAATTTAGGACCAATAATAAGGCATTCTGATCAATTTGAGTATTTTGTGCATAAAGTGCTTAATCATGCTTATGAGCTAATTAACCCAAATCAAAGCCTAATCAAAAATTCCATGGAAACTTGTTGAATACTTAATTTTGGAAATGAATATGGAATATCTACATCATTAAGTGACCTCATTTCTTTGGAAGACATCCCTAGGCCATCAATGCTACAAATATCAGGATTTATGCCTCCCATGCCTCATCAAAGCCTTCCATGCCTCTTAATTACCCCTTCTTCCAATTCCATGATGAGGATAATTAAAAACTTAATTCAAAATATTGAATTAATCCTCAACCACACATCTCAATATTGAGATGTATGGTTGAGGTTGATTCTGATTAAATCCAAAAATCTATAAATAGTAGGCCTCGCAACATCATTTATAAACTTAATTTATGCAAAGTTATAATTAAAGATTGATTCCAAAAGATTCAAGAAACTAGTGTTACCATGCTAAATTAATTTCAATCCAATCCAATCCATAAGCCAAAGGTGCCAAGAGGAGATTAAGGTAGCCACACTCCATTGAAGAAAACCTCTTGAAGCACAAGCTGAGCAAGCCACCATTACAAATGCATTTGGAGCATCCAAGTAAGCTGAAAGGAATTCTTGTGTTTTCATTCCTTGATTTTTAGTTGTGATTATCATTTTATTTTGTTAACTAATCTCTCCCTAGTGTCTAAGCCTAGAGATGTTATGTTATTAGTGTGTTTATTTCATTTTGTTTTCATTTTGGAGCTAACATAATACTAACCATCCTCTCTTAAGTCAAATTCTTAGATCACATACGAAACACCTGATGGGACAAGACACATCTCAAAAATGAAGAATATCATTTTTCATCTTTAAAATCTTTATTTAGACATTTAAAGCTCTTGAAAATTGATTTTCTAACTTTATTTTGCCATTTTTTGTTGCCATGGGTTTACACAGTAACCGACGTCAACAGGAAATATTGATATTGGTTACTTGGCTCAAATGACATCAATTAGTAGAACCAACATTAGTTATATATCAGTTGTACATTATTGATATTAGTGGTATATAACTGATGTTAGTCACTTTGTTTTCTTAAAAACACAAACCTGAGAGCTATTTTAAAATTCTTGGTTTGGGGTCATACAAATTTCATTTTAGATGTTATTTTTAAAACCATGTGTTGTATCCTAAATTTTTAGAATTTGGAATTAGTTTATCTTCAAGTTTCATATATTTTTTACAAAATTTGAAAAATATATTTAAATTTTTTCTAATCTAACGTATTTGCTTTTGGGGTGATGCCTTAAGGGTAGACAGGGAACGAGCAGATTTCAAGTTTGATAAATCATGTTTTAGAACATATTACATGGTTTAAAATAAATTAGGACCATTATTTTGGTGCTTAAAGTAACATTTAAGGTGATTAAATAAGTGTTTTTATTATTAGCTTTCAAATTAACAACTAAGACCAAGGGGTCAAATGAACACCACCAAATCTTTTATTCGGGTTTAAAATTGAACACACTTGTCATTTTTGTCTTCAATAATTATTTGATATAATTTTGTTTGGAAAAAAGAGGTATGTTGTGTGTATGCTCTTCTATTTTTCCCCTATAGGGAACCCTAGGAATCAAAAGTTCCATTCCTATTGTAAGTAGTCTAGTCCAAGGCTTAGAAATAATGTCATCTAAAACACTCCCCAAAAACTTGTCAAAGTTTGGGTGATCTTAAAAATGACCCTAAAGTCTTTCTATTAGTATTTTATTTCATAAAAACTTGGCTTGAGAGGGGGAATTCATCACCTCTCATGAGTTCTTTAGGGAAGCTTTAACCCGGGGTTTCATCTCCCAGAATTGACTTCATTTGGCTCCTTTGGAGTTGCACACAGGATGTAGTGGCACTTGGACATTGCACTACACTGAGCAAATAACAAGATGTAGTGGTTTCAAAAAGGACTAGACCTTTTTGCAATAAGTTGAGTGATATGGATGTAAAATCTGTACTCTTCTTTTGTATTGTTTGGCGTGAAAGTCGTTGTGCAATTGATTCCCGTAGTGACATTTAAAACTTGATAGTTTAGTCAACCCCACATGTCATACCCTTGTTAGGATTTGGATGATTATACTTAGTGTATTTTGGTCATTTATCTTACTTGGTATTTTTGAGACTAAAATTTATTTATTTATGTGTGAACCATGTTAAAACTATTTTGTCTATACATCACTCTTTTGTCTAAAGAGGCATTATGCTGGCCATTTTACATCACACTTGTGCCTTGAAATTTTTTCTAAACTTGTTTGTGTGTGTGTCATTTGAGTTGCAGAGGGTAGTGTTATTTTAACCAAATCATGTCAAAACATTTTGAGCCTTTTAAGTTTTTTGAAACATAACACTGACCACATTATTAGAGTATGCTTACATCGTTAAGCTACTCAATTTATTTAGAGACTTATTTACCATTGTATTAAAACCATTTGTTTCAAACCATTTTGTGTATACCATTTAGACCTTTGTCTTGTGCTGTCATGATATCCAATTTTGTCTAGCCTATTTGGTCCAATCCTAGTTTTTAATGTTGAGTTTTCAATTAGCCTTGTCAATTTTAGATCCAAACATTGATTGATTTCTTTTTAGGCCTCAATTCATGGGTTTGATACATAGATATTTCTCTTTTGGGTTGCATAACTTTGGTTAATTAATTACCCAAATTTGAAAACTATTGATGGTTTATCTATTTAGTGCCTATCCTCATCATTTTTTGTGCCTTTATTTAGGAGAACACAACCTTTCTCAAAGAGCCTTTTGTCTTAAGCCTTATGCCAACTGATCATGTTTATATTTGATTCTGTGTGCTGGGTCTATGTCAAAGTTGTTTCTAAACTTGTTAGATTAAATCAAATCACATCAGCCTTTATTTCAATTCTATATTTTGATGTCATTTGGATAAAAATACTAGAACATGTCTATTTGTTTGAGCCTAGCTTTTGAATCCATGTTTGGACAAATGACCTAGTAACTCAACTGTTCCCTTTCCTAGTTTAGACCTTGTTTAGAACACTTTAACCTAAACCTTTGACATGCCAATTTTTATTCAAATGCTTGACCTTTTATGCATATGACATTTGACATTAGACATTTGATGTTAGGCTATTTTATTGCAAATCTTAGCACAAATCATTTTGGAGATACAACTCCACCCCTTCGACTAAGTTAGACCAAGTTTGAACCATTTGTAATTTAGACATAGTTTTTCAAAGTTTGTAGAACTCTAAGCCTTTTCGTTTCAGAGATTTCATCATTTATGTGGATATGTATAACTACACTTATGGTGGATTCACTTACAATCCAACTTATGATAGAATGGCTGCATAAAATGACTTTTATGGCTTTTGTCAAGACCCCAATGATGCTAATATGGTTTGTGAGATAGATTTCTATCTGCCTCATATTAATCATTCATGGAAACAAAGCCATGGAGTAACTTAAGATCCAAATCAAGACCTTGATTGGTATGAAGAGGCTTGTGAAGAGGAATTTGAAGACCCAACTATAGATAATGTTGTTTGGGATACAAATCCATACCCTCTTAGAAATAATTAGTATATAGAACATAGTCAAGAACCATATTATGATCCATCTCATGCTTAGGATGATATGGTTTATGAGGAAGACTTGGATGCTTTTGATTATGAAAGTAATCAATTTTCATGACATCCTTTTATTATCTGATCATTGGCTACCCCTAACCCTCTGTTGGATTATATGAGCCATCAAGCTCCATAATATCCAAGGAATACCATTACCATTCTTAGACCTAGTCATTTGGCTTATGTGAGTAACCAAGTTCTACAACACCCAACCATTTCTATACCAAGACCTCATCCATTGGTTTGTGTAAGCAACCAAGCTCCACAACACCCCATCATCATACTAAGACCTAGTCCTTTGTCTTGTGCAAGTAATCATGATTCATAATGCCCTATCATTACCATCTTAGGACTTTGTCCTTTGGCTCATGTGAGAAATCATGCTCCCAAATATCCTACCATTATCCAACCATAGGCCATTCTTCCTCCAATACCAATCCCAACCAACCTCAATCAATCTAATCTTTTGAAGACCAAGCTATGTTTAGAACTGGTGATAAATTGCTTATTGATCATATACTAGTTGTTGAGGAGTCTCAGCAAGACCAATAGAACCAACCAATCCAAGATGTTTCTATTGAATCAACCATTTGTGATAAGTCAACCTATGATAAATTGCCTATTGATCTTATACTAGTTATTGAAGAGTCTCACTCTGATGAGCTAGTCTTTAATAAGTCACTTCTTAATGATTATAACCACCTTTGGGAAAATCATTACCTCAACCATGTGCCTATTTTTCAAGAGCCTCCTATTGACAAGATAGTCTCTATGGAATTATCTCTTGACCTTTTTCCCCTCCTAGAGGAGTCTCACTTTAATAAACTAGTCTTTGTGGAGCCCATCATGCCATCATAGGCCATTACTTATCCAAAATTGAACATTTAGTAAGACATCATTATAATAGAGTACCCATAAATGAAGAATTAGAATTAGAATCAGGTTTTATTCTTGAACTAATATCAAATTTAGCATCAGAATTAGAATCTGAATCAACATCAGTCTCAACATTAGATTTAGAATCCCTTGGGTTAGAATCATATTCAGAAGAAAAATATGTTCAAGGATGTTAAAATATTAGTTATGCATACCTCACAGATCAATCTAAATATATTTATGATCCTTTTATAGTTTTTGATGATAAGTACTTTAGCTTTGACACAAGTTATCCTATTATCTTCTACAAGGATTGTGTAGCCTCTCTCCATTCCATTACCATTCCACAAGCCATTACCATAAACCAAAATAGCCATATCATTAACATTTCATCTCCTAGAAGTGTTGATTGGGATTGACAGAATCACACTTTATTGAACTACATCCATGGTGACATAGTAGTTGAAGAAGAGCAAGGAGGCCAAGACAACATTCATGTAGTAGAAAAACACTCTCCTAGTGGGACATTTTTAAAGGTGCTAGGGGACAATCAAAGTTATAACTCAACATCTTCTAGTGAGACTTTTTCTGAAGTGCTAGAAGACAATTAAAATCAAAAGCCAATTTTCATTAGTGAAACCTTATCGAAGGTGCTATGAGAAAATCAAAACAACTTCATTGGTGAAAACCTCTTTGAGCCACCAATAGCGGAGCATAAAAGTTCTTCACTACTTGATGAAGACAAAATCAAAGATCAAATCAAAATAGATTCCACTCTTTTAGCCTAATTAGATGGTAGCTACTCTCAAGATCAAATAATAGAAAAATCTGGTGGTCCTATTGAGAGAACAAGTCTTAGGCCCTGCCATAACCAAAATTATGTCAAATCTAGCATCAGAAACATTACGTGTGACTAAAAATCCATATATTCATTAGTTTTCCCATCATTATATATTCCATTATAATCTACCATTCCATTTAACAATCAAACTTACCATCCATTATTTGTATCTATTTACTATCCATGGTTGTACTTTCCTTTGCAGAGGCTATAAAGATACCTTGTTTCAATGTTTAAAGGAATTAGAATCAATGACCAATGAAGATCACAAAAGCATTCTTAACAACCAAATCTATAGGCCATTTTTTATAGAAAAACTATTTAGATGAGATATAGGATAGAAATTAACATGATCAAGTATTCTATTTGTTTCATTTATTGATTAGGATGCACATCTCTCCATCAACAAGAACAACAGAATCAAAAACCACACCCAGGCCAAAAACATGTACCATATATGCCATTTCACCATGCCATGCCATTGCCGTTGTTGCATATCCTTTTTCCATTATCATAGATTCCTAGCCATTCACCCCATCACTTGGGGGTAACCCTACTACCATTTTATCTAATCTATCAAAAATCCATCATTATGCTTAGCAATTCTATTCCATCCTATCATTCCATTCCTATTTAGACCAAAGCCTATTTTTAGTTATCCTACCCAATCCTATTTTGATCTTGGTTTATTTGGTTCTTCTCTCACCTTTTGTGGGGGGATTCCAATCTTGTTTACAATGATAGTGTATGAAAGTAGTGTGACAGTTGATCTGGCAAGATATCTTTCATCATATCCATGTTTATTTCTGTGAGCTTGATTATAACTACCTATGGGCAAATCAGTGTCTCACTAGTCTTGCTACTAATTATAACCACCTATGGGCAAATTAGTATCATTGACATGTGCCATTGTATCTTAGTTATAACCACCTATGGGAAAACTAGGGGAAACACTTTTTTACCATGCATTTCCATGTCACTTTTCCATCATTTTTTTCATTTAACTAGCCATTTGCCAGATTTGAGAACATGTTGAGACCTAGTTGGTTTATCCCCACCTTTTATGTAGATGGAATTATTATGACTTGAGGTCATTTCAAGACTATATGGGTCATGTTCAATTCATGTTGCATTCACCTTAGTCCCCCTTTCCATGCTCTCACTATTTTACAAGAAACCTAAGCCAAACTCTCTCGCCATTTTGTGAGCAGGTATCTTGTCATTCTCTAATGAGTTAAGATACCTCAAAATTCCAAAAACATTCATAACATTTCAAAAATTTAAAAGAATTTATCCTATCTAAGCTTAGTCTGTTATCCTTGATTCACCTTACTAGGGCATTATCATTATTAGGATGCTTTCTTTTGATTTTGTTTTTAGGCTTTCTATTTGTTTGTTCATTTCAAGTTGTTTGTTTGTTTTTTTTTGTTTGTTTTTATGTTTGTTCACTTGCCTATTGCTTTGCTTTCAGTACTGTTACCTTAACTCAATCTATATGTGTTCATTGGGTGATTCCTTAAACACATTATTCTTGAGTCTATCCATATTCATTCATCAACATTATCATCATGGTTTCTATCATTGATGCATTATTTTTTGAGTGTTTATTAGATCGAGAGTCAGTCCTTATGCATATTTTAAGATAGTATTTATGGTGTTCTATCATGAAGCCTACCATCACATGCTACAACAAAAATTAGCTTCAAAAAGGTCTATAATCAATGGATCCACAGAAGTTTCTCCTTGGCACCTTGGCAAATCCTTCCATCCCACCCTTCATCAAATTAACCCAATGACCATTCTAGTTGTATCATTTCTAGTCAGGATGTACATCTCCTCATTGGTAGGTACAATTGAATCATTCACACTGATCAATCTTATTCTTCTATTCATCCATTTCATCACCTTGCACCCACTCATCTTTAATCTATATTCCAAGTTATATCCTTGAGTTATGTTTGCTAATCAGCCTCAACTAGGACATAGTCATCTTTAGCCAATCTAGGTCCTTTTAATGATTATAACTGCTTATGGGCAAATAATTATTTTGAATTTTATTCTTGATTATAACTGCCTTTGGGCAAATACATATCCCTTTTACATCAATGCATGCAAGCATTTTTTCATTGAATTAATCTCAACCATGGGTTAATTCCACCTTTCTTCTTATTTCTTTTTGAGGGATTGTCCATCAACAAATGTGATAACCACTCCCTCGAGGGGGCATCATCATAGGCTTCTCAAAAACATTTGTAGCTTTGTTCTTCAACCATCATCTTCTTTTTGGCATATAGTCCATTTCTCATTATTTGAGAAGACATTGCTTTGCCTATGGTTTGCAATACCTTCCCAAATAGGGGCAAACTATAAACACCTAAAATTGGCCACCGATAACCTCTAATTAGGCTTTTGGCTAGTTTCCATCTAAAACACATAATTTGGCCTAAAAACATTAAAACCTACTAAATGATGTGAAACTGATGTATTCAAGTGCTGAATTTAGTGAGGGTATCTCTAAATAGGGCAATTAAATTTATGAGCCAACTAACTTTGATCAAATAATTTCAAGTCAAAATGTCAAATTTGCACCTACGTACTCTGGATTGCTCTTCCTTATGATTTTTTTTTGCACAAGACTTATGCCTTTATTATTTGTTGTTAGCAACATTCTAAATGGGAATACACATCCAATGCATCTAATGTGGACTTCCAATTCAAATCCAATCAAATTTAGGACCAATAACAAGGCATTCTGATCAATTTAAGTATTTTGTGCATAAAGTGCTTAATCATGCTTAAGAGCTAATTAACCCAAATCAAGGCCTAATAAAAATTTTCAAGGAAACTTGTTGAATACTTATTTTTGGAAATGAATATGGAATATCTACATCATCAATTGACCTCATTTCTTGGAAAGACATCCCTAGGCCATAAATGCTACAAATATCAGGATTCATGCCTCCCATGCCTCATCAAAGCCCTCCATGCCTCTTAATTTCCCCTTATTCCAATGCCATGATGAGGATAATTAAAAATTTAATTCAAAAAATTGAATTAATCCTCAACCACACATCTCAATCTTGAGATGGATGGTTGAGTTTGATTCTGATCAAATCCAAAAATCTATAAATAAGAGGCCTCACAACATCATTTCTAAGCTTAATTTGTCCAAAGTTATAATATAGGATTGGTTCCAAAAGCTTCAAACAACTAGTGTTACCATGAAAAATTGATTCCAAGCCAATCCAAGCCATAATCTAAATGTTCCAAAAGGATATGAAGGTAGCCACACTCCATTGAAGAAGACCTCTTGAAGCACAAGCTGAGCAAGCCACCATTACAAAGGCATTTGGAGCATCCAAGGAAGGTGAAAGGAATTCTGGTGCTTTCATTACTTGATTTTCAGTTGTGCTTATCATTTTATTTTTTGAACTAAGCTCTCCCTAGTGTCTAGGCCTAGAGATTTTATATTATTACTGTGTTTATTTCATTTTGTTTTCATTTTGGAACTAATACAATACTAACCATCCTCTCTTGAGTCAAATTCCTAGATCTCAAGATTGAAAGTTTTCAAGTGACAAAAGAGGATTTATGATTTTTCAAGATGATATTTTTTCATAAAATGGTCTTTTGACCTTATTATAGCATGCTCTAGGTGGTTTTATGGTCTGAAGGTATGTTGAATTCAAATTGAATATTTTTGTTTGCTCTCAGGTTTCCTAGTTTGTGTTTTAGAGTATGAAGGTCCTAAAATGGATTATAGTATATATGGGTTACCAAAGATTTGGAAGCTCAAATATTGGTCCAAAAGTGTGTAATTCTTGTCTCAAGGTGTGCACAAATTTTTAAGTATAGACATTAACCAGAAGGAGGTTTGTTTACTCTATTTGTTTTGATACTCTAGGGTTTTGAGCTTTTCTATGAAAGTGATTTGCCTTATGATTTGAGGTTTAAGTATTCTTAATAAGTTGAATTGGATAAATGGGTTATCAAATCAAGCTTCATAGAGATATTAATGTTTATGGTTTTAAAATTATTCATGTTTTTGTGAAGATGAATGCCTAATTGATAAGTTGGTTTATGAAGGAAGTATGTTGTAGAAGATGAGCTAGGTAATGAAAATTTATTTTCTTGAAAGGGAATATTATAGTGCTCTATATATGAAGTTTTAGGTCTTGAATATGTGTCTACTAAAAGTTGTGGTATCTACAAGTTCCAGATAAGGCTACAAGGAGTCTAGATAGGCCTAATATGAAGATTTGATGCTTTTTCTCAGTGTTTCCAAAAGATAAAGGTATGCATGTTTCAAAGAGAGTTCTCAAGTTATTTTAGATCATGTTTCCTATTTAGTGAGTGGCATGAAATTATGTTGGTGGTCCTTTTGGTAGCTTGAGATAGACGGCTAGTAAGCTTGTGTGTTGATTCTTCATGGTGTATAAAGATTTAAAGATGCTCAAGATGTGAAATGGATAAAAAAATATTAGGAGGAGTCACTATCAAATGTTTTTTGGTGATTTTCATTAAATTTTAGTAATTTTTGTGTTCTTTCTTCATTGGTTGATGTGCTTGGTTGAAGTGAGTGTTGCCATGGAGTGAGAGGAAGTTATCAAGGCAAAGAAGAGGTAGGATCAAGGTAAGGGGGAGTTTTTATCATATTTATAAGATGGTTCTATATTATTGATACTATTTTTATGTCCTTAGGATAATTTGGTGCCCACTTTATCAATCTATCAAAGGGGGAGAAAGTTATTATTGAGAGAGTGATTGAAGAGAGAGAAGGAAGGTGAGTTGTATGATGTGTGTTGAAATCAATGACAAAGGGGGATATTATTGAAGAGTTATAAATGATATCATGGTGATGTCATAGAAGTGTCTAGGTGAGTGGCTAAAGTGCCTTGATAGTCTAAGCGACAATGACAAAGTGTGCAATGTATTTGTCTTAGTATGCTTGAAGGACGCTTGGTCAATCTTTAATTTTAACATGGTTAGAGATGTTCAGGGATGAGTATGGTGATTTGAGAATGTGAAAGAGGTCCTAATAGAGGTAAAGGATGATTTAAGTGTTTGTGTGCATGATTGAAATTCATCTGATTGATCATTGGTTTTATCTAGACATTTTAGGTATAGTGGCAGAAAATCTAAGTAGGTAATTTGTTGACACCATAATTACCTCGTGTGGATGAGTAAGGGGAAGTTGGTCATATGGTTTTGATCACATTAGTCCTAAGTTTATATGGTCTAAGTTTCAAGTCATGTAATAATTTTATCCAAAGATATGTGTATGCAAATTTGGGCTCCCATGGATTTTGATAGTGTTTTTTATGTCCAAACAGAACCAAGTAAGCAGTTTGGTGACTTCATATCTCACACATATGAAAGTTTCAGAAGTAGATTGATAAATAGATGAATTAACCTATGAGATTATATGTTATTCATTAAATTTCAAGTCATGCAACTAAATTCAATAAAATATATGCAAGTTAAAAATTGGGATCCTAAGTAGTTTGATAGTGTTTTCCCATACTTAGCCAAATTTGCATGTGACAAGAAAAGTTGAGTAGGCATTTTGATGTAGTCATATTTCACACATGTAGTAGTTTCAAGATGAATTGATCATATGGTTTTATTTAATTTTTTGCATAATTTTTATTGACTAAGTTTCAATTCATGTGATAAAGTGTGCCAAAAGATATGCATGTGACAAGTTATCCTTCTAGGTAGTTGTTGACATATTTGCCTCTGTGGTAGAAAAATATGAGTGAGTAGATTAATGGAATTATATATTTTATGCATTAAGGTTACATGATAAGATTGATATATGGTTGTATTCTAATATGTGAGGAGATAATATGGTCCAAATTTTAGATCATGCATCTAAGCACAATAAAAGCTATTGAGGTCCAAAGTTGGCCTTTCAGGGAGATAAAAATGGTCCCCATACTTGGTCTATTTTGCACGATGTTAAAGATCAAGACCAAATGGAGATATAAAAGTTCATGGAAAATCATACATATTTATCTAATGGTAAATATTAAGTTATATTATTTCAAAGTGTCTAATGTTTAACATAGATAAAGACTGAGCTACATATAGGAGATCGATGAAGCGTGTTCATTCCAAGATGATAGGATACAATGAGATGGTACCAAGTGTTTGATGTTTAACATTGAGCAGAGATAAAGATTAAGTTTATTCCAAGGATAAAAAATGAGTGGGTATTCATAATAATCTAGATCAATAGTGTGTATTAAATTCAAGATGTCAAAGTGATAGTTGTCTAGCATTGTTAAAGCAAGGACAATATCAAAGAGATTAACAGAGCATGTATGATCAATATTATGAGATTGCATGAGATGAGGCCAAGTGTTTGAAGTTTAAAATTTGGTTAGTGGTTAAATATGAGTTAATTTTTAAATAATATTAATGGTGTGTGATTAATCTAAGTATTAAGGACACAAGATGATAGCATGGTGACCAAAGTTGAACTGTGACTGTTTGAATTCAAATAATTGAATTTAACAAAGGAAATACTAGTGTCTGATTTTTGGGCCATATCTTTTGATTTATGTAGAATTTTCTCATGGTTTAAAAATAAAATTTGTATAGAAATCCAAGGTTCATCTATAAATATAGATTTAAATATCTAAAAATTGTATAATCAAAGATATTTAGGATAAAATGTGATTGTGTGTTTGATGTTCATTTGTTAAGAACCCAGGAAGGATGTTTGAGCTTGTTTTGATGGTATTTCAATGTCTTATGATGAATTCAATATTTGGGAGTGTTTTATACTCCATGAAGACCATCTGTGTACATTATTAAGTTTTTTACAATCATATCTAGTATGAATAAAGGTTTATAAACTATGTGTTTGCTCATAATGGTTGATATACAAAATGTTGTTTGAACAAATTGTGCTTAAGTAGAAGGGTACTATGATGGTTGTTGGAACTTAAGGAGGACCTTTAGATCATGTGTCATGGTTCCATATGTGTAAAAGTGTTCTTGTGTTCCTAGTTTTCTTGAAGAAGTGTCAAAAAGGTGAATTGGTCATCAGAAGACCTAAAAGGTGACTTAGGCTTATTTGAAAGAGAGTTGTGCTTAAGTGTGACCCATGTAAGATTCCTTAAAGGTTAACACATGCCTAATGGCCAACTAAAATGTTGATAATTCTAAATACTCTATAAATATTGAAACCAAATGTGATGGTTTCTAGATTTGTGAAAAAAACTTGAGTGTTACTTTTGCAAGGCTTGTATGTGAGGAGTATGTATTGAAGAAAAGAAGATATGATAGGTAGTGTGCCTGCTGAATGAGTTAATGAGCATAATATTTTTTTTGACTATGTATATGACTTGTAGGTCATATTTATGATGAAATATTAGTGATTTTTTAGTTTGAGGACATGTGAAGAGGTCTAAGTGTGTTTTTTATGATAGTTTGAGTGAAGGAGAGAGATTGTGACATGCCTATGTGAGAGGCCTGTATGAGATAGAAAGGGATTTTGTGAAGGGGTTAGATAATTAGAGATCCATCATTAGGTATTGAATACATTAGTTTTTAGGTGGAGGTTTTCATTTTAAAGGAGGGTTTAAAGGACTTGATCTTTCTTAGAGGTAGTTGCTCCTTGTGAAATAAGTGTTTCAATAAGGCCTTTAGTCAAGAGGACTTGATCAAGGTTTTTGGTCTAAAGGACTTGACCAATATCTTATCTATAATTTCTTATAGGACAAGTAGTCCATGTGTTACATGATTGAGAGTGGGTTTTATTCTCCATGAGGGCTTCCCACAGGAACTATGTGTTATGTGTTTTGATCTTATGTATTCATTGAATGAATGATCTCTCTTGTTAGTGTTGCTTGATCAAGTTGATATATGTTGATTGTTTAATACTTTAAAGGATTAGAATTGAAATTTAAATATCTGTGCTCAATGATTCACCCCCCCCTCAATGATTTTACTTCTCATACTATTTAAGTCATACATTGGTAATGTATAAACATAATTATATGCCGATCAAGAAAGCTTATTTAGCTATGGCATTTAAAGCCCAAAAGTTACATCATTACATGATCAACAAGACCATATGTATTTACAAATTAGATCTGCTCAAGTATCTAGGGTTGCATGTCTAAGTGGATCATGCTTATGAGTGAGTTTGAGATTGAATATATCAATAAAAATGCCATTAAAGGATAATTACTTGTAGATAAGCTTACTAAAGCTCCCATATCAAATACTCAACCACTTACTTTTACATTTATAGATGAGTCTATCTTGACCATATCAGAAACACCTCTTGGAGAGTAGCATGGAAACTATATTTTGATGGTTCTTTCACATCACATGGGTCAAAAGCATGATTGTTGTTCAGAACACCATAGGGGGATCTCATTCCCAAATCTTTTTGTATCAGTTTTCCTTGTACTAATAACACGGATGAGTATGAAGTATTCATTGTAGGGATTCATCTAGTGGTACAATGAAACATTCAACATTACCAGTTTATGGTGATTCACAACTTATCATTAATAAGGTTTGATTTAGAGGATTTTTCATCTTTTAAATTTCCCAAGATCTCTTATTATTGAATAACATTGTAAGAGATATCCAATACCTATTAGAATGTGTAAAATAGACACTATATGCTCCAAATATCATTAGTCAAAACTTGGATTAAAAAATGGTCAATAGTGACGTGGATGGTTGACAAGTGGACCGATCAACATGTGACACATGGTAATGCAATGGTAAAAAGGTGTTTAGTTTTTTCCTCCAATCTTTAACACTCATATTTGGATAAATGGGCCCCACTATTTATTGGTTGAGGACCCTTAGCCAGGGTCAACACACTCTTTTTGTGGAGGGGTGCCTTTGCCTCCATTACTTCACATTACCATTGTTACATATATGCTTATGTGTTGTTTATATACTGCATATGGGACTAATGATTTCCATATTTTAATTATTAAACTAATTCCAAGTCACATTACCGAACTTGAGTGACCAACTCATTGTGACCACGTTCCAACCATATAACCGAGCTCGAAACCAACTCAACCAAATGACCTTGCCTAAGTTTGGTCGAGATCTTTTGTCACAACTATCCAACCAAGATCAAGGATAGAATGTGATCATTTAAATCAAACATAGACATGGCCTAAGCCACAATGCATATATCGATGGTAGTCTTTTTTAGGCTTAAGTTAAGATGTCAACTAATGTATGTGGGATATTATTCATACATGTTAAATGCCATGGTTAGGTGGTTGAAGCCAAATAAAGATAATGGGATTCAAAAATATGATCCATGATAAAATAATTAAGTATCCTAGCCAATATACCACACATTGGTAAGTGTTATAAAAAGGACAAACTTCTATTTGTATAGAGTAAAAAAAAATGACTCTGTAAAATTTATAAGGATCAGTTTGTAGAAATTGGCATTTTTGACCAATCTAGAAGCATTTTCAAATCTCAAAGTAAACTACAAAGTTGTTCAAAATTATGAGACGCTCCTTTAAATATATTTTTGATCCATATTTGGTTTTTTTTTGACATATTTTGAAGAATTTTAAGTGACATTTTGACATATAACACTGGGAAATTGATCGTGCAAATAATATAGGAAGTTGGATTGACATTGTTGAGTGTGATCAAATCCTTTCAGAGGTCTGTTAAGATATTTTTTAGGTATTTTTATTCCATTATGGTATTTTGAGTTGTATTATTACTTTTAAATAGATTTTTAATAAATTGGATAACTATTTAGTAATCCTGGAGACATATCCCATTTGGGTGAACTCTGTAAACAACCCTAGTGTCTTTATATTCTGTTTTGCATTTCATTTTTCCATAGATTTTAATAAGTTATTAAATATGTGGATGCAATTTAATTAAATTATGACACAAGAAATCGGGTAAGTAACCTAATCATTTTAAATGTGAAGATAATATGAATGAGTTATTGAAAACATTTATATTTTAGTTTTGAATCCATTTTAATCACATTATAACAAGTTTGATTAGATTTATTTAAATGCCATTTTTAGTATCCATTTGTAAACTATTTTAATATTAGGGGGTCTACTATGGTTTACAAATCAAGTTTGGTATCAGAGTAGTTAGAATGTAGGGATTAACTTTTGATTGTGTGAAAGTTTGATTTTAGTTTAGTGTTTGGTTGGATTATTTGCAGACAATAGACCTATTGTTTACTCCATTTGTAGTGTTGGAAGTATAAGTTATTTGTAGTAATAGGAAACCATGGGAAAGTTGTCCAAATAAGATAAAATTGATGAGCTCAAAGCATTTAATATGCAGATCTAAGAAGAGAACTTGATCTTGAGATCAAAGTTTTATTCCGTGGAAGAGGAAGTTGAAAGGGTGAAAATTGAATTGCAAGCCAAGGATGATCTCTTGGAAGGACTATGAAATGGTGAATGAATGAAGGATTTTCCTCCCACATCAAATGTAGAAATCATGATGGATGAATGCACTATAAGTAAGTCACTATGTATTACTTTCTGTCATTCAGTTTCAAATATTACTTTTGGTGATTTTGAAAAACACACTAAGGGTATTGGATCTAAATTGTTAGATAAAATGGGATTTAATGGAAAGGGAATTGGAAAAGATGGCCAAGGTACTAGTAACCCCATTCAGGTAGAGGATAAGCCTCACCATGTAGGATTGGGATTCATTTTTGGTGATAGGATTGAAACAGGTGAGTGATCCAAGTCAGTTGAAACTATGAGGAAAAAACCTACACCACAACCCACAAAAGGTATGGTAGTTTACATTTTGTCAAATCTTCTAATGAGACTTTGGTAACTCATAGTGATGGACAGAGTTCTCATAGTGTTAGTGAGAAACTTAGCAAGTTAACTGTTAAACCTTTAAGTGTTGGAAACCACATAAAGAAAAGGTGTAAACCATCACCCAGAGAAGGTATAAAAACTTCCTCTAATCATACTTGTAGTAATCTTGATTCTTTTAGACAATGTAAATATTCTAACATTCCTTTTGATTATAGTACACAAAAATTTTGGTACATTTATCCATGCAATTTTTATGGATTATCTAACCACTGTGTAGCCAAATGTTGGAAACATAAATATTTGTTAAGAAATATTTTGAAAGACCACTCTCTTATAAAATGTTCTGAGAATGGTAGTAAGAGTATGTTTTCCAAAATAGTGGACAAACATTTTTGTACTCATTCTAACAAGGAAGTACATGAGGTTAATAGGTGTTGTCAGCTTCATCCCAAACAACATTGGAGAGTTGTGAAAAAGGAAAGCATTATTAAACTAATAATTTCAAATATATCCCATGTAGAAACTCAAGTAAAATCTAATGATAATCTAGTTAAGTGGTTTGGAAAACAATTCCTTAGTTTCATATTTGCATAGTTATGATAGTTTATTAGCATGGAAATGTTCAAAGCAGTTTTGGTATTCCATTAAAATTAAAAGGAATATATTTGGTTTTGAATATATTTTTGGATATACCATCAATGAGAAAATTTGAGTTATAGGTTTATCATACTTGGATTATATTCTCATGTTCATGGTTTTACTAAAAGCTCTATTTTGAATCTCCTAATAATTTTTTGAGTCTTGGTGCATTAGTAAAGGAGTTAACTCATGTTTAAACTTGGAGATATACCCATATGATTTTTAGATTTGAATATGGTTTATTAGAGTAACCTGTAGAGAAAATCCAAGGAATAGGTTTATCATACTTGGATTATTTTCTCATGTTTGGGTTTTTGGAAAAACTTTAGTTTAAACTTTGATAGCAGTATATGCAAACTGTATGGTGCATGATCAGTATGTTTATTTTTGGAAAACTTAAATTTCATTATATATGTTGTCATTTATATTGTGAAAATGTATTAGAAGCTTCACTTCTTGAAATTGTAATGATTATACAAACTTTTTGTAGCCATACATGATATTTACACATTTTATAAGCTCCTCATTTTGGGCATTTATTTGTAACTGTCAAAATTAGTTACATTTAGGGTGTATATTTATTACACTAAAAATTTTATATGCAAATTAGACTTGGTAATAATTTCTCAGTGTTTATTAGATTCACCATTTTAGAGATGTGAAATTTGTGCTAATAGTTTACTTTTATCCCAAATTTAATATTGGATAGATATTTCTTTCACTGGTAGTTTCAGGGATTCAATTGTCTTTTGCCTTCTTTTTAGGCAATATGTAGGCTAATTTTGAATCATTACCATGATAAATTTGATTGATATTTTTTAGAGTTGATATTTTTTCAAGGTCAATGAAGAACTAATTATTATTGGCATTTTGGTTGTCATTTCATACTGGTCTATTTGAGCATCTGTAGTATTGGCTAAATCATACTGATTTAGTTGGATATTGCCTCTTGTGTTGGCATTTATTATCTAATCAAACTAATATATTTCTATGATTCCATTTAAATATTGACAATATTAACCACTATTCTATATTTTGGTTTCTATATATTGTGTGATACAAAGAGCTATTTGGCAGATTCAGTTAGTGATTGGAATTTTCGAGACCAAAAGGCTCTTTATGGGGAGGTTTGACCTTGATGAATTTTCATCCTTCAAAGTTACCAAGATCTCCCAAAAATATTATAGTACTTAAGATCATTCTGAGAGAATTACAAAACCTATTAGAACATGTAAAATGGACATTATATGCTCCAGATATCACTGGTCAAAGTTTAGATAAAAATGGTCAATAGTGACATGGATGGTTGACAAGTGGACCAATCAATGTGTGACACATGGTCGTGTAATGGTAAAAATGTGTTTGGTTTTCACCTCTGGTCTTCAACACTTTTATTTGGATAAATGGGCCCTACTATTTGTTCGCTAGGGACCCTTAGCTAGGGTCAACACACTATTTTTTCGCAGGGGTGCTTTTGCCTCCATTACTTCATATTAGCAATGTTACATATATGCATGTGTGTTGTTTATATGCTAAATGTGGGACTAATAATTCCCATATTTTAATTATTAAACCAATTCCAAGTCACATTACTGAGTTTGAGATCGAGCTTGAGTGACCATCTCAACAAAAAACTTGTCATGACCAAGTTCCAACCATATAACTGAGCTCAAAACCAACTCAACCAATCAACCTTACCTAAGTTTGGTCAAGATCCTTTGTAATAACTATACAACCAAAATAAAGAATAACATGAGATCATTTAAAATGAACAAGACAAAAGAAGACATAGACGTGACCTAAGCCATGACACATGCATTGATGATAGTCTTTTTTAGGCTTAAGTTAAGATGTCAACCAATGCATGTGGGATATTATCCCTACATGGTAAATACCATGGTTAGGTGGTTGAAGCCAAATAAAGACCATGAGGTTTGAACCCATGATCCATGGTAAAATAATTAAGCATCCTAACTAATCTGCCACACATTGGTAAGTGTTATAAAAAGGACAAACTTTTATTTGTATAGAGTAAAAAAATGACTGTGTAAAATTTGTAAGGAGCGGTTTGTATAAATCAACATTTTTGACTAATCTAGAGGCATTTTTAGATCTCAAAGTAAAATAAAAATTTATTCAAAATTCCAAGAATCTCATTTTGGTATATTTTTTAATCCTAATTTGGTATTATTTTAACATCTTTTTAAGCATTTGAAGTGACACTTTGACGTAGAACACTAGGAAATTGATCATGCAAATGCTACAGGAAGTTGGACTGACATTATTGAGTGTGATTAGAGTCTTTTAGAGGTCTGTTGGCATATTTTAAAAGGTATTTTTATTCCATTATGGTATTTTTAGTTGTATTATTACTTTTAAATAGATTTTTAATAGATCAAATTACTATTTAGTGATCCTAGAGACGTATCCCATTTGGTTGAACTCTGTAAACAACACCAGTGTCTTTATATATTTTTTTTAAATTAATTTTTTCCATATATTTTAATCATTATTAAATATTTGGATGCAATTTAATTAAATTATGACACTTATGGGAAATTAGGTGACTATTGATCATTTTTGGATGTGTTGTTGGAATGAATGAGTTTTAAAACACTCACAATCAATTTTAAATCCATCTTAAACACATTAATATTTAGTTTGATAATTTATTAAATGCCATTTTTAAATATCCATTTATAAACCATTTTGAAGACACTAAATGGCAAACATGGTTTATGGATCAGGTTTATAAAACAATTCCAAACTAAAAATGACAAGATGGTACATTATAAAACCATCATGGACACTCTTAAGTAGTCAATCACTCACATTTAGTTTAAATACATACCTCAAGCTAATAATTAGAAAATATATTCCATGGCTATAATTGGTTGTTTGATTCACATCACAGACACGGCAAGAGACTATCAGTTCCTCATTGAATGTCTTTTAATGCCTAATCATTTGTGATATTATTAGTCCTAGTTCTATTTGGTATTATGAACTATATAATTGTCTCCATGACCAAGTAATTACACTAAAACCTTTCTCATAAGAAATTAAAATCCTTCACACACCAAGCCTCTTTATATAATTTACTTTGACCTATACTTTACTACAACAAATTTGATGGAACTTTGCTTCATTATTTAACTTTAGCATAATCTAGATTAGCATTGAGGGAAGTTCATGAAGGAGTTTGTGGGGCCCATCCCAATGTGTTCATCCTTGCCAAAAAATCCCATGTATTTTATATTATTAGCTGACAATGGAAGCAAATGTATCTACTTATGTTAAAATATGTAAACCATGTTAGAGGCATGCTAATTTGATCCATGATCTAGCCCAAACACTCAAGCCAATTACCAAGCCATGGCTATTTTTAACACAGGGACTCAATTTCATAGTAAATATTAATTTTACCTCCCTAGATGGCCATAAGCACATCCTTAACACCATTTAGTACTTCACTAAGTGGGTTGAAGCCATTCCCCTCACTTACATGATAGGCAGGCAAATTTCCAAATTCATCTTCAACCATCTCATTTGTCATTATGGTATCCCATTTAACATTATATCTAATCATGATAGTTCATTTTAAAATAAGGATGTCAAAACAGTCTTTGTTGAGTTTAACATTACCCAACATTTTTCCATTGCGTATTAACTAAAAGATAATGACTAAGCAGAGGCATCTACCAAGACCATTGTCAATATTCTAAAGAAGATCATCAATGATATTGGTTATGATTAGCACTTTCAAATCTTCCCCACCCTTTGGGATTACCATACTAATTTTTTTAATTTAATAGGTCCACACCATATTCTATTTATTTATGGTACCAAGGCCATTCTTCTTATTGAGGTCAAGTTTCCCTCTCTGTACATTTCATTGAAACACATCCTTGATGATGAGGATTACAAAGTAGTTCATTTGTAAGAGCTGGAACTACTGGATGAAAAATTCATGGACACTATTAATAGATTTAAATCATACTAGAAATAGTAATGTGGTTAATATAATAGGCATGTGAAACATAAAGAGTTCAATCTAGGTGATCTTGTCCTCAAAGAAAACTATAAGAACACAACTACCAATAAAAAGAAAGAAGGCAAATTCAAGCCTAATTGGATAGGAACTTATGTGATTGTTGATAATTATAGCTCTAGAGCATATAGGTTGGCTATTCCAGAAGGAGATGAACTTAAGGAACCAATGAACATAATACATCTCAAGTATTATTTCACTTGAAAAACTTGAGGTATTATCTAAGAGGATCATTTAAGTTGTGTCATCACATGACCTTCCCTATACCATATTGTATGCCATTCCTACCATATAGTATGTCATTCCTCCCATACCTTCCCTATTGACCAAATTTTGTTTACCTTCCACTATCACCTTTTGACCTTGGTTTTGATCCATTAGTACTTTGAGCACCTTCAGTGATTCGATTTGGATGTAGTTTCAATGGTTGATTTAATATTGTAATTATTCAAACACATTCTTTCAAAAAGAGACAATATATTATAGCAGTATGATAGTCATTTGACAATTACATTAATCATTGTTGTCACATTATATCTCATTAATGGTACTACTAATTATAACCACCTTTGGGAAAATTAATATCACCAACCCTTGCCATTATTTCCTATAGCCTAAGAGCAATTCATTTTACCCACATTATTATGTCACTATGCCATACATTGCCATTTGCCTATTCATAAACTTGTTGTTACCTATTCAAATTCACCACTGTAGGGAAAAATTACATTGACTTGAGGTCCTTTGGGACTATGTAGGTAGCACTCAATTTACATTAAAGTTAGATCAATCACCCCTTTTTCTCACACTCTCACCATTTTGTAAGTAATTTCAGTAAACACTCTCACTATTTTATGAGTCACTTTTATGTTGCATTGTGCATTTGAAATAGATGCAATAATGAAACCATTTTATAACACTCTCACCATTTTATGAGCAAGTTAAGCCATGCTCTCATTATTTTACAAGTTAACCCATTCTATGTCTCATAATTATCTATTAAGTTAAGATGCCTAGGAAAACCCCATAACATTAATATATGCTATAAAATCCTAAACAAGCCTTCAATATTAGGTCATTCAAATTGTATCCATGCCACTCAGAACATGCATCTCCTAGTTGGTAATTATAAATAAAACATTAACTTAGATTCTGTTATGACCATTTCCATTTGCCTATTCCAATTTTTGGTAGTGTTTCATCCCATTCCTGGGAGAACTACATTTGGCATGAAGTTCATGTTGGACCTTGTGTCCATGAGACTATATAGGCATTGTCTAATTTCCTAGTTCATTTTAAGTCATCTCAACTAGTTTTAGTGATTGGTTTCACTCACCATTTTTCTTGGGTCGTTCCTTCCTCTAGGTTTGTCTCCAAACTCTCTCACTAATTTTTGAGTTATATATCTTTTCATGCTCTCACCATTTTATAATTTATTTATGATCTCAACGTTTTATGAGTTATAGACCTTTTCACACTCTCATTATTTTGTGAGTTATAGACCTTTTCATGCTCTCACCATTTTGTGAGTCATATACCTCTCACGCTCTCACTATTTTCTGAGCTTACTCTCATTCCTAACATTAGATATAGTAAACATTATGAACCAAGTTCATTTTTGAGTGCTCATATCTTGTATTTTATTATGGGTTTAGCCTAAACCATGATCTCATAATTTCATAAATTCTTGTGCCTAATGTTCTCACAATCATGAGCATCAACCCCTCTTGTTTTACGCTCTCATAATTTTGTGATCCCATTCTAAATTTCTTCTTAAGTAAGTTCTCTTGCTTGTCATTCAATTTCTTATATCCAACATCCTTTAAAAACTACATTTGGCCTAAATTCCATGTTGAAACTTATCTCCATGGGACTATGTAGGCAACATTAAATTACATATTACATCTAGAGTTAACATGGCCACCCCTTCCTTTTATTCTATTCTCCCTGATAGTTTTGATGTTGTTGTTCCCTATAGCCTATGGGAAACCTTGTGCCATTTTACCTTTGTCATTGATCCCTATGGCCTAGGATCAATCTTGTACCCAAGCATGACATTTCTATTAGATATGCATAAAGTAATTATTTTAGTTGTTTATTTTACAATGATTTAGATTACTTTTTGTTTTATTTTACCTTAGATTAGTTGTTTGTTTATTTACTTTAGGTTGGTTGTTAGTTATTTTGTTTGATTTAGATTAGATTTTTGAGTTAGGTTAGTTTTTTGTTATGTTATCTTAGATTAGGTTGTCTATTGCTCTTACTTAAACTTAATTATTTACTGCATCGCTTTAGCTTGCTTTTTTATGTTATTTGCTTTTATTTTGTTGTTAACTTCATTTATTTTAATTACGTGTTGACTCAATTTTTATCTTTGTTTGGTTTTTGTGTTTGTTTGTTTATTTTTTTAATCTTAATTGGTTGATGACTAACATTATTATTTTCATTAGTGCTTTGGTTGTTTTTCTTAGGTTGTTTATTTATTGTTTCTTCATTTGTTTGTTTGTTTGTTTGTTTTAATTAGTTGTTAACTAAGTTATTTTCGTGTGCCTTCCTTGTTTGTGTTGCTTAGGTTTATTACATTATGTTTGCACTTAAGTCTTGATTTGTTATATCTTATACTTAAGTTGTAGATATTTGTATTTATTCATACACTCAGTTTATTTGTCTTATATTTACACTTGGGATTTGATTATTCATATCTTACTTCTAACTTGTTTATACTTGCATTTAAATTAAGTTTTTTCATGCTTAGGATATATATTGTTACTATAGTTATCTATAGCTATGATGCATAACATCACAAGCTATAATAAAAATTAGGCTAATGGTTCTATCAAACAATGCAATGGGTAGTACTTCTCCTTATTCAAACTTGACATATCCCAAAAAAATTCAAAACCCATAAGTAACCAAATCACCATGATTATATTATGTATTAATATATATGTGCACCTATGAATAAGCATACATATATACATACATATAAGTCATATAACATAAGCAGATAAAAATAGTGCAACGTCTCATACACATGGAAATATAGTAAATGAAATAGCATGCATGTTTACATGGAAAATAAACATCCACAATGTTAAATGATCACACCTAAACATGAGATCAACATGATGATCACAAAAGCATCACATATATCAAAAGAATAATAGTCCATGTACAAAGGCCTCTAAGGAACAAATATGAATGTTAATGTATCTCTCAAAAAAATGTCATATATATATATATATATATATATATATATATTTGTTCCAAAATACAAAAATATGCCAAAGATCTCTAACAAATTAGCTCTAGCTTTATGAGTCCATAGGTCTTATAGGAGGCAGTCTTAGTGGTCTTAGTAGTGGCATTGGTTGTGTCTTCTAAACTAACTGACCTAATTTTGTTATCCCATGTGTCTTAGTCCTAGACCTACATGACCTGCTACCATCCCTCTGTGCATCCCATGCCTCAAAAGTAGCTATCTATTAATCCCTAGGGACTATGGTATCATATGTTCTACACAAGTAGGAGGCTTTATCCTTATCCTAAAGGCTCTAAAGTGCCACCTATGAGAACCCTACCTATGTGTTAACTCTATGAGCCTCATCTCACTTGTGTTGGAGCCTTTATACATTTTCTAAGGCCTAATCCCTATTTGATATAGCCCGATCTTACTCTTCTTGTATCTATGCATGTACCTATACCATCCACTCCACCTCTACCTTTAGTCATGCAATATCTAACTTAAGGGTAGTCATATCCTCATCATAATATCCAACATTCCCTATAAATCATCCACTCTCCTTTTCAATCTCTAGATATCACCTACCTATGTCATAAAATCCTCCTCTAAAATGACACTATCCCTAGTTGCTCTAGTTGTACCTGATGGACCTACCTCACCTAGATCAACAAATGTACCTACTATACATGTAGAGATAAAATCCACCATAATGGCTTGGGTATCATCCCCTCTATCATCCCTTTCAACATCACCCTCACCCCTATTGTTATGCCAACTACTACCCTTATCACTAGCCCTACTACTTATCTAAGCCTCAACCTCATCACATGCATCGACCCCTAACCCTATACCTATCTACCATATGCATTATCTTATCTAAGGTATGTTAGTATCAAATGGAAAACCTTTACCCACCAATGCACATACTTTGGTGTCACTCTTCCATCTATAGGGCCTCTTATGTAAGCCCATAGAACCTGTGGCATTACCTCATAACTACTCAAAATTATACTCCTTAAAATCATTGGGGTAGTTTGGATAATCTCTCAGGTAGCATGTACAAACCACCTCAGATCCTTTGGAGCATCTTATAGCATGCCAAACTATTGTAGCACTTGATCTGGTAGGTACTCCTCAATAACATGAGTTTGTCTCCCATTAAGGAAGTACTTGGTAGTCATAAAGTTAGTGTTCCATCTATATCTTGACCAATGAAGATGGTAGGGAAGATAGGGATACCAAATAAAGAAATTAGTCATAACCTCATCAACCATATGCCAATAGTGGTATATCTCACCATGATGTCCCCTACAGCCTACACATATCTAATCCTAACCATAAACCAATAGATCATGAGGGTCTCTGAACAACTAGGCTCTCTATGGATATATGCTTCCATCCCCAAATTTATAATAGTTTAAAATTTATGATACTTTGGTCTCCATAGTAGGCCACCATGTGTAGGTATTTTTACAATTGGGCCAATATTGTTGGCCCCTAAGCAAACCTATTTGTGACATCCATCATAGACATGGTCACTCCACCCAGGCCCATGTGAAAGAAGTGGATGCTCTTGTCAGGTAGTAATATGCCATTAAAAATTTCCATTAGTATAACAAACTCTATATTAGTTAATGCTAGTGGTGAGGGGTCTTCTAAGGCTAGGTCATCTAGTTGCAAGTTAGTGTATGTCTCTAATAGATCAATGTCAACATGTTGTCATGTTAGATATGTCTAGAATAATATATAACCTTTCATGGGTATTTTTAATATATTATAGGTATCCTTTAGCATAAATATAGCCTCCTAGTAGGTAAGTGAAATGAAGAAGTCTCATAGTGCCATCACTCCACCATTGCACTCAGGTATGCTCGATCTACTTGGATCACATGCATATGCATAATGTCATATTATTTTGGGGCTTATAAGAATACAACCTTGTCTACTATCCATATTTGTGGCATCCAAAAATAATGAGAATGTCATTCTCATTCTATTAGAACTACCATCTACTCCTAGAAACCATATATAGATTAACATCAAGATATATCTATGTTGTTGTCTAGGCTATACCTACCCAATCTGTCACATCTCGATTTATCATGAAACTGATTTGCCTAATTCTCTATGAATTATTTTGTTAAATTGATTAATTACTTTTTAGTAAATCATATGCAGCTATGGGATAGATTATATGATCTTATATTTCATGATTTCATTGCTATGATTTAGTTTTATTATGAATTTTATACGTAATGATTATGTTGCATTTGGTATTACAACATTTTTTTTATGATATATATCATGATGTATTTGACTACTTACCTTATCATCATTATTTGGATGTAGGATAATTTCATCCCTCAGAGCATGATGAGGGAGAGCATCATTGGAGAGGGTGACATAGATGGAGATAGTAAAGGATGATAGAGGAACAGATAAAACCCATGCACACACCACATTAGAGAATACTTATTATATGTATTATATGATTTATTAATGGTAGTACATTTTTAAAGTTTTTGCAATTAGATATTAGATTATGCATGTTAGTGAGAGTTAATTTAATTTATTACTTATATGGAATAAATCATGTGTGTGATTGCATTGTGGATATTTTATGTATACTTAGTACATAATGTTGTAGTATGATTAGATTATGTTATTGTGCTCATATTTGTTTATGATTATAGGAATGTAAATCTGTGCAAATAATATTTAATTTAATTACTATTGTATATATACTAACTATAAGTCTTTGTAATGTTTTAAAACATTAGCTTTTTATCATTGATATTTTAGAATATCAATACATGCCTTAAGATATTAGGATACCAAAAGACATAGATTGTCTATATAATCTGATAACAACATAAATGATTATATTATTATGATTGGAATAGATAATTATTTAGTCCACCATTTTTGATATAAGAATATAATGGACTTTGTGTTAGTCATATTATTATAAGAGACATGAGGTTATTATTATTACTAAGTATTAAAGGAGATTGAATTATCCTAAACATTATCTTATGATATAAATCTAGTCTTTGATAAACATGCATAGACTATGTTTTAAGTGTTGGTTATCATTTTAAATAATGTTAAAAGTGGAATTTTTCATTGGTATACACATGGACTTGTAACATAAAAGGATCGTGCAAATGATTTTAAACAAGATAATGAGTAATGAAATAAGGAAAGTTTGAGTAAGAGAGAAAGATTAGGGATTTTATTAGTTTTGTTAATGGAATTTAACTATGTTTTTAGTCTATGTTGAAATGAATAAACTTGGACTATGCATGCTAACTATGAGTTTTGGGAGGTTACATGCAAGCTTGATTTGGTAAGAGATAAATGAAGAAAATAAGGATAAGAGGGAGTTGAAGAGAAGAAAAAAGGTAGACATGAGGAGGAGAATAAAGGAGTGCAGAGTAATGAAACAAAGGTTTTCAAGTTCTTTGAGTTTCGATTCAAAAGCATTGAGAAGGTTGGTAATGTTATTATTTCCAATTGTTTAAAGGAATTTTGTGTATAGTTATGGTTCCTAGGGTTGGGAAAAAAAACTATATTTTTGTATGGATATATGCTTAGCCCTATGGTTGTCTTGGCCATCCATAGAGCTAATCCATTATCCACAAATCCTAAGATTTCAAATTAGATCTGTTTGTGTGTCAAAATTGAGGGGCTAAATCAATTTATTTTTGGTAATGGCATAATGTCTTAGTTTAATAAAATTATAACATGGGTAGATAGTTTGATATTCAGACAAAGATTGAGATTTATTAAACATATTATATACACAATACTCAATCAAGTGAGTATGCATATATAATATGAGAATATTGTGACAAACAAAAATAGACTGAGTCAATTACATATTTAAATGGGTTTCTCTTAAAGGAGAATAGGTATACTATCATTTTGAGATAGTATGAAGATATATAGGTGGACAATCAAATTGGGGCTATCATGAATATATGATGAATGTATACATTTATATTAACTAGTGAATATATGTATAACTAAATTCTATTTATTCTATAAAAAATAGAAATAATCTGCTTTTATTTATATATATTGGGGGTTTTCTTCATTCAAAATCATAAAAATTATGAATGGGTTTGAAAGGGATTTTTGTGTTATCAAATTGGAATGAAATCATTTTAGGTAAAACACATAAATGTGGACTGTTGATATATTAATTATGTAGTAAATGTGACGTTTGAAATAATGAATACATATATTTATGTGTCAACTGTATCATATATTTTAAGATAAAGTATATGCATAAGATATAGTATATATATTAATACACGATTTGTGCATACATATTTGAATGAATTAAATATTGTGTATCCTATAAATTTGAGCATTTTATACACACACACACACACATTTATGATTTCATGTTATTGAAACTCAAACATGGCATACAATTATATATATAAACTATGTATATATCAATCACATGAAATTGTGAGTTTTGGTGTATACTAATTGAGACTTAGCCATATGTCTAAAACACTACAAGTCATAAACAAACTGTGCATGTTATTTATAAAAATATGGGTATATAAAAAGGGTGAGTTATTGTATCACAAAAGAAATAATATATGGACTATATGTTTTTAAACATATACATAGGGGATATATATATAATGGGGTATATCTACATAATGCATAGATATATGAAATAAACTTGTATGAGAACTTAGGTTCTCATATACGTATATAGCTTATATTTATACAATGTGATGCATGCCTATAGTTATAGATTTTGTCTACTAAATCCTAAAAGATAGGGAACTATAATTATAGGCACAAGCCTCTTAAAAGTATATTAAGTTTATTAAATGAAAGAATATACATTTGTTAAATAATTAATTGATATTTTATTTATTTGTGACTGTTGCTTAGAATTGAGTAAAGGGTACACTATATTATGACATTATTGTTTGTACTACTTTTAAAATTACTTATGAAAATTAGTTCATGCAGTCTAAGTATATGTTTGGTATTAAAAATGGTACTTGTTATAATTATTATTTATGTGTTAAAAAATATTGAAAGGATTCATTCATACATTTAATAGACTAAATTTATGCATAAAGATTATTCCTATATATAACATGTTTTATTACCTGCTATTAGAAATAATCTATATGAATCTATTGGTTAAATAATGTTAACCAAATATTACATTTCTAGTACTAACTAAGTCGTGAGATGGAATTCACTAGTTTAATTAGCATCACCAATGTCAGATGAAGGTAATTCAATCAAGTGGTGTGTATGAATTTAACTAATCCTAGAGATCAATAACTATTGAAAACTTTGGTCAAAGTAATGTGTAGTTAGACATAGTCATTTCATATGTATGATATACATGTTTGTGAGTTGTCATGTTAGAACATATTTTATTTATGGTACAAATCATGTATTAGAATATTACAACACACGGGTACTAGCTTATCTTTTTGAATTCCTGCACTATCTACCCATTTGTGTAGGGAGGGCCATTCTATGTTTGGTGGATTGTGTGGGGGATATGTGGTTGGTATAAAAAAATACTTATATGATGCTCTCCCTTCCCATATTAGTACTTATTAAATAATACATTTGAGATTATCATAGATACAGGAGTTAGAGTGACTCAAGCTCCATAGAGCATTAAATCTATTATTGTATTTATGTTGAGGAATAATGCCTATTGAAATTATAATTTATTGTTTTTTGTACATTAACAATAGTGACTATATTATTGTATCATTTGTGGCTATATTATTGTATTAGTCATGGCTAGATTTATTATAAATACTTTCCTTATGCAGTTATGTTGAGTTACATATTATGCTAGTGATCAGTAACTATTATTGCTACATGTTTACTTATATAATATCACTAATTATATTCTCGTGGTATAATCTAATGAAAGAATAAGCATTATTTAAATATTTTCAAAAAAAAACTTCATTATTCTAGTAAATCCCTTTGGGGATGTTACATTATGGTATCAAAGTTGTGACTCAAACTCTAGGACTTCATGAGTCTACTAACATATTTTATTTTATTATCAAAAAGAATAATGGTACAAGAGCATATGAAGAGGGTCCTTCAAATGTCAGTGACAATAACCCTCTATTTGATCCTAATCAATTTATTGCTAAACAAGCAATAAAGTTGGATCAAATTATTTTAGCTATGAATGAGAATAGGGATGGAATTATAGCCCTAAAATAGGAATATTATGGACATGAGAGGAAGCCCATTAGAATGATCCTGAAGAGCATCCTATTGAGCTGGAAATTCATTAAGAGTAAAGACATGAGGAAGTGCCTAAAGACCCAAGAGCACATGTAGCTACAAAATTGGCTAGGGATATGAAAAAAGTGAATCCACCTAAGTTTGATGGAACAACTATGAGAGATGGAGATGAATCATGTTTGACTGAAATAGAGAAGTATTTTAAGATTTGAAAATAATCTGAGATCACTAAAGCCATTTGAGGAACATATTAGTTGGTTGGAGAAGTAGCTACATGGTGGCCCAACAAGAAGTTGGAAATAAATATGAATTATACCAACACTACTTGGGATAAGTTTGTAAAATTATTTTGATCATGATGGATTTAATAGTTATATTTTGACCAAAAGCTTATAGATTTTTAGAATCTAAAGTAAGGATACTTGTCAGTGAATGAGTAATGGGAACATTTCACCAAGCTTCTAAAATATATACCTTAGTATTAGGTAGATGAGAAGATCAGAATTAGGAAGTTCATCATGGGATTAAAACCCTAGATTGGTAGAGAGGTGTAAATTCATGGACCATCGACTATGGACCAAGTCTTTGAGAAGGCAGTCAAATAGGATAAAAATTTGAAATCTCTTACTCAAGTCAAAGATAATTTTAATAAAATTTTTGGAAGATCTAAACCAAATTTCAAAAAATAAGAATTAGAATCAAAGGAGTGGGGACTCCAAGATTCAGTTCAAGGGTCAGAATACCAAATTCAATAGTGGTTTAGGTAATAAGAAATTGAAAAATGGTTCCAAAAGATAGTTTTAGGGGAAACAAATAGTCTGATAGGAAGGGACCACCTGGAGGTTACTTAATTTATGGAGGTGACCATTTTGTGCATGAATGTACCCATGATAAGTTAAGTAACAAAGGTTTTACTCCTTAGTGAGAATTTTTTTAGCAACGTATTCATGTCAAACTTTATATTTGACAAGCTAAGTTTCAAGCTTCACCCATACAACTATTAGGTGTTTTGTTTGAATATATAATTTCCATTTTGATAGATATAAGGGATAAAAAATGTTTTATAACTCCTAAAATTTTAAATAATTTATCTATAACAACTAGAGTAATGGTAAATACATGGTTGGTACAATACATAAATGATTCTAAATTCAAAGTGGACAAGTTTTTAGTTAAAGTAGAGATTAGGTTTCCCAAATTCACAATAGTTGTAGATATTTATGTAGCACCATTAGGGTCAAATGATGTGATCCTAGGATTCAAATGGCTTGTGAAGAATAAGGCCAAGGTTGAATTCTATCTAAATAAGGTTGAGTGTCTAGACAATTCTAGAAACTAGACACTAGTTCAAGTTAAGAAAAGGGAGTTAAGACTTAGGCAAATTTCTATAATGTAACTCAAGAAGGCCCAAGGGAAAAGATGTCAAGCATTTATCATCAAGATAAATGAAATGGAGGAAACTAGGGAACCATAAATTTAAGATTATCCTTTCCTTAAGAATTTTCATTATGTGTTTCCAATGGAATTATCAGGATCACCTCCTAAATGGAAGCTTAATTTCTCTATTGATATCAAACTAGGATTGTAACCTCAGTCTAAGGCACTGTATAGAATGACAACCATTGAATTGGTTGAATTTAAGGCACAACTCTAGGATTTGTTTTCCAAAGGGTTGATCAGACTAAGTGTGTCACCATGGGGTGCACCATTTATATTTGTACTATTTGACTTACATTGATTATGTAATTTTGAATAAAGTGATTATCAAAAATTGGTATTCGCTACCTCAAACAAATGATATTTTCATTCAGATACAAGGAGCAATGGTCTTTTCTAAGATTGATCTTATTACTGGATATCATTAATTAAGAATAAAAGATGAGGATATACCTAAGACAACATTTAGAACTTGATATGGTCATTATGAATTTATAATGTTACCATTTAGGTTTTTGAATGCACCTACAACATTCATGAATCTCATCAATAATGTGTTCAAAGAATACCTAGATCATTTTATTTTGGTAACTTTTAGATGTCATTATTATATATTCTAAATATGAAGAAGATCATCTTAAACATTTGTAACTAGTTTTTTAATGTTTTTAGAAGCATAATTTAAATGGAAAATTATCCAAATGTGCATTTTTACAAAAAAAGTGAAATATCTAGGACATATTATCTCAGTAGATGACATTTCAGTTGATCTGACTGAGATAATAACCATTATGGAGTGGATGGCACCAAGGAATGACCATGAAGTAAGGATTTTCATGGGATTAGTAGGCTATTATATGAAATTCATTTTTAATTTTTCCAAGATAGCTAATCTGATTACCTTTTATATTATAAGAATAAAAGTTTTATCTAGTCAGATAAGTGTGAAGTAGCTTTTCAAGAATTAAAAAGAAGGCTTACTTCAGCACTAGTGTTAAGAGTTCTTGATCCTAATGGTCAATTTTTAATGATTACAGATGCATCTAGGAATGGACTAGGAGGATCCCTTATGCAGGGTGGTGTAGTAGTAGCCTATGAGTCAAGAAAGATAAAGCCTTATGAGGTGAAATATGCCCCTCATGACCTTAAACTTGTAGTAATTATTCATGTTTTACAAGTATGGAGACATTGTTTGTTGTGAAAACCATTTGAGCTCAAGACTAATAACTTGGGACTCAAATACATTTTCACCCAACCAAATATAAATGCTCATTAGAGATGCTAGTTAGAGTTTTTGTCTGATTATGAATTTGATATCAATGACATCAAAGGCAATGAAAATAGAGTAGCTGACACCTTAATTCATAGAAGGTACATAGTAGTTATGACTACTATCAAGAGTACTCTCAGGGATTAAGAGATCAAATTCTCACCAGGAGATGAATTCTATGATCAAGTCAGGAAAGCATTATCTGAGAATGCTCTGAATACTAGGTATAAAGGATACATGTTAGAGAATAATGGTCTTATGTGATATAACATAAGGATGTATGTGCCAGATCAGGAGGATCTAAGGAGTACAATGCTAAAGGAAATACATAATGCCCCATACCCAAGACATCCAAGAGTAACCAAGCTCATGGTAGAGCTTAAACTAATTTATTTATGGAAGGGAATCAAGAAAGATGTAATGAAATTTATGTCACATTATTTGGAATGTCAGTGAGTGAGAGTTGAACATGTGCATCTAGTTGGATTGTTATATCCACATGACATACTAGAATGGAAATGAAAGGTGATCAGTATGGAATTTATCCAAAGGTTACCATTGTCATGGAATAAGCATGACATGATCTTGGTTGTGGTTAATAAACTAACTAGTGTAGCACATTTTATACAATGAAATTGGTAGATGATACACCTATTCTTACAAAGAGATTTGTAAAGGAAGTGTATCGATTTCATGGTTTTCTAGAGAAGATAATTTTGATCATGATTCAAGGATGACTTCTAGGTTTTGTTTAACTCTAAATTTAGATTTGGTTATACAACTAAATTTTAGTACTACATATCACGCATAGACTGATGGTCAAATTGAGTGAGTTAATCAAGTATTAAAGGATCTTCTTCATATGTATTGCATGGATCAGTAATACAAGTGGAAAGAATACATTTCATTGGTTTATTTTGCATAAAATAACTCATACCAATCTGCTTTGAAGATGGTATCATTTGAAGCACTATATGGAAGAAGGTGCAGGACATCAATCAGTTGGGACAGGTTGGAAGACAAGGTAGTCTAGTAACCTGAGATGATTTTAGAAATGAAAGATCAAGTCAAAACCATTAGGCATAGATTATTCAAGGATAATTATAGGCATAAGATATTTTTTTATCTAAGGAGAATAGCTAGGCATTTTTTAGTAGGTGAGAAAGTATTCTTATGGGTTAAGCTACAAAAGAGCTTGATTAAATTTGGGAAGTCAACAAAACTTTCACTAAGATATCTGGGACCCTTAGATATTTTAGAAGTGGTCCATATTTTAGTGTATAGGCTTGCATTGCCACCAGCCTTAACTCTTTTGCATAATGTCTTCCATGTATCTTATTTTAAAAATTATATAATTTATCCTTCACATGTGTTGGATTGTAATTTTTTGTAGGTTTTGTATCCCAGGGTGGTCATGGTAGAACCAATTAGAGTAATTGACACTCGCCAACTTCATTTTCATAATAGAGAAGTGTCACACTGCAAGGTCTTGTGGGACCAATACTCTAAGGATAGTGCTACTTGGAAATACTATGATGAGTTCTATAGGCTATTTCCATATTTGTTTGCTTGATTTGATGCTTCATACTATGTTATTTTTTTGCTAAATATTATTTGCTATTCAAAACTATTATTTGGATAAGTGTCATCAGGATGATGACCAGATTTAAGCAGAAGGATGTCACATCCTAATTTCTCACTAAGCTAATTTACCTAATTATCCATGGATTATTATATTAAATAGATAAATTACTTTTTAGTAAATCATATGTTGTTATGGGACAAATTGTATGCTACTTGATTTCATGATTTCATTAATATGAGTTAGTTGTATTATGAATTATATACATAATGATTATGTTACATTTGGTATTACAACATTATTTTTATGATATATATCATGATGTATTTGACTAACTACCTTCTTATCATGAGTTGGATGCAGGGTAATTTCATCCCTCAGAGCATGACAGAGGGAGAGCATCATCAAAGAGGGTGATGTAAATGGAGATAGTGAAGGATGATAGATAAACTACTAAAACCCATGCACATACCACATTAGATAATACTTTTTATTTGCATTATGTGGTTTATTAGTGGTAGTACAATTTTCAAGTTATTTGCAATTAGATATTAGATTTAACATGTTAGTGAGAGTTAGTTTAGTTTATTACTTATGTGGAATAAATCATGTGTGTGATTGCATTGTGTATATTTTACATATACTTAGTACATAATGTTCTATTATGACTTAGAACATATTGTACTCATATTTGTTTATGATTATGGGAATGTAAATTTGTGCAAATAATATTTAGTTACTATTGTATATAGACTAACTATAAGTCATTTCAATGTTGTAAAACATTATCTTGTTATCATTGACATTTAGAATATCAATACATGCCTTAAGATATTAAGATAACAAAAGACATAGATAGTCTATATAATCTAGTAACAACATAAACAATTATATTGTGATTATTGGAATAGATAATTATCTAGTCTACCATTTTTGATATAAGAATATAATGGAATTTGTGTTAGTCATATTATTACAAAATACATGAGGTTATTATTGTTAATAAGTATTAAATGAGATTGAATTATCCTATGATTTAAACCTAGTCTTTGATAAACATGCATAGACTACGTTGTAAGTGTTGGTTATCATTTTGAATAATGTTAAAAGTGGACTTTTTGATTGGTATACATATGGGATTGTAATTTCAAAGGATCATGCAAAGGATTTTAAACAAGATAATGATTAATGAAATAAGGAAAATTCAAGTAAGAGATAAATATTAGGGATTTTCTTAGTTTTGTTAATGGAAGTTATTTGTGTTTTTAGTCTCTAT